>SJYA01000238.1:1316745-1372088 GCA_006410615.1 Neotragus moschatus | reverse complement strand
TCACCATCTGTGTGATTTTGGAGCCCCCCAAAATAAAGCCAGCCACTGTTTCCACTGTTTCCCCATCTACTTCCCATGAAGTGATGAGACTGGATGCCATGATCTTCGTTTTCTGAATGTTGAGCTTTAAGCCAATCTTTTCTCTCTCCTCTTTCACTTTCATCAAGAGGCTCTTTAGTTCCTCTTCACTTTCTGCCATAAGGGTGGTGTCATCTGCATATCTGAGGTTATTGATATTTCTCCTGGCAATCTTGATTCCAGCTTGTGTTTCTTCCAGTCCAACGTTTCTCATGATGTACTCTGCATAGAAGTTAAATAAGCAGGGTGACAATACACAGCCTTGACGTACTCCTTTTCCTATTTGGATCCAGTCTGTTGTTCCATGTCCAGTTCTAACTGTTGCTTCCTGACCTACATACAGGTTTCTCAAGAGGCAGGTGGTCTGGTATTCCCATCTTTTTGAGAATTTCCCAGTTTATTGTGATCCACATAGTGAAAGGCTTTATCTTTGTGGAAGTATGTTAAAAATCCATATCAAAAGATATTTGAAAATAACCCACATATTTCCGAGCGTAATATGGCACTGACCGAGAGAGATCGTCCACTTAACCACCGAAAGCCTCAATAAAGTGAGACTGAGAAACACAGAGGGTGATTACAGAGAAGAAGGCATCTAAATGAAAAATTAATATCAAATATATTTCTTTTAATCCCATGTATTTGGAAATTAAATGTCTGCTTTTAAATGATGTCTTACTCCAGTATTCTTGCCTGGAGAATCCCATGGACAGAGGAGCCTGGTGGGCTACAGTCCAGAGATCTCAAAGAGTCGGACACGACTGAGCGCCTAAGTATAGCTTACCTATTCAGGCAGCAGTGTGCTAGAGACCCTAGCTAGCAAAATAAAACAGGAAAAATTAGACGGGGAACAGAGGGAAGGAAAGAGGAAAGAATGAAGGAAGCATTTTTGTGGACGGTGTGATTGTTTACACAGAAAATCCAAAATAAGCTACAAAAAATTGGAACTAGAAAGACAGCACCAGTTTCCGGATTCAAAATTCAATAGTGTGCCTACAGGTCTGCAACGGTCAACTAGAAAATGTAACGGGAAGAAAGCTCCCAGTCATAAAGGTAAGAAAGACTACAAGTTACCTGAGAATAAATCTAACAAAAAGATGAGAGAGACCTTTAAGGACGAAATTATAAAAAGTTACTGAAAGACATAAGAGAAGATCTGAAAAAATGGAGAAATATAAGATGTTCATGCATGGGAAGACTCAGTATTGTACAGATGTCAGCTCTCCCCAGGATTAATCTATAAATTCATTGCAATTCCAAACCAAATCTCAAGGGAGCTTTTCTCAGAGCTTGACAAACTGATCCTAACATTAATCGGAAATGGCTAGGGGCAAAGAAGAGTCAAGATGAAGAACATGGGTTGGAACTTTCCCGAGTAGATATGAGGACTAACTATTAATATAAAGTCATGTGAAATTAAAATAATGGGAGAGGCAGGCAGNGTGATGAGGGGCGGAGCTGAGCGGAGGGGGAGGGGCCTCTGTGAGGGGCAGGGCTGTGGTGAGGGGGCGGGGCCGCGCGGAGGGGCGGGCCCGCGGAGCTCACCTTGCTCAATCTCACCCTCTCGCTCCGCCAGTTGCTCGAAATCCCGGATGATGGCGCGCGCCGCCAGGTGGTGGAAGGTCTCGCTCCACAGATCGGGCTCTTGCGCGCAGCCCCCCTCGGGGCCGGGAGGCCCCAGCTCGAAGCTCACTTCCCACTGCAAATGCTGGCTGTCGCGCAGGCCCTTAACCACGGCCTTGCCCAGCACGGGGCCTGTGGTGGCGAGCCTGCTGGGGTTGGCCCGCTCCTCAGACTCGGCCAGGGGCTCCCAGTCGGAGGACCTCTCCGTGGCGAAGGCAGAGGGGTGATGGGACGGCTCTGGGGGCGGAGGAACCAGCGGGCTGAGATCTGAGCTGCAGGACAGAGGGTCCACTCCCAGGGGACATTACATACCTCCCCGGATGCAGACACTAAGCAAGGACAGTCCCGCCTCGCTCCTCCAGCCCCAGGGAAACCACAACGCTCCTTAGGAGAACAGGGGTAGCACGGGCTTGTCCCCAGGGCGGACCCCCCTCCCAGGAAGTCAGTACCTGAGGGGGCCAGAGAGTGGGGAGCTCTCTGCAGGGAGGACGTCTGGGAGCCTCTCAGGTAGCCCAAAGACCAGGTTGACTGGGAAGGAGGGGTTGGTGAGGTCCCTGGCAGGAATGGGCCATAGCAGACACTGCCCCACCTCGTCCAGGATGGGCTCCAGCCTAGGATTCCTCCCTGTCCCCAATCAGGTCTTGGACCCTGTGGACACTTACCCAGCTCCCCAGGGCTGCGGCTCTCTGAGGTAGGCTTCAAAGTGTACCCAAGATCCAACTCTTTCATGGGGCTCCAGGCCTGGGTCTCCTGGTTGGAGGGTAGGAAGGGCTGGCAGCCTTGGGGCAGCAGAGAGGGCCTGCGGGCCCCTGGACCCCGGAGTTTGGGACCCTGGCTCAGGTCCGGGCCACCGTTCAGCAAGGGCTAAGAATGCAAGAGGAAGAGGAGAAGGCTAAGCTGGCGGTGGGCCCCCTCCACTCTGCCCCCAGCCACAGCTGTTTCCCTGGCACATCACAGCTCCTCCCTGGGGACTCTCCCCATAGCGCCCAAGGACACGTGACCTGCTCTCCACTACCCATGAGAAACATCGGCACAAATAATCCCAAGTCGTGGATAAAGTCCAAACCACAGAAAACCATGGGAAAATCATGTACCACGGATAATTTTCTAAACCCACTTTTTTTTTTTGGTTTTGTTTTTGGCTGTAAAGTTTAAAACTTTCTGTGTGTGGTTATAATTATCAACCTTTCCCCTTATGTCTTCCCATTTGTCATGCTAAAAAGTCTTTCCCAATAGGAAAAAAAAAAAATTCTAGAATTTTTGTGATTCTGTTTTTGTTTAAATCTTTGATTCACACAAAAATTATTTAGGTGTAAGGAAATAGAAAACAGCCTTTTCTTTGATTTTCTGAATAGTACAAATGTCATCACCATTTACTGACAACAGTTCATTCATCGAGTCCCTGCAGTTTATCAATTCTCCGCCTCTATCCTGACAAAGCTGTCATGAACATTTGGTTTTATTTCTGGACTTCTGTTTTGTGGATTTAATCTGTCCAGTGCTAGTACAAAACACTTCAAAAGGCAAGAAGTCAACTGGGAAATACATTTGCAGCATGCATGACAAAGATCATTTTCAACAAAATGCTTTTATGAGAAAAGTATTATATAAGCCTGTGAAAACATGCTCAGTCTCAGAAGCATTGCTCTAAATTGAAATAAGTTATGATTTTTCCATCTATGGATTAGCAAATATTTAAATGTTTTATGACACCCTCGTTGCCAAGGAGGAGACAAGAGTTCTCATGGACTGCTGATGGGCCACTGCGCTGAAGCACTCCTGTGGGAGAACGATTTAGCAATGTGCCATCTGTCAGCACTGAAAATGCACAAGCTCCTCTGACCCAGCGATTCCACTTTTAGGAATTTAATTCTGTGGCAACACACAAGGATGAAAATATCCATGCGCCTGTACTATATACTTATTGTGGGACTGTTTGAGAAAGCGAAAATCTGGAAACTTTCTCAAAGGCCATTGATAGGGGATGGTGTATACATCATGGTTGTTGTGGTTTAGCTGCTAAGTTACGCTGGACTCTCTTGAGACCCCGCAGACTGTAGCCCACCAGGCTCCTCTGTCCGTGAGATTTCCCAGGCAAGAATCCTGGAGTGGGTTGCCATTTCCTCCTCCAGGAATTCTCTCCGACCCAGGGACTGAACCTGATCCTCCTGCTTTGCAGGCAGATTCCTTACCGCCGAGTCACCTAGGAAGCCAAAATGCATTACGGTACATCTGTGCAGTGGAGCATCATACAACCGAAATGAAAGTGGTGGATTTTTCCACACCTGTATCCAGACAGGAAGACATCCAAGATAAAATTTATATTTTAAGAAATTTCAACTGTTCCATATTTTGATTGTGGAGAGAGTTATATGAGTACAGGTATTTGTCAAAACTCATAGAGATGTTCACAAAACAGAGTAATTTTTACTGCATATAAGAAGCGAATTAAAAAGACATTTAAAGAGTAAATTGGAGACCAGTTTGTGTATGTGATTATTCAAAACATATACGTGTGTTACATATGTGTGTTTTTGAGTGTGTGTAGTATTTCTGGAAGGAAATGCTCCAAACCAAGTGGGCACAAGGCACAAGAGAGGGGTACTTTGATTTTACATTCAACCGAACTGTTTGAGGTTTTTTTTTTTTAATTGAGAACCCTAAGTATGTATTACTTTTGTAATTAAAGAATATTAAATTAGTTAAAAATAAAAGTTGTACCTCTGGGAACGTGTACACCTGCCTGGAAGGTGGAGAGTGTAGGGGAACAAAGACACTTGGGTATAACAGAGAGAAACACTGCCCCTTAGTTTTTAGACTAATGGTTAACCACAGAGTCTTTCTTATCTCTGTCAAATATTTACTGGAAAGAGGACTGTGCTTTCCCAGTAGAGGGGGCTTCTTGGCGGCAGGGGTTACAGACAGCCTTCCCGTTTCCTCTGGGCCTGAGGTCCTGGGGATGATACAAGGGTGTGGGAGATGAAAGAGACTGGCCCCTCTTAGGATGGCCTCAGGGGGAACCGGTACCCAGACAAGGCTACTGAGTCCCAGGATGTCCTTAACCCCTTCATCCCCTCAGAGACTGGGATTCCCCTCACTCTTGCTCCATGATCACCACCACACTGAAAAATAGAGACTGCTACAGGTTCCACAGCAACAGATTCGTCTAAGACTCAGCGCCCTTCACCCATCCGTAGGCTGCAGGGAGTGTGTGCGTGTGTGTGCTTACATATGCATTCCCGGAAGTATACTGGGGATTATCACGTTGTGGAAGAAATCAAGAAGGGGATAGGCAGCAATAAACAAAGACGGGTCAGAAGTGAGCAGGAGAGAAGCCAAGCTGTCCAGAGCTCTCGCCAAGCAGGACTGTGCGTAAAGGACAGCATTCCACCCAGCAGACCCACTACGGGGTATATACCCTGAGAAAACCCTAACTTAAAAAGACACACGTACCCCAGCCTTCACTGCAACAGTATTTACAGTAAGAAAATGGGCTAAAGCATACAGATCATAGCAAACATCCATTCGGGTTACCATGGTGTTTCTCAAACCTGGTGATTTTGCTGCCCTGCCCTGGGGACAGTTGGCAGTGTCTGCAGACATGTTTGGTTGTCCCGACTGGGGATGGTAGTGTTACCGGCAACCAGTGGATAGAGGCCAAGGAAGCTGCCCGACACTCTACAGTACACAGAACAGCCCCACAACAGAGCGTTACCGCTTCAGTAGTGTGGGGGCTGAGAAACCCTAGTCGAGCTGGACGCTGGATAACTGGTCCTGCTGTGCCTCTGACTCTGAGATGATCTCTGCCCTGGATGAATGCACAACCCTTGCGGTTTGCAGAGGGTGCAGAAAGGGATGAAGAGGGGAAAGCAAGGGCTTTGCAGGCAAAAGGTCCTGGGTTGCAATCCCCTGACCGGCTGAGTGACCCTAGGTAAGTCACTTTACCTCTGTGACCCTCACTTTCCACACCTGTACAGAGTGGGGGTGGCTAGCTCCTACATTCCCTCCTTCCCAAGGGGTACTGTAAAACCAAATGAGAGTGCAAATGCGGTGCTTTTGACAACTGGGAAGTTCTATGAGAAGAGAAGATGTGATGTCGTCGACCGGTGGGTACCGTTATTAGGAAGGTGTCAATTGGAGGTCAGGTAGGCAGAGATTTGGAAACAGGAGGAAGTGACCCATGTCAGTGTAAGCTGCAGTCAAGCTCCATCCTTCCGACTGAAGCAGGAGACACAGCTCCTCCCGTCTATGGCGACCCCTGACTCCACAATTCCTGCTAGGGTACCTGCAAATCAATCTGCCACCACGGAGCATCCAGGCTGCTCTGGTGGGTGAGGTCCTGCAGCTTGGTTTTCCGCAGTGGGTATCTCCTGGTAGCCGTTGTGGGGTCACTGGCTGTGAGAGTCCTTGGGGTGGGCTTATGGTTGGTGATCTGGTTGGTGCTATATGCCCGCCGTCGCTGGGAGAAGTCTAGACCTGGGCAGGAGTGGTGACAGAGAAGCAGGCCATCAGGGTGGAGAAAGAGAGAGGGGCTTATAGACCCCTTGCCTGCTTGGGTACTTCTTGAGGTTTCCACTGCTTACTTATTGGATTGGCAAGACCCCTGGAGAAGGGAAAGGCTACCCCTCCAGTATTCTGGCCTAGAGAAGTCTATGGACTGTATAGTCAATGGGGTCGCAAAGAGTCGGACATGTCTGAGTGACTTTCACGTTCGCTTACTACTGAAACATGCGCGGGTGTCTCACCTCACCTGGCACCCAAAGCCTTGCCTAACCTAGCTCTAATGTATCTGCCCAGCTGCTCCTTCTACTCCTTTTCCAGGCATCTGTGCTCCAAACATACCGGCCGTGTGTGTGTTCTCCAGGTATGACGTCTTAGCTCACGCAGTGCTTGCTGCCTGGAATCTCCTCTCCCCACTTCTAAGAACTGGTGCCCTCCTTATGTTTTTGCTAATATCCTCTGCCAAATGTTCCTTTCCCTGGGATTCCTACAGTTTGTTAAACTTTCCTGTGGTCCTTGTCACTCTGCTTTCTAATGGAATTAAGGACAATTGTGTCTTTCTCAAAGTCCGAAGGCTTCTGAGGGACAGGTGCCACGTTTGAGCCATCTTTGCCTCCCATTCTGTGCTCAGTACCTAGCCTTAGTAGGAGATCAGCAAATACCCTACGAATGGAAACTAATACCATAAGGAAGTTTTGGAGGAAGATGGATATAGGCTCTTTGTCTGTACACTACCTCTTTCGCGCTCCATGAGCTTAGTTAGCTGACTTGCTAAAATTCTCCAAGTCTCAGTTTGCTCATTTGTAAAGTTGATGTAATAGGAACCCGCCTCTGCAGCTGCTAACCATTCACTGAGATTGTTAGTAAGTACTTAGCACATAGTAGGCACTCAGTAAAAATGTAGCAATCATGGCTTCCCTGGAGAAGGGCGTGAAGTACAAACAGCAGCCAACTAACCTGAATTGGGGGTGGCGTCTCCGCCGGACGGCTGGGCGTCTTTGGCCTGTCTTGAGTTGAACGGTGCCCCCACGCTCCTGACACAGTCCCCGCTGTCTGGGTTGGGCTCCTCATCCTGTGAGTGGTAGAAGACAGAGCTGCCGGACTCCTGGGAGTGCAGCATGCTGTATCGTCTTCTCTTGTCCTGGAGGGAAGGAGAGAAAAGAGGACTCCGAGTGAGGCTGGGTGTCAAGAACGACATCCAAAGGGCAGCCAGGGCTGTGAGAGGAGACGGTGGAGGTGCCACCTTTGAAGAACCAGAGTAATAGGCAACGGTTTTGCTTGCTCGGGGAATTTAGGCAGACTGCTGTTTAAGGGATGATGAACAGAAATGGCTTTTCATATCACTTATGCTGTTGATATTTATAATTACATTCTTTGTTAAATTAAAAATGTAATTCGACATGCTATTGCTGTCTCCAGATAGATTAACAAAAACAACAGTGTGAACCATCTGTTGCCCTCATTCCATTCCCTGTGATATAAACTATAAAAAATATAAAGGTTTTTGTGGCCACCTTGTATTACAAAATTTGGACCATATTACTTACATTTTGTCAGTACCTTGAATTTCACACTTAAAACATTTTGGAAATCTTTCATATCAACTACTCTTTTAAACATTTGACTGTACGATACTGTAACACCCCTTATTATGAAGCATTTGCTTTGTGGCCATTTATTTTTTTTGCCACCATAAAAAATACTACAATAAATTCTTGGCCATAAATCTATTATATCACTTTTGTTTCTATGTATTTGACTCTTAGGAGGTTTTGCTGGGTTGAATAGTTATATATGTCTAATTTTATTAGTTATTTCTAGATTGCCTTTCAGGAGGGTAAGTCATGATCACACTCTTTACCCAACAACTCTTCTAGTAGGAGGAGGAAGCATTGCTAGTCTCCTGCATAAGGACGAGACAATGGATTTGATAATCCCTGCTAGCAGTGGTAGTCTGTGGATGACCTACTACCTCCCAGACCTCCATGAAGGGCCTAGTCTGTGCAAAGTCTTGACCAGCATTTGGTTTAGTGTGTTTTCTCTGCAGCTGAACACCTCACTCTCCAGAATACTTACCATTACTGACCATGGTTCTTAAGAGATTCCATATCTTTATAACATCTGAAAATTTCAAATAAAATCCTAACTTTTCTTGAAAGATTAGAAACACATTTAACACAAGGCCTATATTCTTCCATGGCAACCCTTTGTTAGACCTGAGTAGGGGCTGACAATTTAGACTGGATGTGTGAATTGATGCTTTTGAGCTGTGGTGTTGGAGAAGACTCTTGAGAGTCCCTTGGACTGCAAGGAGATCCAACCAGTCCATCCTAAAGGAGATCAGTCCTGGGTGTTCTTTGGAAGGACTGATGCTAAAGCTGAAACTTCAGTCCTTTGGCCACCTGATGCGAAGAGCTGACTCACTGGAAAAGACCCTGATGCTGGGAAAGATTGAGGGCAGGAGGAGAAGGGGACAACAGAGGTTGGATGGCATCACCGACTCGATGGACATGGGTTTGAGTGGACTCCGGGAGTTGGTGATGGACAGGGAGGCCTGTTGTGCTGTGGTTCATGGGGTCACAAAGAATTGGACAGGACTGAGCGACTGAACTGAGCTGTGTGGTCCAGTTTGCTATATTCCTCCCCACCACTCATTTCCTCTCTGTCAGGAATGTCTGCTATCCTTCACCATATTTTCCCCTTCAATTTTTATAACAAGTTCATTTCATTCATTTTATACCTGCCCAGTCCCTCTGGGCACTGAGTTTGTGACTGTAGTTTAAAAAGAAAATAAGATGACAAATCCTTTAAAGGGGAGTTGAGAGACTTACTAAAGAGTAAGGAGGGAAGCTGAGTGAGAAAATAGCTTCTTGGGCAATCTTCTACATTTTAGCATTTAGGATTTCACCTCCCTTTGAGAAGCTCCTCATTTTTATCCCACTTCTGCCACCACATACAACAGAATTATCCATGTTAAGAAATAAAACACAAATTCTTCTAACGACATATGGCTGGATTAGAGTGTTTGAGGGAAGGAAACATGAGTGCTGTTCTGAACTGAACTTTCATCAAATATACCCACAACCTACTTTGGGTCAGTTATGTAAAATGCATGTTCTTGGGCCTTAGCTGCTAAGTGTTATTCAGTAAACCTGGGTTGGAGCAAGGGCTCTACATTTTAAACACGTTCCCCAAGTTCTTCAGCTGCAGGGGACCTAGAGAACCTCAGACTGAGATAGTAGCATTTATCCAAACAGTGTCACCACTTGACTGAATGCCTATGGCCTAACAGCTATACCCCATAGCAGTAAACGCACATCCAACCGGCTCCTGGCTGCCACAAATAAAGTCTTTCCAGCCAAGGATGGCCTTGTGGGCAGGGTTCTGGACCCCCACCGACTCCTGGAATTTCTAAAATACTTACAGTTCTAGGGTTGGAGATGTATAAAGAGGTGTCGCAGACAACGCCATACCCCACCAGCCGTTCTCCGGGGAAGAGGGAGCTGGTGCTGACAGGTGAGATCAGGACCTCGGTGGTCTCAGGGAAGACCCACTCCACAGTCACGTCACTCAGGACTGGGGCCATAGCCTTCTTCAGGGATCTGACCATCTGTTGGGCAAAGTCAGAACACAGGCTGGGGGGGGGATGTGTGCGTGGGGAAATGCACACGTGAGGAGCACGAAGACCACGTGAGTGTGAGCGTGAGGAGGAGCAGCGGAGAGGAAGTGCCAAGAGAACCTGGGGCGGCCTGTTCAGCGGTGAACACGCATCTGAGCTTCTCACACTCCTGGAATGTCAGAGCTGGAGGTCTTTGCTGGCACCTCTAAGCTCAGCATTTTATAAGTGAGGAAAACCCAAGACTCCAAGCAGGGTTATGATGAGCCAGGGGCATGCAGCAAGTTGTGCCAAAACACTGACTGAATCGTGATTTTGAGCAAGTCAACTTGTCTTCCTGGGCCACAGACCTTCCTGGGTCCCTTTCTGTTAAAGGGAGCTGGTAATTCTCCACTCTCAGTGTAGTTGAGAGGACTGCCTGGGATACTGCATTTCAAGCATCTGCCACAAGACAGGTGTGCAATAAATGACAGCTAGTTTAGCACTTAGTGGCTCGGCATCGCCTGGAGTGATTTCCTCAAATGTACTACAAAGGCGGAGAAAAAATGATCTGGGGAGTATGGCAGCCATAGAGACGCACCTTCAACTTTCCCTTTGAGACAGACTGTGCTCTTTTGCTGCAAGGAACGCGGTTAGATGGCAGTCTCCATGTGCAACGCCTCAGCTTTCAAACCAAGACCACACTACTCCCTGGAAGCCGCCAGGCAGCAAATGAGCAGTGCCTGGCCCTTCCACCCAGCACAGATGATCTAATGGGCAACTCTTGCTCCAGAGATCCCTGGTGGGTTGGTTAAGACCTTGCCACACCTGCGCTGAGGTCTGAGGCTCTCCCTGCTCAGTTCTGTTTCGCTCCTTCCCTTTCACAAGTGCCGCATCTGCACACGGACTAAAGAGTTTTCCTCGCTGTTTCCTCTTCCCTTCCACAGACTTTAATCCCTCAAGAAACCTCTTGCTCTTCAGCTTTCTTGTTTCTTGTCCCTGGAGGATATGGACCAACACAGAGACTCTCTAAGGGCTGGATTACTTGTGCCAGTGATACAGGACACGGAGAGAAGACTGACTGCCTTGATTTCTCCTGGGCCCTTTAGATTCTTCTGAGCCATCATTTATCATCACCAGGAACATGTCCAGAAAGGACCCCGGACACAACTCATATCCAAGAGGCCGTGATTCCTTTGGCAGCCCCAATCCTACCCACCCAGGATGAATGGAACATATGACCCAGAGGATGGAGACAAGGGCATCCGGTGTCCTGGACTAACTCCAGAAATTGCCCACTCTGTGCCCCCACCTGTGATTCTCCCTGAGGTGCAACGTGGTCTAGTGGAGAGCTCAGATTTGGGGTGAAATCCCAGTTCCACCACTGAGTTGCTGTGCGGCCAGTCTGGGCTTCTGAGGTTCCAGCACCAGAAAAGACTGGTCCTTCTGCCTACCTTGGGTTGCAGCCGCTCCCCCTCCTCCAGGAACTCAGCACTGCCCTTGGACACAGTTGCCAACCCTTTCACCAGTCTGTGGCAGACGTTGGGTCCAATTCCAAAGCTATAGCACCTGGGAGAGGGGGAGAAGAGAGGCTGGTCCTTCCCACCCTGTCTGCCATTTTGTCCCCTGATAGGAAAGGGGCAGATGGTGAGCTATCTCTGAGCTGGCCCTGGCTTCAGGCAGAGGGTGAGGGAGAAGGAAGAAGGGCATCCATGGACGCTCATTCACACATGGACAGCCCATCACCTCCCACCCCAGTGCAGAGCCAGAGCAGGAAAGGCTTCCTCTGCTGAGGCTGCTCTTTGCGACCTGGATGCAAGGTCGTGAGCATCTTGTCCTTTTTTTTTTTTTTAAATTATTTATTTATTTTTTCCATCTCAGGTGTACATGAGTTCCCAATCTTGAACACCGCCCCCCCACCTCCCACCCCATATCAACTCTTCTTGAACTGTTGTGGGGAAAAGGCAGACTTTGAAGTCAGCCACACCACCAACAAAGGTCCATCTAGTCAAGGCTATGCTTTTTCCAGTAGTCATGTATGGATGTGAGAGCTGGACCATAAAGAAAGCTGAGCGCTGAAGAACTGATGCTTTTGAACCGTGGTGTTGCAGAAGACTCTTGAGAGTCCCTTGGACTGCAAGGAGATCCAACCAGTCCATCCTAAATGAAATCAGTCCTGAATAGTCATTGGAAGGACTGATGTTGAAGCCGAAACTCCAGTACTTTGGTCACCTGATGTGAATAGCTGACTCATTGGAAAAAAGACCCTGATGCTGGGAGGGATTGGATGCTGGGAGGGATTGAAGGCAGGAGGAGAAGGGGATGACAGAGGATGAGATGGTTGGATGGCGTCACAGACTCAGTGAACATGAGTTTGAATAAAGTCTGGGAGATGGTGATGGACAGGGAGGCCTGGCCTGCTGCAGTCCATGGGGTCACAAAGAGTTGGACACGACTGAGCAACTGAACTGAACGGACCTGGACACCACTCTGGAAGCAAAACACTGGAGGAATTGTGGGTCCTTGCTTTTCCTTCTGGCATTTTCCACACTACCCCAGGTCTGGCATCCCCAGCCCAGGGCAGCCCAGAAAAACCGAGCCCTAGACCTTCAGCCTGTGCCCACCTGGTGGAGAAGGCGTGGTTTCGCACCAGCTCCAGCACCTTCCCGGTGTTGTTGATGGCGCCGTCTGTGATCAGGAAGAGAAGCCTTGGGCAGCCTCGGAGCACTGGCTGCCGGATGACCCACTTGAGCGGTGAGAGGATGTTGGTGCCACCCATGTCAGCTCGCATTTTCTGGATGCTATCACAGGCCATGGCCAAATTCTCCTACAGAGAAAGGCCAAGGGCAGGGAGGTCATCCCCAGGGCTGTCATATGGCAGGGAGACCCCCCAGCACCCGGAGGATGATGCTTTGTTGCCCTGAATTTTAGTTCAGCCTCGCTGGAGTTGACTCCTCTTCCCGGTTTCACCTCTGCCCCACGTGCAGGAAGGACAGGTGGTCATTTTCCGGTGTGAGCTGCCTAACACCACCATCTGCCAATGTCCCAGACGCCACCACTCACGATGTACTAACTCGCTGTTGCCCTTTCTTTTTTCCTCTTAAAAATGTAAACATCCCTGGAAAAGGTAGCACATCAGATCCTGATTGCTCAGCACAGAGGAGATTTTCTTTTCTGGTGAGAGAGGCAGAGGTGTGCTGGAAAGAGCAGTAGTCTAGAAATCTTAAGACTCGAGTCCTGGCTTGACTGGCACTAAATTCCTAGGATCCTTTGAGGAAATCATTTCCCTCATCTGGGCTTCAGATTTCCGCCCTTGTGGACCAGTACTGTGAGACCCAGTTGGCCAAGGGTTCCTGGCATTGGATGGATGCCACTGAGCAAGGACAAATTCCTGCTGGATGTCACGTGCCCTCCTGATCCTGACTCAGGAAGAAGCTCTTCCAACATGCACACTTGGAGCGATGGAATATATCAAAAGTCCTCGAATGTATATGTACCCTTTGAACCAGCAAGACTAGAAATTTATTCCAAGGGAATCGTTAAGGATGGATGCAAGGCCTTTGCTGCAAAGATAACTGAATAGAAAAAGATGGGGACAACTTAAATGCTCAACTGTAGGGGTTTAGTTAAATAAGTCACAGTCTATCTGTGTAGTGAGATACTAGGCAACTATTGAAATTATGCTGGAGATTAATATTTACTGGCAGGGACATATGCTCAGGATAGGCTGTTCTGTTAGAAAAATAGGTTATACAGACAGTATGGGAGGTCTAATCCTGTCTTTGCTGAAAATGTGTGCAAATGCTTAGAACAAGAAGGGATTTATACTAAGCTCTTAATAGTGGTTTTTTTCCTTCTCTTTTTTCTGACTAATGATGGGAGATTTAAAAATCTTTCTTTTCAACTATCTAGATTTAAAAATCATGGGACAATCAATACCTATTTTTTCTGTATTGAAGAAACCCATAAAGAAGTTGTTTTTAATTGGAAAGGGGTTCCTATGTCCCTCTTCTCTCGTTTCCTACTCCTTCTCCCCTCTTTCTCTCTCCCTCCCTCCCTTCACGTCTTCCTTCCCTTTCCCTTCTCCCATCCATCCCTCCATCCTTCCGTTCCTTCCTCCCTGTGTCTAGACCTGTACAGGTACGCACCCCCCTCCCCCTCTTTTTTGGCCTTGCTGCACAGCTTGTGGGATCTCAGTTCTCCAACCAGGGATGGGACCTGGGCCACAGCACTGGAAATCCAGAATCCTAACCACTAGGCCACCAGGGAATCCCCTAGGATGCTCCCGTTCTGAACCTCCTGCTGGGGCCAAGGTCTTCTTGTTCTAAACTATGCCTTGTGGTTTGGAAATCTTGAGAAATCTTAAGATTTCTAGACTGCTGGTCTTTCCACCACACCTCCTGCCTCACTCATCAGAAAAGGAAACCTCCTCTGTGCCGAGCAATCAGGATCTGATGTGCTACCTTTTCCAGGGATGTTTACGTTTTTTAAAGAGGAACAAAGAAAGGGCACCAGTAAGTTAGCGGGTTGTGAGTAGTGGCTGAGTGGAGCTGTGTGGAGGGCCTTTCTCAGACCCCTGGCCCACCTATTCTCTCCTCTGCCCCGTGCCATGGATGCCTTCACTCACCCTTGTGTGAGTCCCTCATTCTTATGAGAGGGAGGCTTGAGCGGGTGGGAGGCCTAAGGCGCCCTCTTCCCTGCGCTCCCCTTGAGCACACCCACACTTTGCCCCACATGCTCCTTATGTTCGGGAGGGGGAGGTTGGCAGATGGCCTGCAAGGGGAGAGCCTCCCCTATGGTCCTCTGCTCCCGGCCTCACCAGCTAGGTTCTACACCGGGTCAGGGTCCTCCGAGTGCAGGCCTTAAGGGTACTTCCTCTTTCCTTTCCCTTCCTTGCTTCTGCTCCTCACCACCCAACCCCTCTTGGTCCCAACCATGCCCCTTCCTTACCTCACTGTAGGTCTGACTGGAAGGGAAGAGGGTTTTAAACGTGGATCCAAACCCAATGATGTTGAAGAGGCAGGTTGGCATGAGGCTCTTAAGAGCCACCAGCATGGCGTCCTAATAGGGAAGGAAGGAACTTTTAGGATTCCAGAAGGGATTCTTCCCTTGGTCATCACAGAGCAGTGTTCTCAACCAGCACAGAGGCAGCCTCCAAGGGAACCTTTCGCCCTCTGTCTGCACCCGATATCGGTTCCTCCCCCAGAGCAAGAAATTCACGGATGCTGACCAGAGGCTGGGCCAAAGCCATCATCACAAAACTCCTCATCCGTGTAGCAAGTCTGATTTCTCAAAGCCATTCTATTAGAGTTTGCCAGTTCCATTTCACCTCCTACTGACCCTGAGCGGTAAGGAAAGCCGGAAGTACGCATTCCCTTCCGCTGAAACAAAATTGGCACCTAAGGGAGACACATGGCTGGGTCTCGCTGGCCAGGGAGCAGGCTTCTGTCTGGCTCTCATCCAGGGCCTTTTGTATCAGAACCGCTCCCCACCCCCAACCACGATCATGAACTAGGGATACATTTCTTAGGAAGAGTCTCTTTAGCTCGTCTGTTGAATGCCCAGACTGTACTTTACATGTGTTATCTCACATAATCTTCGTAAGAACTCTTTGAGGCAGGCACAGTTTCATCCTCCTTTTATTCAAGAGAAAACTGAGGTACAGAGAGGGGGAGTGACTTGTTTGTGAGCGTCTGGATTGTAAATCAGTGTCTCAAATGTGTCACTCTGACTCCAAGCCTGTGAACATTAAAGGTCTGAGCCTACTTGGCTGGGCAACACCAGGAGACCTTCAGCAAGGCATATGCTAAAGATAATGACGTGGAGAGAAGGCGGAGATGGCAAGCGGAAGATGAAGGCACTGATAACAATGACAATGCAATGCGGTGATCACCGTCCAGCAATCACGTGCGCCACGTTAAGCACTTTATCTTATCTCTCTTCATTCCTATAATATATATTACAGCATAGTGGTTAAGAAGATACACTGAAGTTAAACGTGTCCGGGTTTCGATCTCACCTTTACTCACTTGACCTTGGGTTAGTTATGTGATTTTTCTGAACTTCAGCGTGGCACACGGTAAAACATTCAGTAAACGGTTACTATTACCTACCCTACCAAATACATATTAATAAAAATACCTCTATTTTACAGATAAGGAAACTGAGGAATTGCACTGGATCATAAAACCTAAGAACGGGGCTGAGGCTTTCAAAGCACAGCACTGAGATCTTCAGTCATGTTGGTTCTGCCTTGGCACAGAACTCGGGAATGAGCGGTTTTCCCCCCACCCTCACAGAGTTTATTGATGGCATCCCAGGGATCTCGGCATAGCTTCACAGAAACAAACTGTTATACTCCAAAATCTAGACGGAAACAGTTGCAAGTAGATCCTGGCAACTTTCACACCATATGGTCTCTCAGGCTCCATAGCCCTGCAGCCCCTCTCCCACCCTGCTTTGTAAATATTAACATCAATGTTCTGCCCATCTCCTTTTATTACTTGTGTCAGTACATTTTGTTTTTCTGCAAAGAAGTCAATCTCTGCTTATTTTTCATGAGCTGCTAACGTGCATTGCTGCTAGACTCTGCTGATCCATACAGATCGCCTCTGCTCACACCTGTTACAATTTTAAAGCCATGTTTTTGGCAGCAATCGGTAGCTGAAGAAGGAGACCAGCTGCAGGAAATTAAATTGGCTGAACTTTGCCTTTTGGCGTGACTGTTTAGATTTCTATTCTCTCTTATATCCCGAAGCCTAGCTTTTCCTAAAACTTCAACCTAATGGGCCACCTAAAGACTTAAGCAATCCCCAAAATGGCCTCATTGTCAATGGGGAAAGGGACATGTGGCTTGAGTAATTTCTGTGACTTTTCCTAACAGGGGCCTATTTAGCAGAATGGGTCGTGCCAACACAAAGCCATTTTTGAAAGGATGACCTTGAGCTCCCTGAGCTGACCTGGAAAAGAAAGCATGAGCGACTCCAAGGGAAAAGGGACTGAGACGCGAATCAGAGCTAGAGAAAGCTATTGCCAGGGAATTCTAACGATAGGTCTTAATTCAGGAACTGGATTTCCACTCTTCAACAAACTCCATTGAACTGGTAGTAACTGCCTGGAACACCAAGCTGAGAAGGATGTACAGATTGAGACCAGGCTCAGCATGGAAAAAAATGTCACGATCAATTATATTTTTATTCTTAAATGAAACAGAGATGAATAATTTTTAATGATAAAAGGTACAATTCACGAAGAAGATGGACATCACAAACCATTAGACATCACGGTCAGTTACTGATGTCTGTCTGGGCTTGGGAGAGGGGAACGGAATGATGTGTGACAGACGCTTGCCCTCCCTGAATGAATCCTCCCTTCTCATCAAGAATAAATGAAGCCCAGAGTTGTGCAAAGCCACATAGCAAGTCTGTGGCGGAAGTGACCCTGCCACCCAGGCATTGCTTTTCCCACAGAGCTATGAGGCAAGAATAGCAATCAGAGAAGAGAGCTTTTCTTAGTGGAAGAGTCTGTATAATCCCCTGCCAGCAACGTAAGGAAAATGAGCACCAAGTCAAGACAGAGAAGGCTCAGGTTCTTGCACCAGCTCTGTGATGCTGGAAAGAACACTTAGCCTCCCGTGAATGCAGAAGTAAAGAAACTTCAAGTTTCTTTACTTGGAAAATGGAGGGAAAAGAGGATTAAATGCTCTCTAAGCGATGTTTTCGGTATATGATCCCATGATACTCTAGGCTAACTGAAGAGATGTCTTACAAATTGGCACAGTTGTGGAATGGGATCCACATGGCCACACAGCCCTGCCACGTGCTTCAGCACTCTAGCACTGTGGACAGCTCCCCACCTTGTTGCTTGCCTTCGATGGTGGGCGGCTGCTGCTAAGTCGCTTCAGTCCTGTCCGACTCTGTGCGACCCCAGAGACAGCAGCCCGTCAGGCTCCCCCGTCCCTGGAATTCTCCAGGCAAGAACACTGGAGGTGGGCAGGGGTGGGGAAAAGGTACCAGTCCTGCACCTGAGTGCCAAGAGGCCCCAAACAGGAGCTTAGATCTGATATATGACTACTATGTCATACTTCAAGAGCAAACCCAGTCATGGCAAGGCTGAGGAGACAGCTGCCCTCATGGATCCCACGTAACCCCACCCCTCCCTGCTGATCCTGTTCCCCTGGAAACAAGAGGTTGCTCCAAGGACAAGCTACAGGGAGGGATAAAATTTCAGGCGACAGCAGAGCCCTCTCCTTGGTCCTTCACCCCTTGCTCTCTTGAACTGTTATCCTTTACCTAGTTCAACAAACAGCGACCAAAGGCTCTTTATGCACGAACACAGAGCTAGACCCCATGGGGAGCGAGAGACGAGGAAGATCTGCTCTTTCCCCTCAATAAGGGAATAGTTCCAGAGAAGGAGGCAGACATCTGCACAGCTGAAAATACAAGGAAGAGTTGGATAATGCCATAACTGAGGTGAATGATCTTCTGAAGGAGACGGACTGCTTTTGGATGTGTGTGTGGGGGGGTTATTCTTCTTTCACCTGAACTCCTTTAGAACTCTCCAAAGCATCAAGACTGCACTCCCACGAGCGCTTGGTTAGCAGGGCTATGAGCCTCACTGGACTGTGAGCTTCCAGTTTTTCTGTTTGGTTTGGTCATGCCACATGGTGTGTAGGGGCTTTGTGCTCCAACCAGGGATTGACACCCATATCCTCAGCACTGAAAGCGTGGAGTCCTGACCACTGGACCACCAGGGAGTTCCCCACTGTGTGCTCCTTGAGGGCAGAGCGGTGTTTACAACCTGCCCTCCCTGGTAGCTCAGACAGTAGAGCGTCTGCTTACAATGCAGGAGACCCAGGTTCAATCCCTGGGTCAGGAAGCTCCCTGGAGAAGGAAATGGCAACCCACTCCAGGAGTCTTACCTGGAAAATCCCAGGGACTGAGGAGCCTGGTGGGCTACAGTCCATGGGGTCGCAAAGAACTGGACACAACTGAGTGACTTCACTTCACTCTTTCCAGACAGTAACGAATCTGCCTGCAGTGCAGGAAACCTGGGTTCCATCCCTGGGTCAGGAAGAGCCCCTGGAGAAGGGAATGGCTACCCACTCTGGCATTCTTGCCTGGAGAATTCCATGGACAGTGGAGCCTGGTGGGCTAGTCTGTGAGGCTGCAAAGAGCTGGCGATGACTGAGCAATTAACACTTTCACTCTTTCCGGATTCCCAAGCACTGGGGCTTTGCACATATTAGGCATTTAAAAAAAAAAGATGAATCAAATCATTTCACTGGATTCGACACATTCCTTGATGGCAGGGGCCATATCTAATGAACCTCTGATGTCACATGGTAGAAACAGACAGACAGGGGTTTAATTTTAGGCGATGACCGTGGGTACATTACTGAAACTCTCAGGATGGGTTTTCCCATTCGGAAACCGGTGACAACTGGACCCGCCTCACAGGATTACTGTCTGGATTAAACACAAAGCTGTGCGTTTAGTGGCTGCACAGAGCCTGACTCACAGCAGGTCCTCAGCAAACGCTAGTTTCCTTCCTCTCGTCTCTATATCCCTCTCCACTGAGTACTTAGTGAGGCATTTTAGCCAGAGCAGGCACTCAACAGAGCTGTGGAGAATTCCAGGGGGAGTTACTGATGACTTCATCCTTTGAAAATGGACAGCAGTTAACCTCTGCTCATACCACTGAGCGGAGAGATCTCTGTCTAAACTGACTTTTAAAACAATTACTCATCATGTCTCTTAGCCAGAGATAGTCACTTAAGGAAGTGGCTCAGGGGTGGAAGGAGAAAGTGCTGAGAAGCTGGTTACCCTGGAACCCTGGATCCTGGGGGTGGGGTCCTTGTAAATGTACCTTGACGCATTGGATGTTGGTCCCATTCATACTGCCACTCCTGTCAACAAGGAAGATAAACTCCCCACGGGTCTTCCTCAGGTTCGGCTGGACTGATTGGAGGTCGGGGCAGAAATTGAGCATGATGACGGAATGGTGGGGGATGTCCTTGTGAAGGCGTTTCCGGATGATTTCTGTCTGGAGGAGAAAGGAAAACTCTCACTTGAGCATTCAAGGGGCCCAGAGCTACTCCTGGGGGCTCACCCTGGTGGCCCCCATCACTCTCCAAGCTTGATCAGAATCCCACTCACCCTCTGCGTATAAGACTTCCAGGTTGACCCTACCTGGCTCTTCTGCTGGATGCTCACAGGTTGCAATAGCAACAGGGACTTTGGAGGCAGGGAGACCCGGGTTTAATCTCAGCCATCACTGTCCAGTTGTGTGATGTTGGGTCAGTCCCTCCTCAGGGTCTGTTGCTTCTTTGTAAGATGGGACACATAAGGCGCATTTCTCAGGGTGGTTCTGAGGATGAACTGGGCTGGCCTGCAGGTGGGAAGGCCCCGACACACGTGCAGGCCCTCAGCTGGAGAGCGGTTTCTTTCCCTTTCACATCCAGGGATAAGCCACTCTCGGGCTCACCTTGGCCTCTCTGGTTTACCGACTCTCTCCCACTGATAAACTTCCTACTCACGCTTCAAGTTTCACCTCTTTGGAAATCCTGCCCCCATCTTCAGTTCAGTCGCTCAGTCGTGTCCGACTCTCTGCGACCCCATGAATCGCAGCACGCCAGGCCTCCCTGTCCATCACCAACTCCCGGAGTTCACCCGGACTCCCATCCATTGAGTCCGTGATGCCACCCTGCCCCCATCTTACATGGACTTAATGACCTAGTTTCCTTGCCCATGAAATGAGGACAAGAGTACATGCCTCACTGAGCTGGATGGACTAAACACAACACGTGTAGCGCACGACTCAGCAGAGTAGCTGTTGCCGAACAGCATCCATCGCCACTCTTGCTATTTGCCGTGGGGACCCAGGCGTTTCTCACACTGTGAGCTTTTTGCTCGCCTCTCTGTCTCCCCTCTAATTTGGGGGCTACTTAAAGGCAGACCATGCTTGAGTCTCCTGCACCTCCAGGGCTCCGCATAGAGCTTGGTATAAAGATGGGCTCAGGAAATGTTAGAGGAAGGATGCCACCACAATTCTGTACCTTTTCATGGGTTCGCTTAGCTGGCCTTGTCGTGCTGCTACTGAGCTGTCTTTGACCCTTGCAGTCATCTCCACACCAAACCCCATGTTCTCCATCCTCACTGCCGCCCTCTCTCACCACCCCACCTTTCTCCGTCTCTGACTGGCTCTGTGTGTACACGTCCTTCTTTGTCTATCTCTCAGTCTGTCTGGGCCCCTTCCTCAGTTCAGCAGATGACATCATCACCTGCTCGGTGGTTTAAAGCAAAGACCCAGGAGTCGTCCTTGACTCCTCCCTCTCCCTCATTCTCTGCATCTACTCCCTCAGTAGACGACAGCCAGTTCTGCAGCTCAAACACCTTCTGACCGTGTCCTCTTCCCTGCCCCCACTGTAAACACCCAACTTGGGCTTCCCTGGTGGCTCAGATGGTAAAGAATCCACCTGCAATGCAGGAGACTTGGGTCTGATTCCTGAGGCGGGAAGATCCCCTGGAGAAGGGAATGGTAACCCACTCCAGTATTCTTGCCTGGAAAATCCCATGGATAGTGGAACCTGGCGGCTACAGCCCACGAGGTTGCATCGAGTCAGACATGACTGAGTGACTAATACTTTCACGTCACTTTCTTTTTTCAGGACCTTTGCCTGGACCTGATCGATAGCCCCTTCCTGGCCTCTCTCCTCTCCTTCTTTCTCCCTGTGATCTGCTCCACACAGAGCAGGCAGTGGGATCCCTGTTACTGTCTTGCTTAAGCAACGGTGTCCTCTCCTTCCTGTACCAGGGCTCATGAAGCCCCTTATGGATTGACGCCTGCCTGCCTGTCCACCTCGTGTTTGCCCCACATTTCAGGCCACAGGGGGCACATTTCTGTCTTCCAAGCACATCACCATTTTTCTGCCTCCAGTTCTTTGTACATACATTCTCCCAGGGTTTCACAATCCACCAGGTCTCATTTTGAGATAAGCTTCCTCTAAACACTTGGCGAAACAGCACCCAGGACTCATCACTCATTATCCTATCATCCTGGTTTAGGTCCTTCACAGTCCCTGGTCCTTGCTTAACTGATCTTGCTCGTTTGTTTGCTTCCTGTCTGTTTCCCTGGGCTAGAACGCAAGCACCAGGAGGAGAGAACGTGGCATTTTCCATCTTCCCAGGGCCTAGAACAGAACCCGATGCCTAGCAGGGCACTTACTGTTTGTTGAGTGAGTCAATGAGAAGACGAATCTCTGTGGGTTTTTCTGTCTGCTCCTGACCTGTGTACATCGTTTTTTTTTAATTTTTCAGTCTCTCTCTTTCGACTCTGCTTCTCTCTGCGTCTCCATCTGTGTCTCCCTCTGTGTCATTTGCCCCCACTTTGTTAAATCACGGTTTTTGACAGCTCAGCCCACCTAGCTCCCCCTGATTGATGCTTCTGGGTGCTCACCTCCCTCCCTGGTGAGGGATCAGGTCCTCCCTCCCACAGGGAGGTCCTTAGCCAAAAGCTACTGCCCAAAAGGGCTCTCTAGATGACAGAGTCCGAGGCAGCAACGGCCACATCAGTGACAGGAGCCTGAGGGTTGGGGTGGGGGCCTCGGGCTCAGGATTCTCTGATGTCTCCTTGAGCTGCCATTATCCAACTACAATAAACTCATCACTTCTTAGCAGCTGCGGGTTGATGGCTGTCATCCCTGAAGCTCATGAGAATACAGGGTATTTGCATAACCAACCCAAGGTGGCAAATTAATTCTTATTTGCTCCGGCGGTCCCAGAGCTAATTGATTTAAGGCTTGGCAGGCAGGCAGGCAGGGAGGCTCACTGCTGACTCCCCCTGCTGCACGCTGCAGGTCTCGGAGCCCAGGGGCACCCGGCATTGCCACCCCTACTCTGAGAACCCGGCTCCAGCCTCTTCTCCCAACTGACTCATCTGGGGGCACCTCTGGGAGGGCAGATGTTTCCAGCAGGGGCTCCAAGGTGGGGGTGGGCACTGAGCCATCTGTATCTTCCCTGTGCCATCCCTCATCTCCCTCCAAGCCGGGGCCTTCTGGTGGGATCTCTACCAAAGGGAGAGATCTCTGCATTCCTGTCTGTTCGTCTCCACCATCCTCTGCCCGTCAGACCAGCAGGGGCCAGAGGGGCCCTTACATTCAGCACAACCACCCCGCAGGAGCCGGGCGATGTCCTTCGCCTCAGTCTCACGAAAGCCAGCTAACTCCCTTTTCCCAGCTCACCAGTTATTGTGGGTGCTAAGCCGCAGTTTTCTCACCTAAAAAGGGAGATGATAAAAAGCAGTGTGCCCTGATTCTTGAGCCTACTTTGGCACTCAGGACCCAGGGCAGTGTGCGGTGACACCAGCAGGAGGGAGATTGTGGGGGTGGCTTATGGCTGAGGCTCAGCATCCTCTTACCCTCCTTCTCCACCCCCAGCCCCTGCTGAGGACCCCTTTATCCTTTAACTTCATGAGGGAGGGGCAGGCTGAGGGAGAGGGTTTCTCTGGCTTCCCCGGCTCTGTCTTTATTCTTTACCTAATAGCAAGCAATGATCCCAGAGGAAGGCAAATCAAGAGACCCATTCAGCAGGTGGGTAAAGGGAGACCCAGAAGTAGAGATGGAGCCGGGAGGGCACCCAGCCATAGGGCCCTTGGTGCCTTTTGGGGGCAGACTATCCTGAAGAAGACCAAGGTCGTTTCTGCCACCAGCCTAAGATTGTTCTAGCTTAGGCACCCTGATGGGCTTCACTGATAGCTCATCGGTAAAGAATCCGCCTGCAATGCAGGAGACCCGGGTTCAACCCCAGGGTCGGGAAGATCCCCTGGAGAAGGGACAGGCTACCCACTCCAGTATTCTTGGGCCTCCCTGGTGGCTCAGCTGGTAAAGAATCTGCCTGCCATGCGGGAGACCTGGGTTCTGTCTCTGGGTTGGGAAGATCCCCTGGAGAAGGGAAAGGCTCCCCACACCAGTATTCTGGCCTGGAGAATCCCATGCACTGTACAGTCCAAGGGGTCGCAAAGGGTTGGATATGCCTGAGCGACTTTCACTTTCATGCTTTCAGGCACCTGGATGGTACCAGGAACAGGTGGCCTGGCGGGAGGTGGGATCATCAGCTCGCTGTGCGACCTCAGGTGAGTCAGCCCCCCCCGCCCCCCCGCCCAGGGCCCAGGCTTCTCACTGGCACTGCAACCACTGGCGCTGCTCAGCCACTCGCACCTTCCGCTCCACGCTGCTGTCCTTCTTCATCCCCTTGATGAAGTCTGCTCTTCCCTTCAGGTGCTGGTCAAACTCCCCCAGGGTCATGTCCCCTTTCTCCATCAGGACATGTGGCACGTGGGGCTCTGCAGAGATGAGACGGCACTGTCTGAGTGTGAGGGCAACACGGGGGACCTTGGTTGAGGGCTGGATCTGCACTGCGGGGAGGACTCCCAGTTGGAAGAGGGGGATGGGATCCCTGGCCGCCTGAGGCATGTGGGGCCATGAAAAGACTCCTTAGCTGGGAGTCAGGAGAGTGCGTGACTTGACTTTACCCATCTGTAAAATGGGAGTGATCCTGGGCTCCAATCTTTTTGCATCTTGACATTCTATGAATTCTTAAAGAGATAAAAGAGTTGCTCCCTGGGGGTTCAGAACTGTTGGGGTCTCACCAAGCTTAGGTGTTCAGCTGGCCTGAGAGCAAAGTGCACCAATGGGTGGATGAGACAGTGGGGCCTCAGGAGCTGAAATGGGGCAGGAGACACTCAACTCTGCCAACTAGAGCCACGTTGACATGGAAGCAATTAGTTGGTCTCCTCTCCTCTGCCACGTAGCCTACCCTCTCCCTGGCCTCGGGGCGGGGGCAGGGCGGTCTCTGTGCCCTGGGATCAGCACCTCCTCCCTCCTGCCGGCAGCCCCGGGGGACCCTGCTGGGTGCACTGTACCGCTGGGGTGAATGAGGATCTCCACGGGCCGGTCAAAGGTGTGCCTGTTGGCCAGGGTGACGATGATGCTCTCCGCCGAGCTTGCGGAAGGGGCGGCGTCAGCTCGGATCTCGTGGGTGGGACTCTCTACCCCTGAGTGGCGCAGAAAGATGGGATAAGTTCAGGGGTCTCCAGAGAGAGAGGGGCTTGGTGGGGGGACTGGGAGACACAGGCTGGAGATGACTGCCACGCCAGCCCCATCAGGGGCTCCTGGCCTGCCGGTGTGTGAACCTGTGGACAGCCCTTCTCAGTCTCCCCGCCTGCAAATTGGGAGCTTAGCTAGACAGGGTCGGATAACCTCTCCTGCCCTGACCCTGGGACCCAGTGCTGGTTAAAGGGGTGGCTTCCTCTCAGGCCACAGAGACAGAAGGAGTGTCACGCTCCATCGAAGGGCACTCCATAAACGCCTCTCGTGTTGGGATGTCGGCTTGCTCTGAGAGAACACTCATGGACCGAAACCACATTCTTTTAAAACCTTGACTGGGAGGGGGAGGGGAACCATCAGAGCAATGGTGCCTGACTCCGGCTCCCAGTTAGAATCACCTGTGAGCTTTTCAATGTTTCTGGTGCCCAGGGTTCTCACCCCAGACCAGTGTCATCCACAGAAGCTCTAGGGTGGGATCTAGGTGGCTGGATTTGGAAGGTTACCCCACTGAGAGGGAGGACCCGAGAAGCATCTTTGTGGCTGTGGCCTCCCGGAGCGGACCTTGGACCTCTGACCTTGGACTTCGGACTGCTGGGCACTTGTGGACATTTCCCCAGGGGGGAAATGGTGGTGGGGGGGATAGTCTTGAGATCTGTCCCTGGGAAAGAGTCTTGTCAGCGGCAGGCTGGCCGCAGGCTGTCACCCACCTGGGCTGGCCAGCTTCCCCTCCGTCCCTTCCTCCCGACCCTGGGACCTGGAATCTTCTTCCCAGCCCCATCGGGTCTAGGCAGCTCCGCTCACCTGCGAGCAGGCATGGCCCACGAATCTCCAGCTGGAAGCTGAACTCGTATTCCATGGGGTTGGACACGTCGGTGTCCAAGAGAGTCGACAGGCATAGTCGGTTCCAGGAGTCCAGGGCCCGGCTGCCCAAGCAGTGCTTGTCTCTGCTGGGAAGGAGGCCGGGAGGAGGGGAGGGGGGAGGAGACTCAGCAAGATGGGAGCACTGGCCTCAGTTCCCGCACTCGCACTTGGCAGAGCGCACATCCTCAGCTGGGTCTCTCGGACTCGGCCGTGGGACAGTTTACATGCTGTCACGTCACATCTGGAGTCCCTGCTCTGTCTCTGGGAGCTGGGGACCCCTGTCTAGCCGCTCCTCCCCTGAGTCTCAGTTTTCTCGTTGAGTAGGGATCACGGCAACGCAGCTGTCTCTCAGGAGCGCTTGGCGAAGTCATCTGCTCTCGACCGCCCCTGGCCCTGTCTGTGGTCCCTCACCCGGGCTCTCATCCCGCTCTATTTCCCTCCCCTCCGCGGCCCTGCCCTCTGAGGTTTTTGCTCTGAATATGCACCGAGCGTTGTAAGAGATACCAGGACAGTCGGCTGAAAAGATGGCATTGTGTTAGGAATCTCATTCAGAGGCTTCTCTGGTTTTTCACCCAATGCTGTGTTTTAAAGGTCTGAAAAGCAAAGTCTTTGCTGCTGCTGTGATTCAGCTTGTTTCCCTGGTGGCTCATTGGTAAAGAATTTGACTGTCGACTCAGGAGACTTGGTTCGATCCCTGGGTGGGGAAGATCCCCTGGAGGAGGAAATGGCAACCGGCTCTAGTACTCTTGCCTGGTAAATCCCATGGACACAGGAGTCTGGCAGGCTACAATCCACGGGGTGGCAAAAAGTCGGATGTGACTTAGCGACTAGACAACAACAATGGTATGACCTGAGGGCCTCTGTTATATTGTCCTGGTTTCTCCTGCCTCCATCTCCCTGCGTCCACAGGCCACCCCCATGAAGATCCTCGTCTGTGTGCCCTTTCTGGATGTATGGAAGGATTTCTCTGGGATCCTGGGTCAAAGGGCACACATCAAATACCGCCAGACTGCTTTGCAAGGTGGCTGGGCCAGTGTTCACTTCCACCGGCAGTGAACGAGTGTCCCTCCTCAGCCTCACTAACATTTGGTGTGGCCTATTTTTCTTACTTTTTCTCATGTCACTCTATCTAAGCCACTTTTTCATGGGAATTTGCAGGCAGGTGTCTGCAGCCCCTGCAGTCCCAAGGCTGCCTCTGTTAACTCTTTCCTGCCAGAGTGGGCAAGAATCAAACATTTATCAGGGCCGTCTCAGGGGAGCTGTGCACTGCCACACCTCTTGCTCCTTGACCCACCGCGGTCTGAATGTCCCCAGCTCTGCTAGGTCCTGCCTCTCAAATGCACCAGGCTTGCATTCACAAATGCACCATGGCAGCGTTGACACAGCTGACCCACGAGCTGGTGCTCCCTGGCCTGGCCCTGCTGGTGCCAGCAGCTTCTCTGTTGTGCCAGCAAGTGCCCTCACCCTAGATTTCAAGGCCCTCCTTGATCTGACTCCAGCACTCCTCTCCCGTTTGCTGTGTTCATGCGAGCCTTCCTGCTGCTCTTCAAACACACCAGGCCTGGCACTGCCTCAGGGCCTTTGCACTTCCTGCCTGCTCTTCTCCCGGCTCAGAATGTTCTTCCTCCAGATGCTCTCCATGGCTTGCTCCCTTCATTCAGATCAGGCCTCAGTTCAGCTCAGTTGCTCAGTCGTGTCCGACTCTTTGTGACCCCATGGACTGCAGCTCACCAGGCCTCCCTGTCCATCACTAACTCCTGGAGCTTACTCAAACTCATGTCCAGCAAGTCAGTGATGCCATCCAACCATGTCATCTTCGGTCGCCCCCTTCTCCTCCTGCCCTCAATCTTTCTCAGCATCAGTCTTTTCAATTAGTCAACTCTTCCCTTCAGGTGGCCAACGTATTAGAGTTTCAGCTTCAGCATCAGTCCTTCCAATGAACACCCAGGACTGATCTCCTTTAGGATGGACTGGTTAGATCTCCTTGCAGTCCAAGGGACTCTCAGGAGTCTTCAACACCACAGTTCAGAAGCATCAGTTCTCCGGTGCTCAGCTTTCTTTATGGTCCAGCTCTCAGATGGTGCCTAAGCCCTGTCTCTTCTAATGAGCACCCGCCCCATCCTGTCCCTCTCCAGGCTCAGCAGCGTTTGTGTCCATAGAACGCATCACCTAACATATGACATATTTGTGAGCTTGTTTCTTTATTGTCTGTCGCCTTCATTAGCATGCTAGCTCCTTAAGGGCAGGGACCCTGCCTCTCTGGTTTACTGCTGTATTCCTAGCACCCAAAAGAGTGCCTGGCCCATGTGTGTGCTCAGTCCTGTCTCACAGTGAGTGTTTAATTGCTATCTGTGGGATGACTGAGGAGTGCCCTTCAGGCTGGCCCCTTATGGGAGGGTGCAGTAACCCCTCCTCGCCAGCCTGGCCATCCTTTCAGTTCAGTCACTCTGTCGTGTCCGACTCTTTGCAACCCCATGGACTGCAGCGCGCCAGGCCTCCCTGTCCATCATCAACTCCTGGAGTTTACCAAACTCATGTCCACTGATTGGTGATGCCATCTAAGCATCTCATCCTCTGTCCTCCCCTTCTCCTCCTCCCCTGTCCCAGCCTAGTCATAGATCATCCCTTTAACCTGAGGTGTCTAGGAGTCTATTGACATTATCCTCTGTGACCCAGTGGGCACGTGCTCCCAGCTGTCCCCAGAGCCCTACAGAGTATGTGTATGAAACTCCTGGATATGTACAGTGTTTATATCTTCCCAGATTTCAACTTGACTCAGAGATTCAGGACAAGAGTAGGGGAGGGGGAGTTAAGGAGTTTGTGGTTTAGCCACTAAATCATGTCTGACTCTTTGTGACCCCATGGACTGTAACCCACCAGGCTCCTCTGTCCATGGGATTTCCCAGGCAAGAATACTGGAGTGGGCTGCCATTTCCTCCTCCAGGGGATCTTCCTGACCCAGGGATTGAACCCGCGTCTCCTGCACTGGCAGGCGGGTTCTTTACCGCTGAGCCGCCAGGGGAGACCAAATGATAAGCTGCATCAAAAGATATCTCCCGTATGCAGCAGGCCTCTTTAACCGGGCTTCCCCTCTCCCCGTGAAGGAGACACTGGTCCCCCGGGGGCACAGGTGGGGAAATAGGAGGATCCCTGATCTCAGCTGCAGGTGCCTCAGGCTGTGACCCCATTTGCCCTCCTCGCCACCGCCGGGGAGAGTGCAGAGAAACTGCTGCCGTGTCCTACCCGACCCTGCTGAAAACCCTTGTCAGTGGCTCCTTAGTGCTCTGGGGAGCAATCCGGAGCTGGCCAGGGCCGCAGGGTGTCCTGGATCTCTGCAGCCTCGTCTCAGGTCACCTGTGCCTCAGTTCCTCTCTGGGGCCCCGTCCTGGCTGCCTCAGGGCCTTAGCCCCTGCCGTTCCCACCTGTAGCGACCTTTCTCCCTGTGCCTTATCTGTCTGCCTCCCGGCTCAGCCCTCAGCTGGAACATCACTCCTCAGAGAAGACTGACCTGGCCCCTGGACCGCCAGGGGTTGGGTCCCTCTCTTATAGTCTTAGCCAATGAACGTCTCTTCCGTTGCACTTTCACATAATTAATTATGCATGCAAGTTCACAAACAGTTCACATTGTTGTGTTATCGGCTGGAGAGTGGTCTCTGCCACCAAGTTCTGCAAAGGTCAGGAACCGTGTACGCTTGTGCCCTCTGTGCTCCTAACACCCCCCAGTGTCTAGCACATCGTGCGTGCTAAGCCGTGTCAGTCGTGTCTGACACTTTGGGACCCCATGGACTGTAGCCCGCCAGTCTCCTCTGTCCGTGGGACTCTCCAGGCGAGAATACTGGAATGGGTTGTCATTTCCTTCTCCACCAGCACATAGTAGGTGCTCCAAAAATGCCTCTTGAGTGCATTAAAGTATAAAGCCTGGAAATTCTGACCCCAGTCCCAACACTTCTGATCAGCACCAACATCAGGCATTTCAGGGAGACTCTTGGACAGTCTTTGAGAGGGGCAGCTGCAGAGCTCAGCACCGCCTCCTACCCTTTATCTTCCCCAGCACTTTGGCCCCCACTCCCACGACCCTGGCTTCGTCTGGCAGGGGCTCCTCACCCGTGGACCAGCTGGCTGGGGGCGCCGGTGCTCTCCGTGCGGAACTGGGGCACGGTCGGGGCACAGACAGCAGGCAGCTGGACCCGCACAGCCCCGCTGGGCAGCGTCGGGAGCTCCGAGGACGTGCTGACGAACACGGTGACATTCTGCATCGGGGCGATGGTCCCCAGGTTGACCACAAAGAGGATCCGCTCCAAATCCTCGTCCAGAGCCACCTTTCCTGGTTGGCAGGAAGGAGGGACAATGGAACGTTTGCAGAGTGGTTCCTACGTGCCAGGCCTGGAGTCGGGGCCGTGAGCCCCTGCTCTCTCATCCCCTCTAAGCTTGCTGTGTGTTGGGTTAGAGGAGCTTGTGTGCTGATGGGAAAACAGGCTCAGAGTGGGGGCGCAATGAGTTCAAGCTATTCAACAACGAACTAATTTCTTGAACCAGGATCTGAACCTATGTGGGTCTGACGCCAAGCCTGTGAACTTTGCACTGTGCCCTGCCGGGAGTGGGAGGTTGGGACCCACTCACCCCCGATGGAGGGTCACATCTCCATCTTCAGACTGTGTCCCCTTGGGATTTACACTGGAGCCCCTCACCTCCCTCAGAATCCGCGCTGTTTCTTTTCATCCGAGAGGCCCATCCCTCATTACTTCTTAGCCCATCTTATCCACCAGTCCAACCCCTCCGCGAAAACCTCCCTGGTCCCAATGTGGCCCCTTCTTTTCCTCCTCTGACATGACCTGGACCGTTTTGGCATGGCCAGGTTCCACTTCCCATCGTAGTCACCCCTGGCGTCCGGAAGCTGTTCTTCCAGGCTGCGGTAAGTCCTAACCTCTTGGGGGCAACTTTGCCTCTTGCATAGCACGGGTGTTCAAAGATTCTCGAACACTGATGATCAGGTGAAGAAACTTCATTCCCATCACAGATCCAATAGTGAGAATCTTCTATATCAGATGATCCTTGGTCTGGACTCGAGCCTTGGCTCTGCCACTAACATGCTTTGTGGCCTTGGGCTGGGCACTCCCCCCTGAGCCTCAGTATCCTCCACAGCAGGAACCCAAGGCCGTGGTGTGAGTGCCGACTCTGCATCAGTGACAGTGGTGAGCGTTCTGCACGCTCTTTGTGGAGATTTCGATGGGTTATTAGTTACATTTTACAAAACAAGTCTTCATTTCTTATCTAAGCTTGCAAGCAACAGGACTGGCAGTCAGATCCCGGTATGACTCATTCTACAACCTCTGAGCTTAAATGATAATATGCTCTTCTGGTTTTTAGAGATGTCTTCAATACCCTTTGGTTGCCTCTTTGACCCTTACCACTCTTTCCAAGTGAGAGGAGAAACAATTGCCTGTTTTACAGACAGTAAGGTGAAGTTCAGAGAGGTTAATTACTGGGCCACGGTCACACAGGATTCCCGACTTAGTACAGTGCTCTCTCTACCCGATCCCACTGCTCCCCTTTCGGTCTGCTGAGACTCCAGCCACGCCCAGGTCCTGCCACAGCCCCTCCGGCCCTCTTACCTGTGACAGTCGCAGCTCGAATGCCAGTAGCTTCAAAGTGGCCGCCCTCTATTTTGGCTTTGTCCTTGATCTGTACCGTCACAACGCGGTCCCCAATGACCGCCTCAAAGCCGATCACTGTGGTGTACTCGTCCAGGGGGTACACGAAGAGACCTGGCAGAGCAGGCCCGGTGTCACNTGTGCCCTGCCGGGAGTGGGAGGTTGGGACCCACTCACCCCCGATGGAGGGTCACATCTCCATCTTCAGACTGTGTCCCCTTGGGATTTACACTGGGGCGCCTCACCTCCCTCAGAATCCGCGCTGTTTCTTTTCATCCGAGAGGCCCATCCCTCATTACTTCTTAGCCCATCTTATCCACCAGTCCAACCCCTCCGCGAAAACCTCCCTGGTCCCAATGTGGCCCCTTCTTTTCCTCCTCTGACATGACCTGGACCGTTTTGGCATGGCCAGGTTCCACTTCCCATCGTAGTCACCCCTGGCGTCCGGAAGCTGTTCTTCCAGGCTGCGGTAAGTCCTAACCTCTTGGGGGCAACTTTGCCTCTTGCATGGCACGGGTGTTCAAAGATTCTCGAACACTGATGATCAGGTGAAGAAACTTCATTCCCATCACAGATCCAATAGTGAGAATCTTCTATATCAGATGATCCTTGGTCTGGACTCGAGCCTTGGCTCTGCCACTAACATGCTTTGTGGCCTTGGGCTGGGCACTCCCCCCTGAGCCTCAGTATCCTCCACAGCAGGAACCCAAGGCCGTGGTGTGAGTGCCGACTCTGCATCAGTGACAGTGGTGAGCGTTCTGCACGCTCTTTGTGGAGATTTCGATGGGTTATTAGTTACATTTTACAAAACAAGTCTTCATTTCTTATCTAAGCTTGCAAGCAACAGGACTGGCAGTCAGATCCCGGTATGACTCATTCTACAACCTCTGAGCTTAAATGATAATATGCTCTTCTGGTTTTTAGAGATGTCTTCAATACCCTTTGGTTGCCTCTTTGACCCTTACCACTCTTTCCAAGTGAGAGGAGAAACAATTGCCTGTTTTACAGACAGTAAGGTGAAGTTCAGAGAGGTTAATTACTGGGCCACGGTCACACAGGATTCCCGACTTAGTACAGTGCTCTCTCTACCCGATCCCACTGCTCCCCTTTCGGTCTGCTGAGACTCCAGCCACGCCCAGGTCCTGCCACAGCCCCTCCGGCCCTCTTACCTGTGACAGTCGCAGCTCGAATGCCAGTAGCTTCAAAGTGGCCGCCCTCTATTTTGGCTTTGTCCTTGATCTGTACCGTCACAACGCGGTCCCCAATGACCGCCTCAAAGCCGATCACTGTGGTGTACTCGTCCAGGGGGTACACGAAGAGACCTGGCAGAGCAGGCCCGGTGTCACAGAGTGACCCAGCGCTGCTTGGCAGGCCTGCCCCCTGGCATGGAACCAGAGCCCCTGGCCTGCCGTGTGAGTGCACCATGCATGCACGGCCACTTAGAGGGCTCCCGAGCGGGCTCGGGCTGGGCGCCCCCCGGCTCTGGGGCTGGACAGGACGCATAGGGAGGCAGGCTCTGCGGGGCAGTAGGGCCATCTCTTACTCTGCACTGGTGCAAGCTCACCACGGCCACCCAGGACTCTGCCCACCTGCCCCACCCTCGCGGCCCCAGGGAGTGGAAAAGAGCATGGAGAGACTAAACCTCTAAAACGGGCAGCCTCTTCCACCCGCTTCAGGGAGGAACAGCGCTCACCGCGGGGCAGGCGCTGAGATTCGCCCCCGGCGCCCTGGCCTGGGGCTGGTCTCTGCTGAGTCTTCGGGAGAAGCGGGCACTCATGCGGAGGCCTGTGTGCGCCCTGGGCCTCCGAGAAACGTCCCGACCTCCTCCTCCCCAGAGTATCTGCTTCCACCTTCATCCCAGGTTTTAGGTCCCCCCATCCTTCTGGCCAGGGTTTCTGATTTCTCAAGAGAGAGCGGCAATCTGGATTTCCATGTGACCTGTTGTGTGGGCCTAACAAGACACTTCTGTGTGGTGGGTTATCACCCGTGGTGCCCAGGAGCTGGTCTTTGGAGGAAGAGGACTAGGGCTCTAATCTGAGCCCTGCCCCTGCCCCAGTCTGTTGACATTTAGCATTTCGAAACCTCAGAGCCCCGTCTGAAAATGGGGATGATAGAGTCAAACTCAGGGTCATTATGAAATTGGGAGGAATGGCCACCATTTACTAAGCTCCATCCCTCATAGTGTGCATCCTACGCTTTTATGTCTCAGCACAGCGCTTCTCAGACCTTAAGAAAACATGCTCACCTGGGGGAGGGGGCGGGTCTGGTTAAAACACAGATTCCGATTTAGTAGTTCTGGGGCGGGGCCCGAGGTTCTGCATTTCTAACCAGCTCTGGGTGATGCCGATGGCTAGGGGAGCACGCTCGGAGGACTGAGGTCTTATCTCACTTACTCAGCCCACTAACCCGGGGGCAGCACAGTGCCAGGACCGTGACAAGCTCTCCGTAAATCCACTTCCCATCCCTCTGAGCCTCAGTCTCCTCATTTGTAAAATGGGGGCACTGGTTTTTCCGCACATGGAAAGCTAAAGGACTGCCTTACAGCTGTTCAAGTAATACAGTCTCTTCGGTTCCCCATCAGTCTCATGTTAAGCTATCCTCTGTAGGTTTCCTGAAACAGAGGGACAGGATCTTTGTTCTGCCTGGAAGATTTCTGTGGGGAGGAAAGTTTCCCTTGTAGGTTTCTTTTGGGAACTCAAAAGATTTCAGACACTCAGGTCAGACTGGAGAGTGGGTGCCCCAAGAGGTGAAGTTTGGGAGTTAGGAGGCCCCCATCACTGTGGATGAGAAGAGATGTGAAGCATAACTATCCTTTATACAGGACCTTCCTGGCCAGGCTTCCGGTAACTCCCTTCCTTACACACAGAGACAAGAGCGCGATTTACAAACAGCTCTCGCAGGGGAACGTTGGTACACGCTCCTGACTGCCGAACACTGGTGACTCACATCCGCAGACTGTTCCATTCCACACTGCCCTTCCTCATCTGCTTCTCCCTCAAACCCTGGCATCCAGACAGACACGGGAGCATCCTGATGTCGAGAAGGACTGCGGCTTCCCCAAGGTCACAGGGACAAGAGCCCCGCTTAGCACTGGGAGCTCCTGGCTTCCAGTGAGTCCGGATACCTCTCCTCCTGTGAGACTCCCTGCGGGATGTGGAGGGCTGACTATCTGACCAGTGGGCGTGATCTGTGGACATCAGTAGGGCTGGGACAGGGCTGGGGCAGAGCCCAAAACTGGGTTCAAATCCTGACATGACTTGCCCCCAGCTTAAGACCTGTTGTGCAGAAATGGTATTCCTACTTTGCAGGTGGGTAAACCAAAACTCAGGAAGGTGACTTGACTTGTCTGATGTCAGTTGGCTGATGAGTGTCAGGATGGGGGATTCAGCATGCCTGTGGCCCTGGGGAAGGGCCCTTACCCTGGAATGGCTGGGCTTCCAGGTTGCCATAGGTGAGGGAGGCGGTGAGCCCCAGAGCGTAACCGCTGACGAAGGAGGTGACGTCGGACGAGGTGAGGGGCAGGGCCGCCCCTGTGATCTGGTTCAGCAGACCCGGCATCTTGCGGGCTACTCGGCCTTCAGGACCTGCAAGAGGTGGCAAGGCAAGACGTGGCGAGAGGCCCCCCACGCCGCCCAGCTCAGTTCTCCCCCTTCAGCCTCCACAGGCAAGCAGAGCGTCATTCTCTCCATTTTTCCTCAACCACTTCCCGCAATGACGCTCGACCACCCCTTGGAAGAGAAGGCGTGATTATGCCCTCTGTTTTCACCTCACAGTAGAGGAACTGAGGCCTGCAGACATGAGGCCTGGCTGGATGCTTGCTGTGGGTCTCCCAGCTCCCACCTCATCCCTCAGATGCGACCTGTGTGCTCTCAAACCTCTATCCTTGCCACACTCTACCTGCAAGGCTCAGCCCGTGAGCCCAAATAAACGAGCCACCTCCCACTGCCCTTAGGTGTCAGTTCAGGGCCCCCTTTGCAGGGAAGCCAGTTCACCTGCGCCAGGCTTCTCGCAGAGCCTAGCTTCTCTCCTTCCATCTGTCGGGAGTCATCCTGTCTCCACGAGATTACGTTATTCACGTCAATCATCCCCGTTAGGAGAAGGAAATGGCAAGCCACTCCAGGATTCTTGCCTGGAGAATCCCATGGACAGAGGAGCCTGGTGGGCCACAGTCCACGGGGCCGCAAAGAGTCGGTCACGACTGAGGGGCTGAGCAGCAGAAGTATCATCCCCTTTGGAGAGCACGCTCCTGGGTTATTGTTGCTTTGCATGGCATCCTAAGTGCTGACTGAACACGTAAAAGTGTGGTTGGGAACTTCCCTGGAGGTCCAGTGGTTAAGAATCTGCCTGCCAACACTGGGGACACAGGTTCGATCTCCGGGCCAGGAAGATCCCACGTGCTGGGGAACAACCAAGCCCAGGGGCCACGACTACTGAGGCTCGACAGCTCGTGCTCCACCGCTAGAGAAGCCGCCGCAGTGAGGAGCCTGCCAACTGCACCGAAGAGGAACCCCGCCCTCGCTGCAGAAAGCCCGTGTGCAGCAAAGAAGACCCAGCACAGCCAGAAACAGCAGAAAGGTGCCTGTCGTCACGCCAGCACCAGCGACTTCAGAGCGCGTTTCAGGGTGGGGTGCCGATTCTCTATGAGGTTCCTGAGTCCCTCCCCAGCAATCACCCGCCTTCGAGAGGTGGGGGTAGGAGCGGGAGGAGAAGCTGACCAAAGAGTGTGGAATACGAACTTGAGATCCCTTTTGGGTCTCCTCCTGGGTGATGGATGAGCCAGGTGAAGCCGCGGCGGGCTGGTAGCCTGTTGCCGTTTATTTGCAAGGCTGTTCTGTGGCTGCTGATGACTCTGTCTTTTCTTTGAGAAGGGGACTCTGTGCTTTTACATCCTCCACGTGTTCGCAAGCAAGGATCCTCGGGGGCTCCCACCCTCTTTGCCAGCCCAGGAGTATCGTTTTAATTATGTTCTCTCTGTGGCTCCAGCCCAGACAGCTCTCAGCCCCCTGGCATGTCTGCAGCAGGCTGACTGACAGCAGGAGGCAGATAAGGAGCCAGGAGAGAGGGCTGGGTTCCCAGCCGCCTTCTCCTGGGAGTTCCTGTCTCAAAGCCCAGGGCGAAGCTGGGGGCAGAACCAGATGGTGGGGCTCCTTTCCCGAGAGAGGCACTTCCCTGGCCCTCCACACTCCTTCCCTCCACCTCCTCTTCCTGGTTCCCTCCTGTCCAGAAGGCTGATGGCGAGCCGGCCCCAGATGTGTGGGGAACTTGGACTTCAGCTTGGGTTCATCCTGTGGGGGCGGTGCTTCCCCGATGGGTCCGTGAGTAAAGAATCAGCCTGCAATGCAGGAGACACAGGAGACTCGGGTTCAGTCCCTGGGTCGGGAAGGTCCCCTGGAGGAGGAAAAGGCAACCCACGCCAGTACTCTTGCCTGGAGAACCCCATGGACAGAGGAGCCTGGCGGGCTACAGTCCATGGGCTCACAAATCGTTGGACGCGACTGGGCGACGAAGCACGCATGCGCAGGGTGGAGTTTTGCCAAGGGCGCCTCAACCAGCCCAGTCATGCCCCACTGCCCTGTGCCCACTCAGTTCCCTGGGGCCACTCTCCCCAGGGAGTGGGGCTTGGGTGACGGAGTCTCTCACACAGGCTGACTCACTGAGCACCTGGTCTTTCCTGTGTGCCCTCTTGGAAAGTGTGCGCTTAAAATTCCGCGGGGTCTACTCCATGCATCATCTTTATCAATTCCCCCAGCATTGATAGGAATCTCCTGTATTCTGGGTCCCGAATTAGCAGCGGGGGATGCAAAGATAAGACATGGCTCCATCCTTAATGAATTTACAATCCTCAGGTAGAGGGGACGAGGAGTGGGGGAAGTAATAGTAACAGCGCTGGAATTTGTTGAAAATTGAAACTGTGCCAGGCACACCGATTATCTCATCTAATTCTCACAACCTTATAAAGCACATTGCTTTGCAAGTGAGGACATCAAGGTCTCAAAGAGGTGTGTTTGGTTTTTGCACAAGAGTTTGGGGTCCCCCAAGGATATGAGCAATGGCACCCCACTCCAGTACTCTTGCCTGGAAAATCCCATGGACAGAGGAGCCTGGAAGGCTGCGGTCCCTGGGGTTGCTGAGGGTCAGACATGACTGAGCGTCTTCACTTTCACGCATTGGAGAAGGAAATGGCAACCCACTCCAGTGTTCTTGCCTGGAGAATCCCAGGGACGGGGGAGCCTGGTGGGCTGCCATCTATGGGGTCGTACAGAGTTGGACGTGACTGAAGCGACTTAGCAGCAGCAAGGGCATATGGGTTCCAAGGGTGCGTGGGTGGCACTTTCTCCTGGAGGACCCCAGGGGTATCCCTGCAAGAGATGGGGACCAGCGCCAGGAATGCTGAGCATCATCCCTCCAACCATCCCAGCCTGGGGCTCCAGTGGGCATCACCCAGGAGATACCTCATGGGGAGGAAGCCACCAGCATCCCCTGGACAGTGTGAGAACCCAGGCTCGACCTCAGAAACAGAGCGGTGTGAATTGGTCCAGAGAGTGACAGGGGCTGATCTCAGTGGGTCAGTATGTAGCCAGGCCTTTACCCTCCTCGTCTTCTTCCTGATTGGCCAGAGCACCTGTCTTTCTCCAAACTGCGGGGATGCAGGATCTGGAGAATGGGCTGGTGAGGTGAGAGGGAAGGGAAAAGGGGATGAGTGGACTGGCAGAAGGAATGGGAAGGGCCCCTTGATCTTGGAGGAGGCCTGAGGAGAGTAGCAGGTGGAGAGAGGGTAACAAAGAGGATTTCTGAGAGAGGGAGCCACTTTAATCCCTGGTTATTCATTCCCTCTTTTATAAAACCAGGTGAGAGGGCTGGTGCACTGGGATGACCCAGAGGGATGGTATGGGGAGGGAGGTGGGAGGGGGGGTTCAGGATGTGTACTCGTGGCGGATTCATGCTGATGGATGGCAAAACCAATACAATATTGTAAAGTAACTAGCCTCCAATCAAAATAGATAAATTTATATTAAAAAAAAAAACCAAGTGAGGACTTCCCTGGTGATCCTGTGGTTAAGACTCCCTGTTTCCGATGCAGGGGGCGTGGGTTTGATTCCTGGTTGGGGAAGTTCCCTATGCTGTGCAGCACAGCCAAAAAAAAACCCCAAATCCCAAGTGAGTGGAAGGGCTAATAGGCCCTATTTCACTGAAGACTAAACCGAGTAAGCATTAGGTACCCAGCACAGTGCCTGGCACGCAGCGGGTACTCAGTATTTGTAAAGTGAAATGAACGAATGAGTGCGCTGTCTCCCAGGGACACTAACCTTTAGTGCTCACCTACGCGCTGGGCAGACGGTGGGGGACAAGGCAGAGGAGGGATATGACCTAGCAGAGGCCGCAGATCCCAAATACAGCTGCAAGCCAACAGATTCAAAGCCTGACTCCTTGTCTCTGCCACAGCTGCCTCCCGCTTGTCCCACAGTGACGTCCACTCCCAGTAAAGCGGCCATAGCGGTCCTCAGAAGTCATGGATCCAGTCGTGTGGTCCCAGAGTTCGCCGCCCTGCCAGCTCCCCACGCCCCTGGAGACCCCCGATCCGGGCCCTGCGCCAGTTTCCTCTCCGGTTCCCCACTGGTGCCTCTGCTTGGCTGTAGCCCACCTGGATAGCTTTCCAGCTGGGTGTTTCCACTTCTAGGGATGTTTTTCCCCTAGCTCCCTCCCTCCTTCAAGTCTTCACTCAAAGGACACCTTCTTCTTAATCCTGGGTTTAAACTTGTAACCTGTTCCCCCAGCTGCACTTCCAAACCCTCATCCTGCTGTTTTATTTTCCCCAAAGCACATATTACTGACATACCCCATGTGAAGCCTTTCTTGTGTTTATTGCTTATCGTCCGTCTCCCCGGCACGAGGGCAAATATTTGGGGCCTGTGTCTCTCACTGATGTGCCCCGAGTGCCTTGAGGAGTGCGTGCACTGTTAGTAGGTGGTGAATAAATGCTGCTGGACGACTCAACTGGTACGTAGAGTCACAGGGCAAAGCTGGCAGTTCCGAGGTTCCCATTGTTCCAGGGGAGGGAGAGGTGTCCCCTGACCACCAGGTCCAGGGCAGCTTCTTAGGGAAGACGTTGGAATTAAATCCATCATTTAGGCTTCCCTCCCAGAGTTTATCAGTCAGGGGCCCAGACACACTCTCCCAGCCAGCACGGTGGTCCCGCCCATCTCTGAACAGACCATCCACCCATCCACAGAGGGTTCTCTGTTGTCTTGCCCTTGAACCAACCCCTGGCCAGCTTCTCCCTCTGTTAACCGCCCACCACTTGGCAGCCGGCAGGCTCCTTGAGAGGCTGTCTGTGTCCTTGTCCGAGGACCTGCTTCCCTCCTTCCAGCAGGGGCTGCTTATTTCTTGCAACCCCAGGTTGGGAGGCCGACTCTCTCGGCTGCATCCCGCCCGCTCTGTGTTGCTTGCCATCTTCAAGGCTCCAACCATGCCCTCCTTTCAGCAAACACTTGGCCCCAGGCTCCTGGCTTCCCTGCTCCCCAAGCCCTGCCATCACCAGGGAGCCTTCAGCATCTGTGGGAACCGTGCATGCAGTGTCTCGGGCTTTTATCCTCCAAACCCCACATCTCAGGAGCCTCTGCGGCCGCTCCAGCTCAGCCCCCCATTGCCACGCACTCCTTGAACTTGAGGCACAGCCCGTGGTCACTCCATCTCCAGAACCTGAGTCACTCGGCACTTTTAAGAGCAGCTTCTCAACACTTCTCGGCTCTCTCCTCTTATTTGTCTTTTTCCTTTGCAGTCTCCACCCTCGGATAGACTGTATCTTCTGCTTCTGTATTTGTTTAATGCGTCTCCCCAACTCTCTAGATGACGTATAACCTCCAGTGAGGGCAAGAATTTTTAGCTTGTTTCTTGGCTCTATCTGCCACCCAAAGAATATTACGGGGTATAGTAGATGTTCAATAAATATTTGTCAAGTAGCTGACACATTGCAAGTGCTTCACATATACTGCTTGGCAGAAAAATTCACTCGAGTTTTTCTGCATGAAAAACTTNACGTATAACCTCCAGTGAGGGCAAGAATTTTTAGCTTGTTTCTTGGCTCTATCTGCCACCCAAAGAATATTACGGGGTATAGTAGATGTTCAATAAATATTTGTCAAGTAGCTGACACATTGCAAGTGCTTCACATATACTGCTTGGCAGAAAAATTCACTCGAGTTTTTCTGCATGAAAAACTTGAACGACCTTTCTGATCCACCCAATACAATGCGGGCAGCACCCCGCAGAGAGATGGGCCTGGCGGGCTATAGTCCATGGGGGTCGCCGAGAGTTGGTTGGACATGACTGGGAGGCTAAGACACCACCAGCAGCTCAGAAGCAGGGACTCTCACCATCCCTGCGCTACAGATTGAAAACACCAAAGCTCGGAGCGGTGAGGCAACTTCCTCAAGCCTACCCAGCCTTGGGCTGGGAGTTAACCAAAGCAGAAGGACCGCAGAGCCCAGGTCCTTAACCGTGAGGCTACACTGCCTCCTGCGGGAAGCGTCTCCCTGAGTCCTGGCACTTCTGCCCCCACCCTCCTGACATCCTCTGCTCTCCACCCCCATGGGGGCAGCTGCAGTGCTCTCTCCTGGACCATCCCTACCAGCTCCTACCTGCTCCTTCAACCTCCAGGCTGATTTCCTCCTAGTCCCCTCTGTCGTCTCATAGGTATACACGCAAGTGTGAAAATACACACACACACAGAGGCACACACACGCCTTCCCTTTCCCCTGAGCTTCGTGGCTCCCCATTGTGTCTGTCCTGCAGGTTAAACTCCTGAGCAGCACCCAAGGCTCCTCCCCACCAGCTCCCGTTGCCACCTGGAGTCAGCTCCTATTACATCCTGCATGTTCCCTTTGCTCCAGACACACTAACCTTCTCACCGTGCCCTTCCCACACGGGAGCCTTTTCTGGCAATGATTGTAACGTTCTTCTCTGCCTTTCAAAGTCCTCTTCACCATTCAAGACCCACTTCTGTTGTCACCTCCTCCCCGAAGCCTTCCCAGCCCATCCGACATGCCCTCCTCGGGGTCTCCACAGTCTCTGGGCATTGTCTGCCACCTTGCACATCCTGAAGTCTGTAACTACCCATCTGCAGTGGCTTGTCTCCCCCTGAGGGTCGTGGGCACAGGAAGAGCAGGGGTGCCCCTCCCCCTTCCTGCGCCCAGCCCCCTGCAGAGGAGGGGGCTGAAACCAAGTCATCTCCTAGGTCACCAAGTGCCTTGCGACCATCGCTAATGTGCACACGCACCCTCATGTTACAGGTAGGGACGCTGAGGGTTAGGGGTCTGGAAGCCAGGACCGCATGGCTGGTGAGGGGTCAGGGTGGCTGAGGTAGGAAGCAGCCTTCCTCGAAAGCCTGTACTTCAGGATTTCCCTGGTGGTCCAGTGGCTAAAACACCACGCTCCCAACGCAGGGGACCTGGGTGTGATCCTCGGTCAGGGAACTAGATTCCAGATGCCTCAACTAAGAGTTCAAAAGCGAAAGCAATATGTTAGTTGCTCAGTTGTGTCCATCGTTGTGACCCTGTGGACTGTGGCCCTCCTCTGTCCATGCGATTCTCCCGGGAAGAACACTGGAATGGGTAGCCGTTCGCTTCTCCAGGGGGTCTTCCTGATCCAGGGATCAAACCCAGGGCTCTTGCCTTGCAGGCAGATTCTTTAATCTGAGCCACCTGGGAAGCCCTGAGTTCTGAATGCCGCAATGAAGATTAAAAACCCTGCTTGCCACAAGTAAGACCCATCACAGCTAAATAATTCAATAAATAATAATAAAAACTACACCTGTGCTTTCCCTTCCCCAGCTGCTTCACAGTCCATGCTGAGCACAGGGAAGTGGAAAGGAAGGGGGGTGGGGGAGAGGAGTGATGTCCAGGACGCCGGTGAGCTAGGGTTGTGAGTGACCCTGGGCTTCCTCTGCTCTGATGCCTCTCAAGATGCGGCTGGGACCCCAATTGGACCGTGAGCCCCCCCAGCGCCCCCCAACTCCAGGTTGTCCTGGAACAGCCTGGGGTGCAGGGTTCCAGGCGGAGCGCAGAGGCTGGCTGACAGATGACTGCAGCGGTGTGACTTGATTCAGATGTGATGTGGGAAGGCGCATAGGGAAGGAGCCAGGAAAAGAGTGCTGGGCCCTGCTTGGCCTCAGTTGTGATGACAGCCTGCACTGGGGTCCTGGGTCAAGAAGTGTGGCTGCATGCCTTCCCTGCCAGGGGACATTTACTTTTTTCAGTTTCAGAAAGACATTGGAAAGCAAGACGCTTGTGGGGCCACAGNGCCCCGAAGTGGGTAAACAAATTGGTGCTTCTGGCTTCCCCTCTCCCCACCTTATTCACCCCATGCTCCAACCAGTTAAGACCCCTTGAATTCCTCCAGAAGAGCCTGACTTTTCCAGCTTCCATATCTCTTCTGAGGCTGCCAGTTTCTGCCAGGAATGCCATCCCCACGCCAACCCCCTCCTCTAGAGGAGATCTGACTCATCCTTGAAGACCCAGCTCAAATACCACCACCTCCATGAAGCCTTCTCGGGGGTCCTGTGCTGAACGGAACCACCCACTCTCGCCCCCAGTGCAGCCAGCCCCTGTCGCGTCTCATTGCCGGTGTGTTGCGTGTCCTTTCAGCCAATGCGTGTTGGACACGATGCGGCCTGGGCAGGCACGGGCTGCACCCCCAGGCAGAGACACCACCCTCCCGAGCAGCTCCTAGAACTCAGGGCAGGCACTCTCTCTCCCCACATGCATCTGGCACACAGACTGCTCCACAGCGAACTCAGGGAAGCGAAGAGCAGGCCCTCCGTTCGTGGACTCGGAGTGAGTGGGTGAGTGAGTGGCTAGAGGGGTNTGCGGCCTGGGCAGGCACGGGCTGCACCCCCAGGCAGAGACACCACCCTCCCGAGCAGCTCCTAGAACTCAGGGCAGGCACTCTCTCTCCCCACATGCATCTGGCACACAGACTGCTCCACAGCGAACTCAGGGAAGCGAAGAGCAGGCCCTCCGTTCGTGGACTCGGAGTGAGTGGGTGAGTGAGTGGCTAGAGGGGTTGAGGGAGGGGTGGGAAGAGGCCTTGGTGATGGGAGGAATTCCTCTATCTCAGCCCAGCACCAGGAGGATTCCATCCCAGACATAGCTGCGGTCCCACTGTTGGGGAGGGCCCGGGGGTGGTCAGGTAGGAGCGGTGCTCCGTGTGCCCGAGGGACCTGGGGTGCTGCCAGGACGGGCATCGAGGGCGGCCGGCCCTGCGTGTGGCTGAGGCCCGAGCCGCCCACACCTTGGGAGACTTCCAGCTAAGAGGCTGCGTCTAGACCTGCTGGAGGAGGGAGAAAGGGGCACATTCGGATTTGAAGCCTCCAGGTTCGTGAGTGCCGGTGGGTAGAGTTACTGCTGAGAGTCTTTGCCGTGTGGCATTCAGGAGAAGTGAAAGTGGAAGTATGAGTCGCTCGGTCCTGCCTGACGCTCCGTAAGCCCGTGGACTGCAGCCCGCCAGGCTCCTCTGTCCATGGGATTTTGCAGACAAGGATACCCGAGTGGGTTGCCATTTCCTTCCCCAGGGGATCTTCCCGACCCAGGAACTGAACCCAGGTCTCCTGCACTGCAAGCAGATGCTTTACCCTCTGAGCCACCAGGGAAGCTCACAAGGATACCCAGGCAGGTCGCTATTTTCTCCTCCATGGGATCATCCTGACCTAAGGATGAAACCCACGTCTCCTGTGTCTCCTGCATTGGCAGGTGGGTTCTTTACCACTGGGCCACCAGCCAGGGATGCCCACTGTGAGGGTTACAAGTGAGTTCTTGCACACCCCAGTGTCTTGTTCTCCATCAATGCTGATGACCGCTTTCATGTCCTTTTTCCATTGGGATTTCCTCCTAGTCTTACTTTCCCAGACTGCATCTGGGCACCTATGGTTTTTGGCATTTCCCATTTAAAGGAGTACGTCAAGGCTGTATATTGTCACCCTGCTTATTTAACTTCTATGCAGAGTACATCATGAGAAACACTGGGCTGGAGGAAGCACAAGCTGGAATCAAGATTGCTGGGAGAAGTATCAATAACCTCAGATATGCAGATGACACCACCCTTATGGCAGAAAGTGAAGAGGAACTAAAAAGCATCTTGATGAAAGTGAAAGGGGAGAACGAAAAGTTGGCTTAAAGCTCAACATTCAAAAAACAAAGATCATGGCATCTGGTCCCATCACTTCATGGGAAATAGATGGGGAAACGGTGGAAACAGTGTCAAACTTTATTTTGGGGGCTCCAAAATCACTGCAGATGGTGATTGCAGCCATGAAATTAAAAAACACTTACTCCTTGGAAGGAAAGTTGTGACCAACCTAGATAGCATATTGAAAAGCAGAGACATTGTCAACAAAGGTCCGTCTAGTCAAGGCTATGGTTTTTCCAGTGGTCATGTATGGATGTGAGAGTTGGACTATAAAGAAAGCTGAGTGCTGAAGAATTGATGCTTTTGAACTGTGGTGTTGGAGAAGACTCTTGAGAGTCCCTTGGACTTCAAGGAGATCCAACCAGTCCATCATAAAAGAGATCAGTCCTGAGTGTTCATTGGTAGGACTAATGCTGAAGCTGAAACTCCAACCTTTTGGCCACCTGATGTGAAGAGCTGACTCACTGGAAAAGACCCTGATGCTGGGAGGGATTGGGGGCAGGAGGAGAAGGGGATGACAGAGGATGAGATGGCTGGATGGCATCACTGACCCGATGGATGCGAGTCTGAGTGAACTCCAGGAGCTGGTGATGGACAGGGAGGCCTGGCGTGCTGCAGTTCATGGGGTCTCAGAGAGTCGGACACGACTGGGCTCCTGAACTGAACAGCTGTGGCCAGGCCACCCCTGGCCCCCATCCCTGCCACTCAGCCACCACAAGGACCCCCTTCCCAAGGCACCCAGTCAAGGTGTGGACTGAAGAATATATTCATTGCCTCAGTTTCCCTTTGAGGTCCAAGGCCAGTTGATGCCAAGCTGTGAGGCTGCAACCTCACACATGAGAGAGCCTGTGTAGACTGAGGCCACTAGACAGGTCGAGGCCCCCAGGCCTGAGTGCCAGCTCTGCCAACCACTGCATGTGGGCCCTGGATTGGGACCCTGCTGTCCCACCTACTGCCTGTGCCCACGTCTCAGCTCTGGCAGCACGGGTGGCTGCTGGCTCAGTGTCTGTCTTTGTCCAGCACCCCTGAGGGTGGGCGCCCTGAGGGTGGGGACAGAAGCCGTCTGGTTCCTTGTTCTGTCCCCTAGTATGCACAGCAGTGGCCGCAACAGTTATTCAAAAAAGAACAGATACTAAAGATACTGAGCAATGAAGACCTACCAGGCATCGTTCCAAATACTTCTCATGAGTTAGCTTCGACAACCCTCCAGACAACCCTGTGAAGTAAGGCATGGATATTATCCCCATTTTGCAGATGAGAAAACCGAGGCCCAGAGTGGTTACCTCCCTTGTCCAAAGTGATATATTCATAAGTGGAGCTGGAACTGGGACTCTAGCTTCAGAGATCGATGTCTTAACCATAAGGCTGCATCACTCCCTCAATATTTTGCAGAAGGAAATAAGTCACTTCCCAACTCCACCCAAGTCTTAGCATCTTCATTTAACAGCATGAAGCGATGGGCCTGGAGAATGAATCCCGTACCCCTTTCCCAAATTGATAGTCCATGGTTCTCTCTGGAAAGAAGAGAGTTCTCTGTTCTTTTAAGGCAGCTGAAGCCTGGGCATTGGTCCCTCACTTGAAGATTCCTTTTTTAAGGGGGTTGCACGTCTGACTTCCCTGGTGGCTCAGATGGTAAAGCATCTGCCTATGATATAGGAGACCCAGGTTCCATCCCTGGGTCAGGAAGATCTCCTGGAGAAGGAAATGGCAACCCACTCCAGTATTCTTGCCTGGAGAATCCCATAGATGGAGGAGCCTGGTAGACTACAGTCCATGGGGTTGCAGAGTTGGACATGAGTGAGCGACTCCACTTTCACTTTCATGTCTGACTGTTGAGTTCCTGCCCAGAGGCAGTCCTGAGTTTCTGCTCAACCTGGGGGCATATCTCATTTAATCCCCATAAAGACCCCATGGGGACTTCCCAGTGGTCCAGTGGTTAAGAATTGGCCTTCCAGTGCAGGGAACACAGAGTCGATCCCTTGTCAGGAAACTGAGATCCCACGTGCGGCAGAGCTCCTAAGCCCGGGCACTGCAAATAGAGGAAGCCTGCACACCACCGCAACAAGCACCCAGCTCGGCCAAAGCAGCAATAATAAAAAAAAAAGACCCTATGTGGCAGATCAGCTTCACTTTACAGCAGAGGAAACCAAAACTCAGAGGTGAGCTAACTCTCAAGGTCCCACAGCAAGTCACAGTAGAGTCAGGATTTGAATTCGAGCAGTCTGGCCCCCAAACCTGGGCTGCCCATGGAGTCTCCCTGTGGCCTGCTGCTCATGTCCACATGCCGAGGCCCGGTCAGTGCCCCCCGGGGACCCTGCTTCCTCTCACTCGGTGGCTGCGATCCTTTGGCTCAGACTGGGGCAAAACCCGTAGGTTCCACGACCAACTGGCTCCTGCCCCTGTGACGTTCCCTCCAGGAGTAGGGGGCAGGGATGGGAGCGGGGATGGGTGCATCCTTCCCCGCCCTTCAGGCACAGATGCTGGATCCGCCCCGCGGCTCTCTTTCTGCAGCATCAGCACCATTGAGGCGACTCCCACAGGAAATTATCTGAACCAAGAGGTAAATGGACCATAGAGGATGCAGGCAGCGGCCTCGAAATGGATCTCAAGGGGCAGCTTACTTGCAGGAGAACCTCAGAAGAGGTCTGCAGTGTCTCTTTTTGTGTTAGGACTCCAGGTGGTAAAGTGGCAGCTGATAGTTGGCAGGGAGTGGGGAGGCAGTTGGACGTTCCTGACCCTTGTAACAAGCTGTCCCTGGGTCAAGCACTATACTAAGTAATTCACGTCGATTACCACACTGATTCCTCCTAACCCTATATTATTATTATTATTACTTTAATTTTTAACAGATGATCTGAGTGAAGCCGAAACTCCAATACTTCGGCCACCTGATGCGAAGAACTGACTCATTTGAAAAGACCCTGATGCTGAGAAAGATCGAAGGCTAGAGGAGAAGGGGACGGCAGAGGATGAGATGGTTGGATGGCATCTCCGAGTCAACGGACACGAGTTTGAGTAGACTCTGGGAGTTGGTGATGGACAGGGAGGCCTGGCACGTCGCAGCCCATAGGGTCTTAAAGAGTCGGAGCCGACTGAGCAGCTGAACTGAACTGAGCGAACCTAAGAGAGGTTAAAAAACTTGCCCCAAGTCACAGCTAGTAAGTGACACGCCTGGGACTTGAACTGGCAGCCTCATTCCAGTGCCGATGCACTTACTACGCAGCTGAAGCTAAATCCACAGAAGCAAGAGAAAGGCCTTCCTGATGCAGAGAGGGGCTGTCAGCAGCAGAGATGGAACCAACCAGAGGCAAGTGAGTAGGAGCCCCCCAGCCTGAGGGTCAAGAGCTCAGGCTCTGCAGTCCCAACAGAGCTGGGTTGGAAGCCTGTCTCTGACTTGTATCTCTGAGTCACATGGACAAGTGACTTCACCTCTCTGAGCCTCAGGTTTCTGATCTGTAAAACGGGTACATTAGAGGCCTACCTCCTGGCCTCATTATGACAAAACGAAGTGATGTGCCAAGCACAGTACCTGGCCTGGAGTAAGGGGTCCTCAAGTCTGGACAGTGTGTCTGATTCAGCAGCAGGGTGTCAGGGGCCAAGCTAAAGCTGTGTGAACAAAACAGGGCTGAGTGTTAAAGGTGAGTGGGCAGCTTTGGCCTGTATTGGGGAAGATGGGATGAGGGACAAAGTTGGTCAAGGCCAGATCTCCCCATAGGCTTGTGAGGAATCTCTTAGAAATGGGGTATATTAGGAAAGGCTTCAAGGTCCAAAGAATTGAAAGGACAGAAGTAAAAGTAGTGAGGGGTTCCGATCCCTGACCAGCTCATCCTCCCAACTCCACCACTGAGCCTTAGAAGAATGATTAAGAGTATTCATACTTCATATGAAGCAATGTATAATCAAAGCGTGTTCACATCCATAAATTAATTGGAGCTTTCTAAATAGGGGCAAAATAAATTATTATCCCCATTTTAAGTATCAGGAGCCTGATGCTGGGAAAGATTGAGGGCAGGAGGAGAAGGGGACGACAGAAGATGAGATGGTTGGATAGCATCACTGATTCAATGGACATAAGTTTGAGCAAGCTCTGGGAGTTGGTAGTGGACACGGAGGCCTGGTGTGCTGCAGTCCATGGGGTCACAAAGAGTCGGACAGGACTGAGCAGCTGAGCTGAACTGAACTGAAGGATGAGGAGACTGAGGCTCAAAGGGAAAGTAACACAACAGTATTGGAGTTCTTGTAGCACAGCCTCCTCTGCTGTGGACTGAATGTATCCCTTTTAAGTTCATATTTTGAGGCCTTGATGCCCAGTGGGATGGTGTTTGGAGGCGGGGCCTCCCAGGGATAACTAGATTTCGATGAGGTCATGATTATAGAGCCCCCATGGTGGGTTTATACAAGAAGAGGAAGAAACCAGAGCTGTCTTTCTCCACCTTGGAGCAAACNAGTTCATATTTTGAGGCCTTGATGCCCAGTGGGATGGTATTTGGAGGCGGGGCCTCCCAGGGATAACTAGATTTCGATGAGGTCATGATTATAGAGCCCCCATGGTGGGTTTATACAAGAAGAGGAAGAAACCAGAGCTGTCTTTCTCCACCTTGGAGCAAACAGCAAGAAGGTACCCAGCTGTCTGTAAAGCAGTACGTATACGTATTTCTCCTCCAAGAACTTGACCTTGCTGGCTCCCTGATCTCAGACTTCTAGCCTCCAAAACTACATGAAGTAAATCATTTAAGCCACTCAGTTGATGGTATTTTTGTTACAGCAGCACAGGCTAAGACACTGTTAAAACCAACCTACTGCTTTGCTCAGCTGGGGCTTGAGAGTTGCAGAAGCCAGCTCCACTGGCCACAGGTATTCAGATCTGCTGATCAGAGTTAGTGACCAGGGCTGGGGCCAAAGATGGTCAAAGGGATCCAGCCCAGGATCACCTTTTCTCTTCCTCCAATTTGCTGTTAACATCCTCCCGAAGGCTCTGCTGCCCCTCTCTTGGGGAAGCCAGAGTGTGTCCTTTGTGTTGTGGGGCAAATCTTTCTCATCCCCCTCCTCCGGACACAAGGCACATCACACTTCTCCGCCCCTCTGAAGCTGTGGTTGTGTGTCTTGTTTGGCCAACGAACAGAGTGGAAGTGAAGTGGGTCACTTCCAGGAGGAAGCTGTAATAGCCAGCATGCAATTGGCAATATCTTCTTCCCTGCTATGGCGATCACAGAGACACGTGTCTGCGAGGAGACTCTGTTATCCTGGACCTAAAAGTGAGAGCGTGCATGACCCCCAGATGTGTGACTCAAGCCAGAATGGAAACTTTGCTGTTCGTTACTGCATCATCACCTCACCTACTAGCGAGTCAGTCCACGGATGGGTCTCTGAGTAGTTACGTCCCAAGGACAGAAGCCACACTACTGAGAAGGGAGTAAGAGGCAGGGAAAGAGGAGATTGGCCAGTGAGTCCACTAGAATACAAGCCCCATAAGGCAGAGTCTTGCATATTTTGTAGACAGTTGTATGCCCAGTGCCTGGCAACCAACAGATACTCATTAAATGTTAAATAAATGAAAGAATGCCCTAAGGTGAGGCAGGCAATGCAGAAGCAAAAGACTTGAAGAGCAAAGTGCATGGCCCTCGCTATGCCATGCTATGCTATGCTAAGTCGCTTCAGTCGTGTCCGACTCTGCGACCCCAGAGACGGCAGCCCCCCAGGCTCCTCCGTCCCTGGGATTATAGTCATTCCCTCATTCATTCGTAAACTTTACGAAGATTAAACACTGACCACATAAGATCTCTAAGTTTCCCCAATAATTTGACCGGAGAGAGGCCAAGTGAATCCACTTAAGACAGGGTAGAAAATGTTATAGGAAATGGTGGGAAAAAGTTTTCAACGTGGATTTCATTTTTAAGAGATGAAACTAAAAATATAAAAAATAAAATCTTGCATTATTAAAATAAAATTGCAAGTGTGACCACATGTGAAGATTTTCAGTGATCATGGGAATTTCCTGGTGGTCCAGTTCTTAAGACTCTTGCCCTCATACTGCAGGGACACAAGTTTGAACCTTGGTCAGGGAACTAAGATTTTACCTACCATGTGGCCAAAAAAAAAAAAAAAAATTACAAAGAATAAAACAAGTGTGGTTGGGGTAGTAACATTTTTGAACATTATATGCCAGAATGATGTGACTTTTTCATTTCCCGTTTCATTGTCTCAGCAGAATACTTGAAGTTTCCTATCATAAACTCAGTGTGACCAGTGTTATCTTGTGTTATTAACTGGCCTACCTCTGTCAACTTCCCATTTGTCTATGAACTTGGGTGAGATTAAGAGAGTCCCACAAGGGGCTTCCCTTGGAGCTCAGACGGTAAAGAATCTGCCTGCAGTGCAGGAGACCTGGGTTCCATCCCGGGGTCAGGAAGATCCCCTGGAGAAGGAAATGGCAACCCACTCCAGTACTCACGGACAGAGGAGTCTGATGGGCTGCAGTCCATGGGGTCACAAAGAGTTGGGCACGACTGAGTGACTAACACTTACTTAAAAGAGTCCTCCTTCTTCCCCTTTGATTGGAGTCATTAAAACCCACAACTTTCACAGGACGGCAGTTTTGCCATGCAATCTGTGGCATCGTATGGTCAGCTGCTGACCCCACCCAGCAACCAAAGAGGGCCTGGTGGACACAGATGTTACGTGACAGGCAGGGACGATGCTGGTGAGGAAAGACGGTCACGCAGGGACTACAGTTTGAGTGGCTGTTTCGTTATTGTTCTTCTGTTATGATTTTTTGGGTAACTTACAGCCTCACATCTGTGGGGTCTCAGATGGTGACTACTCCGATCCCTGCAAAGGGTCTGCACACTTGGATCAGGAAGACCCTTCCTCCAGGCTCCTTTTGTGTCTGCGGGAGAATCCCCTGCAGCTGCCATCCTGACTGCATCTCACTGTCTCCAGAGGGGCACCCATGGAAGGAACCGCTTGGCCGATGCCCTGCGTCCCGCAGTTTGACCCCTAGTATGGTTAGAGGAGGAGGGAGAAGAATCCAGCAAACTGGGGACTGGGATCCCCCTCCCCTCCCCACCCAGATCCTGGTGAGGATTAGAGCTGTGAAATTTGAACTTCTCAGAGCAAAGAGTCGGAGGCAACTGAGCAACTGAGCCTGAACGCACTCCCCGAGGTCCAGACCTGATCACCGCGCTCTCTGCTCTTCGGCTGTCAAGTCTGAACTGCGTGTCGGATCCAGCCTCCTTGATGGTCACCCCCAAGCTGCCTCTGAAGCCTGGTCTGGCGTCATTCCTCCACGCTTGCCTGTGTCCCTGAGAAGATAGAATATTTGCTCCCCGCAACCTCATGTCCTTGCCATGTTCTTCCCTCGCCCCAGAGCACGCTTGAGCCGTCTACATGTTTCTAAGCCTGCTGATCCTTCTGACCCTTTCAAGTCCCACCACCTCCCGGAAGCCTCTCCCGATGCTGTATCTGGGGGTGATTGCTCCCCGCTCTGAGCCCCTGGGACGCAGGCTGGCTCAGCCATATCCTGCTGCGATCATTGCCGTCGGAGTGGTCCTAACATCTCTTCTGAAGGAAGCAAGAGGGCCTGTGCCTGTCACTTCCTCTCCGGGCACCCAGCACCTACTCAGGAACTGTCCATAGGATCTGCCCACCTCCTCACTCCATTCCTGCTGAAACGTCTCTGCCATTTGCTATGTGACCTCCAATCAAGCTCTTCGACCTCTCCAAGGCTCAGTTTCGTCCTCTGTAAGATGGGATGAAAGAAAACCCCACGGGGAAGATACCCGGTAAGGAGACATCACAAAGCAGGGAGGACCTTCCGTACTGGCCCCCTTCCTCCAGCTGCTTCTCTGTTTCTTTGGGAGGCTCATCGCTCAGGGCTAAAGTGAGGCAAGGGACTGGTCAGTGGAGGCAAAAATTCCTCAGGGTCCAACCTCTGGCTTTCTCCTCTCTTCTCTCCGAAAGTGGCTGACTCCTGCCCTGCTCCAAGCTGTGAGCAGATGGCTCCCACCGGCCTGTCTCCACTCGGCCTTAAGCGCTGGGCTTCAGGTTCTTACAAGCCTCCTTGGAGTCTCCTTGTGGCTAGCTCGAAGACAGCTCCAACTGAAGAATGCATGTCATGGGCACTGCTTCGTCTCATCCGGATAACCGCTGCATCTTGCTCTCCACAGTTGAGACTGCAGTGCCCGGCAAAGAGCCCGGGGAAAGCGGGCCCCCGGTGATGGGGGGTTTCATTCCTTCCCCTCTTTCCACCCTAGGTGGTTCTCTTCATGCCGACTGATTTACGTAAAACAAGCCGACCAAGACTCCTGCTCCTCCCAGCTCTGCCCGTCCTCACACCTCCCGCCACGTGTGAATGCTCCCCTGCCCCTCTCCATTCACCCATGTATCCACACCCCCCCACCACTTCCTTCAGGTCCCCACCCGAATGTCACCTCCTCCAGGAAGCCTTCTCAGCTCCACAGGGAACAGCCCGAGTCCTAGCCCCCTCTCTTATGGGATTTCATGGACTAGCCATTCTGCTGGCTAAGTAACCCAGAGAACACAGGTTAGGGAAAGGTTCCAGCTGGATTTTCATCAGTGCCCCATGGACACATGCTTTTCAAGAAGTTTGAAAGTGAAAGTCGCTCAGTCGTGTCCAATTCTTTGCGACCGCATGGACTGTCCATGGGATTCTCCAGGCCAGAATACTGGAGTGAATAGCCTCTCCCTTCTCCAGGGGATCTTTCCAACCCAGGGATTGACCTGGGGTCTCCTGCCTTGCAGGCGGATGGTTTACCACCTGCAACACCAGGGAAGCCCTGAGGAGTTTAACACGGGCTGAAAAGATTTGCGCATCTCTGGTGACTTGGAGCCATATTTTGTCCACTGATCCGGCTGGAGTGTTCCCCAGGCCCTGAGGGAAGTCTGTGGACTTCTCATATCTGGTGATCCTTTGCTTGGCCTGGCCTGAACCACCTTCCCAGTGTGGCTGAACTGGGAGACCACAAGCAACCTAAGTCAGCTTGGCCATGGGTTACTCGGGTCATGTAGTTGGAGGGGTTTGGCCAGGGGGTGCTAAGAGAGACCTGCTCACCCAGGAGAGAGGACAATTTGAACCTGAGCAGGAACCCGAGGCCAGGATCCTGGAGGGCAGGGTGCCTCCCCCGGGTGCCTCTTCCGCTGTCCCCATTCCCTTAGAGGTGCCCTTTCCCCCAGAACAGCATCAGCAACTGCTATCAGGTGAGAGGAGGCCAGCAAGCGAGTGAGCCCCGCTCAGTGAGGGAAACGCTGCTCTTGCCTCCTGGCCAGGACCACCAGCAGCACCCATCCACCAGGCAACAAACCTATGGCCAATGGCTGGAGTCCCTTCGGAGGTTATCTGGCTGAGATTTGGGGCTGGTTTCCTAGACCTGGAGTTACCTTAGGCTGGGGAGGGAGCATCCTTGTCCCCCTAAGCCCAGGACCCTTGGCCTGTCTCACGTCAGAAGAGCAGTGGGGTATGCAGGCCAGCCACCAGGGCACAGTGCCCACCTCCCTGGTGTCCTGGATCACCACCTGTGGGGGGCAGTGGGGAGGGTTTGGTTGGAATCAGCAGAAGCTCTGTCCCTGGGGAGGGATGCTGATGGAAGCTGGGTACTGCCTGCAGCCAACCTGTCAGGTCTCAGGAATCCTGGAAGGCAACCTCTGGGCCAAGTTCAGTCCACAGCGGCTTGCACGTGTGCCTGCGGAGGTACGCACGCACACACACACACACACACACACAGATACACCCCACACTATCCCTGCACACCAGCAGACACAGGGATGCCACACACGTGCCCCTAAACATGTCAGCACGTTTATCCACGCACCATGCCCCACCTTACCAACCCCTGAGGCTCCCTCCCTACCCTTCATACCTTCTAGGGACTGACGCACAGCGCGCCCCCCCACCCCCGGCCCCCCGCAGGTCTCTAGAGCAGATATCCTGCGGGCACGACGCCACTCCCCCCGCCAGCGCTCAGGTCCCCTCCCCTCCAGCCAGGCTCCCTCCCCCAATTCCAGCTAAGCGAGGGAGCCTCGGGTGCCCTCTGCCCTCCACCCTAGGGCAGGACGTCAGGATTCATCCAGCGCCCCTGAGCCTCTGCTCAGATCCCAGGGGCCGGGGAATCCAGAGAGGAGGAGGGGAAGGACACAGGAAGGAAGGGGAACAGGGAGAGAGACAGGAAGGGCGCCTGCGGCTCTGGGAGGAGAGGTGGGGGAGGGTCTAGCATCCCCCCTCCCCCGCCCCCACTCCTGTGCCCACCGAGCCTGGGTCTGCGGAGCGAGTGGGGCGGAGGGAGCCTCCAGCTCGGGCTGTTGGCGACGCCGCGGGAGATGTTATGACGGGACTTCCAGCCCCGGCTTGACGTGTTGGCAGACGCCACTGCTGCGCGAGGGTGCCAGGCTCCCCTCCCCTCCCCCAGCCTGCTGCGGACCCCTGGTTCCTCCCAGAGCCCCACTTACCTGGCAAGAGCCTGGGGGTTCGGGGCTCTGAGAAGGGCTCACGGATCAGCTAGCGGCTGGCTTTGGGGACAGTCACACACCCAGCCCTCCTGGCACCGGGCACGAGCCCAGCAGCCAGGGGAGGACAGCTCCCAGAGCTCCTGATGGCCCCCGGGCCCTGGAGACTGGGAGCGGGGCAGGAGAGGGTGGAACAGGTGTCAGGGAGGGTGGGGGGAGGAGAAGAGGGAGCAGAAACACCTAGGGGGCAGGAGATGGCGAGATTCATCCACAGGATAAGAAAAAGAGAACT
>SJYA01000238.1:1294896-1316647 GCA_006410615.1 Neotragus moschatus | reverse complement strand
GAGGGGGGGTGGAGGGGGCGGTGCTCAGGGCAGGGCTGGCAGAAAGATCAGAGAAAGTCTGAATGGGTTATGGGGCTGAGGGTTGGGTTCTTCCCCTGGAACATTCTGTGCAGGGTGGGCAGGCTGCAAGGACGTTGCATCTGAGACAATCCCTGTCTCACGCTTAATTTTTGATGCAGCTTTGAGGTGTAGAGGGCAACAAGTCCAAGCTTTGGAGGCTGACATGGGTCCCATTCTCGGCAAAAGAACTTATGAATGCTCTTCCTCTCCTCCCAGGCTTTGTAGTGGACCGGAAACAGCTTGAACGACCCAGTTCTTCACCCTTCCTTGAATCCTTGCTTTGTGCCATGTGACTTGGCAATTCGTCCTCCAAAAAGATGGAATACAGCTCTCACCCCTTCACCTTGGGCTCAGCTCCTTGACTTACCCAATGGGATGTTGGTGGATATAACATAACTAACGGCTTATAAAATTCTTGCCTGGTTAGGCTTGTTCTTTTGTGCCTTGACCTCACTGCCATGTGATGAGCGTGCCCATTGGTGCCAGGAGGGGACCACAGAGCAGGACCAAACTGCCCCGAGCAAGCCCAGCTGGTATCACCCAATGGAAGATGTATGCACAAGTCTGGTCAAACCTGATCAAGCCTGGGCAAGATCAGCCAGCTCTCAGTTGACCTGGGATCAATGTTTTTTTAAGTCACTGAGTTTGGAGTGGTTGGGTTTGCAGCATTTTCTGACAAGAGTTAACTGATAAGCCACCTCTTGTAGATTTCCTTTTCTGATGTCTTTGGAACACACCCCTGCTCTCCATCCCACCTGCCTCGGTACCAGCCTCCTCACAGACTTGGGCTGCCTGTCTTGAGTGTCCCATGTTCCCTTCCATTCCCCGGCTGCAGCCAGGTCTCTGTGATATCTGATGGGGGCTGTCCCTACTGTTACCCCCTTTCTCCGCCCAGCCTGAGACCCTTCAGTGACTGCCATGGCTTCTTGGTAAGAAGCTCCCCTTCTTGCCTTAGCATTCAAGGCTCTTTATGATCTTTCCCTTTTTCTGGCCCTGCTCCTGCCCAGTTCCCCTTGTGAACCTTTCCTCCAGCCGTGTAGAACTGCTGTGGCTCCCTGAATCTCAAGTTGCTTCATACCTCTGGGGGTTTTAACCAGTGTCGATCCCTCCATCTGGAAGATGAGTTTTCCCTTCACCTAGCTATCTTCCACTTTTCCTGAAAAGGAGAGGTGAAGCACCCTTGGAAGGCACCTCCTTGAGAAAGTCTAACTACCCCAGTTAGATAATCTGCCTGAGGGGCCTCAGTTCCCATGCTGGGCACAGTTGGTGGTCAGTCAATATCCCATTGGATGAATGCGTGAATGGGGAAATGAATGAATAAGCCTTTCTCAAGGGCAGTATCAGTCTAGCAGATGCCTGCATTTCCAGCCTCTAGTGCTCATCCTGGCACAGGGCAGGGCTCCATGAATATTTGTTGAATAAGTGAGTGTGCGTGTCCCAAAGAGTCACATACGCTTCTCCCCACCTCCCCAGAGAAGGGGGCAGTGGGTGAGGGGGCCTTGGCATCCGTCACTGTGGGGGCAAGTGTGGCGGGAATCATCTCCTCTGAGTCCGGCCAAGAAGAGTTACATTGTGTGCAGAGTTTAAAAGCAATAAAGTTAAAATCAGTTTGCATTTAATTATCACTATGCATTGGAAAGTTCAATGTCATGATCAAAAGATCCTCCGTGATCAAAAGGTCCTCCCCCACTGAGCAGACCCTTCCATCTGCCTCCGCCTTGATGTCCTGCCGTGGGGAAGATACCCTCCCTTTATCCCTGGTGCTCTCATCCCCACAAAAGTCTGCCCCATCGGAGGATGTCCTTGGAGAGACAGGGCAGTTGTGTCTCTGGTAAGCCCAGCCTGGGTTTTCACAAAGGCTCACAGTCTTGGTGCAATGCTCTCTGGTTCTGGTCAGATGCCAGGAGGCCATTGGCATCATCAAGAGGTGCATGGGTGGCAGATGGCAAAAATAAGATTGGTACCCAGGTCTGCATGCCTCCAGAGCCTGTCATCTTCATCTGCCCTGGGTCCTGTCTCCAGCTGGCCCTCAGGCTTGATCCCTTCCTACAGCTATGGCTGACACCCTTGGGTTTGGCTGAGGACCCAGCATTTGCTGAGGGTGGGACTGGGTCAGCCTGGACGATGCCCTCCTCATCTTTGGCAGCAAGAACTTTGAGGCAGAGGCCAGCCCTGGCCACGAGGACCAATCTTTACTTAGTCACTTGGCACTCACCTAATCATGATACCTGTTACTGGTCTCCTGGAAGACTGGCTGTGAGCTTGGTCCCATCACTTGCTATTTTGGGGGATCATTTCCCCTTTCTGAGGCTTGATTCTCTGATCTCTAAAGTGGAGATGGTAATTTTTATTTCCCCCAGTGAATGGCAGCCCTATCCATCCTCACCTACCCCCACCCCTTCCCACTGCACTGCTCCCCACAACACCATGCAACCAGCTACCTGGACCTTTTTATTCCAACTCTGCTGCCCCCATCAGTACTAAACCACCCTCATCTTCCTCCAGGTTGCCTTCAACAGACCTCAGGCTCCTGGTTTCCCTCAGCATCCCCCTCACACCAGTCTATTCTCCACTCAGCAGCCAGAGTGAACCTTGGAAGCATTACACTTGATCTCAGGACACCTTGATGAGGCCAGGCAATGTTCCCATTGCTCTCAGAATGGAGACACAATCCCTCTTTACCACTAACAACAAGGACTACCAAGTCTGGGCCCTGCTGATTTTCCCACTTCATTTCTACTCTGCACCCCCAGAAAGATCAGATTCCTTGCAAGCCCTCGCAATCTCTGAGCTACTCCTGACCCATGTTTTGTCCAAGCTGCTCCCCTTTCCCAGGGCATTCTTCCCTCTTTTCTTAGTTAGAATTTCCACTTCTTCTGATGTCAGTTCAAGCATCACTTCTTCAGGGGACACTCAAGGTAAAATTTCCAGTTACAGACTCCAATTGCCCCAAGTACCTGTCCATTGTAGACTTTTTAGAACCTTTTTAGAACCTGTCACAGCTGTAACTTAGCATTTAATTATGGGAGAACTGAGTGCATGTCTTTCTTCCCTGCAATACAAGCCCAGTGAAGGCCGATACGTTATCTCTTTGGGCAACTGTATCTTCCATGCCTAGTGTAGTGCCTGGCACAGAGTAGGCATCTAGTAAATAAGTTTCACTGAACAAGTGAAATAAAAGCATTAGAAGGAAAGTTTGTTTTTTTTTTTANGAGTGCATGTCTTTCTTCCCTGCAATACAAGCCCAGTGAAAGCCGATACGTTATCTCTTTGGGCAACTGTATCTTCCATGCCTAGTGTAGTGCCTGGCACAGAGTAGGCATCTAGTAAATAAGTTTCACTGAACAAGTGAAATAAAAGCATTAGAAGGAAAGTTTGTTTTTTTTTTTAATCAAAAATGTAAATCCTAGGTACCAATTTGGGATTATTCCTCTACCCACTGTACAGATAAGGAAACTGACAGAAAAGTGAAGGGACTTACTCCTGTCTCCTGGCTTAGCAGTAGACCCAGGGCTGGAACATAGACATAGCTCCCAACACAGGCAGGGGTTTGATTCCTGCCTGCTGAGCTCAGGTGGGTTCTGCCTCCATCTCTGGTGCCTGCTGCCTGCACCTTGCTGCCTCCCCAGGAGCTGGGCTGTCTGGAGTCTGCAGATGCTGCTGAGCGGGGGACGGTTAGTGCTGGCAGGAGATGTCTGCTCTGCCATCAGGGTCCTATTTCTTATTCATGACCTGTTACCATACAAGGAGCTTTGCTGCGAAAAAGAGGCAGGCACAGCTCCTTGCTTCAAAGCCATCCTGGGGGCAGGAACAGAGCCTGGTCTGGCCAGGGTCCCTGGGGTGTAGTTGAGTGGGCCAGGAAGAGGTGCAGGCTGGGCTTGATGCGGATGGCATGGAACAGGTGGCTACTTGAGAGCCAGTGGAGGGCAGCGAGGGAGGGCTGCATCTCTGGAGTGATGTCNACCATACAAGGAGCTTTGCTGCGAAAAAGAGGCAGGCACAGCTCCTTGCTTCAAAGCCATCCTGGGGGCAGAACAGAGCCTGGTCTGGCCAGGGTCCCCGGGGTGTAGTTGAGTGGGCCAGGAAGAGGCGCAGGCTGAGCTTGATGCGGATGGCATGGAACAGGTGGCTACTTGAGAGCCAGTGGAGGGCAGCGAGGGAGGGCTACATCTCTGGAGTGATGTTTTGCAGCACCCTTCCAGCTCTTTAAAAATAGACACACTGCAAAGAAGGGGAAGAGGCAAACAAAGAAAATAAATTCTTTCAAGTGGGGTCAGAAGCACTTTTTTATGTTTCTTGCCCTCTCATCTCTCATCCTTTCTTCCCCCTGGGAGATGAGGGTAATGCGTTTCTGGTGCCTGAAATCTACAGGCCAGCCTGGGACCCTGAGTGAGCCTGCGGAAGCCCGCAGTGAACCTGGCCCCGTGGCAGGGGCTTTCAGTTTCACGTAATCCTCAGAATAGCCCTGGGAAGCTTTTTGTTGCTCCTCTGTTTGGATTCAGCAAATATTTGAGCGTCTCTTCGGGGCCCTGGGGCCTCCAGAGTGAATCCCTGCTGTCATGAATCCCACATTTTACGTCCCTGAAACCATGAGACGGTAGATGCTATAAAGGGAGGAGTTTGGTGGGACACTGAGTCCCCAGAGTAGGGGGTGGTGTGCTGGATTGGGAAGTCAGGGGTGGCTCCTTGGAGGAGTTGTTATCTGAGCTGAAGCCTGAAGGGTGAGGAGGAATCCAGCTGTTGCAAGAATGGGGTTGCAGAGGAGCAGTCAGTGACAGAGCGGCAGGTGCAAAGGATGGGAAGGGTGTCAAGGGCCCAAGGAGGAGAGGAGATGAGACAGCTGGGGCAAAGTGGGAGGGACCCGAGCAAAGTGGGAGGGACCCGGGCAAAGTGGGAGGGACCCCGGCAAAGTGGGAGGGACCCGGGCAAAGTGGGAGGGACCCGGGCAAAGTGGGAGGGACCCGGGCAAAGTGGGAGGGACCCGGGCAAAGTGGGAGGGACCCCAGCAAAGTGGGAGGGACCCGAGCAAAGTGGGAGGCACCCGGGCAAAGTGGGAGGGACCCGGGCAAAGTGGGAGGGACCCCGGCAAAGTGGGAGGGACCTGGGCAAAGTGGGAGGGACCCGGGCAAAGTGGGAGGGACCCCGGCAAAGTGGGAGGGACCCAGGCAAAGTGGGAGGGACCCACGCAAAGTGGGAGGGACCCAGCAAAGTGGGAGGGACCCCAGCAAAGTGGGAGGGACCCCAGCAAAGTGGGAGGGACCCCAGTAAAGTGGGAGGGACCCACGCAAAGGAGAGCGAAGCTGAGAGCTGACGAGGACCAGTGCAGGTCACTGTGCGGGTGGAATTTTACTCTGAAAGCAACGGACCATCCCTGCAAGGCTACAAGAAGATATGCCTCTGTCTACATTTTATGAGCCTGACCTGGGCACTGTGTAATGAGTGGAGTCAAAGCTGAGAGAAGGTCGGTGGGGAGCTATGCTGGTGTCAGAAGTCCGAGAGGGCAGCAGCCCGCGGTGGTGACAGAGGTGAAGGGAAGCAGGGGAGGCCGGGTGTGGGAGTCCAGGGAGAGGGAAGGGTCAAGGGTGCTTCCTAGGTTATGGGTTTGTGCAGTCAGATGGTGATGGTGCCATTCACAGAGGTAGGAAAGGTGCAGGGAGAACCAGGCGGGAGTTGGCATCGGTGGGAATCTAGATTTTGTTTTGAATATAAAGGTTTCAGGGCAAATCATGTAACCAGGCAGAGTTTATGGTTGGATGTATGAGTTTGGAGCTCAGATAACACTCGGCGGAAGATAAGATTTCGGAGGCACAAAGCTGTAGATGGTACAATCCAGCAGGCCCCTTCGTGGACTGAGGGCTGGCTGGTGGCCAGTTGCAAGTTCCATGATGGCGGGACCAGACCTGCCATTGTCTTTGCTCTCTGCTCCCTCCCCACTACAAACTAGCATTACTGAAGACTGACAGGTGAATACGCTGAAAAAGCAAAGACGGGATCCCTTTCTTCAAGGGGCCTGTATTACAAGAGACCATTCAGAAGCAAACACAGCTTCAAAAGCACAGAACAAAGAAGCTGCAGGACCAGTTTGGCATCCAGGGCCATTCAAGTGAGCCAGGGTTAGCGTTTGCCTTAGCCTCACAGAGCCTGCCCTGCTGGGTGCTCCAAGTTAAGAGGCGAAGTGCACTTGTGAGGCAAACTTTTGAAGAACTTGAGAACAGGCAACTTCTAAGCCTTTTGGAAGCATCTGCTAGATGCTCAGTGGGTTTGTGCACCCTGCGTGTTTGGTTTCCTGAGCACGTCTGTGTCTTGGCTACTACACTTGTCTTATTGCAGTGCAGGCCTTTACGGTGGAGACACCCTTACATCCTCTGACCCAACACCCTCTCTGTCTGCAAAAGAAAAAGCGTCTCAAGGATAGAGGGCTTTATCTGATTAATTTCCTCAGATCTGATTAATTTCCTTTATCTGATTAATAACCTCAGAGGCTGGCTGGGTGCTGGGCACGTGACAGATGACAGATAACCAATAATCACAATAGCTCAGCGGGGTTATTGAATAAATGAATTCTTAGCTATTTATTGAAGCAAATTCCTTAAGGATCTCTCTTAGGTGACACTTGCTAAAATTACTATGCAGGATCCAATAGCAACAGAACAACATTTGGGGTTCTGAAACATGTTATGTGGTAGCTGTGTGATCTGGAATAAGTCTCTGAGCCTCTCTGGGCTTTGGTTTCTTCTAAACAGCCTAGAAAGGGTCAGCAACATCTGTAGCATGGATGAGTTTATTCGTGTTCATTCAAAAGCAGAGATATTACTTTGCCAACAAAGGTCCATCTAGGCAAAGGTATGGTTTTTCCAGTAGTCATGTATGGATGTGAGAGTTGGACTGTCAAAAAGGCTGAGCACCGAAGAATTGATGCTTTTGAACTGTGGTGTTGGAGAGTCTCTTGGACTGCAAGGAGATCCAACCAGTCCATCCTAAAGGAAGTTAGTCCTGAATATTCATTGGAAGGACTGATGTTGAAGCTGAAACTCCAATACTTTGGCCGCCTGATGCGAAAAACTGACTCATTTGAAGAGACCCTGATGTTGGGAAAGATTGAAGGCAGGAGGACAAGGGGATGACAGAGGATGACATCACCAAGTCATGGACCTGAGTTGGAGCAAACTCCAGGAGTTGGTGATGGACAGGGAGGCCTGGCATGCTGCAGTCCATGGAATCACAGAGTTGGACTGAACTGAATTGATTTGGGTGGTGAGGGGGTCCTGGCTCAGTGAAGGCTAAGGCAAGGTACTTAGGTAGTTGTAAGCTCTGCTTGAGAAAGGCAGACTGAGCTTTGGGTCAATGCCCAAGGTTAGAAGTAGAAAGAGGTAGAAAGATTGGTAAAGTGCCTGGTGGAGAAAAATGCTGAGACAAAGACTATATGTTATTTTTACAGTAAAAAATGATCAAGGGACTTCCCTGGTGGTCCAATGGTTATAAGTCCTCCTTCCGAGGCAGGGGACGTGGATTTGATCCTCTGTTGCAGAACTAAAGTTCCACACGCTGCAGGGCAACTAAGTCAGCTTGCAGCTACTGAGCCCCTGCTCTCCAGAGCCCACACACGCTGCACAGCCAAAATTAAAAAGGAAAAAAAATCAAGATATCCATGGACATCGGCAAGCATAGCTGATTCTCCTCCCAAAATATCTCTCAAGCCNGGTCAAGGACTCCCCCCACCTTGCTCTGAGCCCCCGTATCAGAATCAGGACCATGGCAGGTCACTCTCGACAGGCTGCCAGCCCATTCACTGAGTATCCGCCTGAGAGCACATCACTGTTTACAGTGTACACGGTGCCACTAACAAGGACAGCTGTGATTTAGCATGCATTCCGTGTCCCAGGGAACTTCCGTCTCTCAGCAGACTTGGTCCTCACAATAGCCCTGCAAAATAAGTCTCTATAACAATCCCTGCTTCATAAGTGAGGACGCAGGGACTCAGAGAAGTGGAGGCATTTAGGAGGCAGAGCCGAGACTTGAAACCAGGATGCTCACCTGTTTCCTTGGCCTCATGCTGGCTCTCCCTGCCCTGCAAGAGAACCTTTCATGACCTTCTCCCCCATCCTGCCCCAATCTTATTTATTTTTACTTGAAGGGAAATTGTTTCACAATATTGTGTTGGCCTCTGCCATGCTTCAATGTGAAGCAGTCACAGTTTACACGTGTCCCCTCCGTCTTAAGCCTTCCTACTGCCCGCTCCTCCTTCCCACCCCTCGAGGTTGCTGCAGAGCCCTGGTTTGCGCTCCCCGGGTCATACAGCAAATCCTCACTGGCTATCCATTTCACACATGGTAGTCCATATGTGTCCATGTTTCTCGGTTTGTCCCACCCTCCCCTTCCTCCATCACCTGCTTTAACGGTGAGTCCTCTTCCCCACCGAGGAACCTTGTCCTCACGATGACAATCATACCACAGACATGTGGTCAGGCCTCTAGATAGGACTAATTGATCCATGGCTCCCCTGAACTCTCAGAGACAACTGATTGCTGTGACGCATCTCTGGCCAGCTTGATCGTGGTTCTTCTCCCTCAAAGACTTTGTCTCTTTCAGGTTGGACCCTGGGCTCAGTCCCCAGAGAACAGAGAAGCCTGATTTGGCATCCCCAAAGAGCAGTCCAGGGTCTCCTGGGAGCTAGGTTGCCATGGTATCTGCCTTAGCTTCTCTGCGGCTGGGCTCAGCCGGCGAGGTCTGGCTAAAGCATCTCATCATGCCAGGCTGGTGGCCACGTTGCCAAGGGAATGTCAGCCTCTGAGCAGCTCCGGGGCTGTGGGTCCTGGGGAGGAGGAGCAGGGAGCAGGGACAAGATTCAGGAGGACAGCTCCCTCCTCAGGGCCGGCGCTCTGCTCCTGAATGGTCCCTGCCTGTGAACATCTCCCTAAGAGCCCGGCGTGGTGCTGGTGGACAGCGCACGCTCATTCCTTCACTCCTTGGTTCAACCCATGTTTACTGAGCATGCTCAGTGCCAACTATTAGGGGTGCACAGAGGGAGTGAACACACACACAGGGCTGACCCTCGTGGAGCTTATATNATCTCCCTAAGAGCCCGGCGTGGTGCTGGTGGACAGCGCACGCTCATTCCTTCACTCCTTGGTTCAACCCATGTTTACTGAGCATGCTCAGTGCCAACTATTAGGGGTGCACAGAGGGAGTGAACACACACACAGGGCTGACCCTCGTGGAGCTTATATTTTAGTGGAAGAGGGTGCTACTCATGATTGTGAAAGAACAGTTGCGACAAAGGCCACTGAGAGAGTGACATGGTGCTTGCCCGACATGGGAGAATTTAACCGCACCCGGGAGGTCAGGAAGTCTACTTGAGTTGAGACCTGAATAGGTGTTAACCTGGAGGAGGAGGAGGAGGAAGTTGGGGAGCGGAGGCAGAGAACAGAGAGGACCTGCAGACTGGGTAGAAGACTCTGGCTTTAACCTCAAGGGCAATTAGAAGCCGTCAAGAAGCTTAAAGCAGGGGCTGATGCGATCTGATCCGCTATGAAATGATCACATAGCTGCCGATGAAGATTTGGAAGAATGGCTCCAAGCAGACGTGGTGAGATCAGAGGTCATGAAAAAGGTGCTCAAGAAATATTTTGAACCTGTTTTCCAAATCTGTTGCCTGTCTCCCTTCCCCACTACCACCACCTGGGTTCAAGCATCTTCATCTTCATGCAGCTCTAACCAACCCCACCCTTGCCCTCCACTGTCTCCCACCTGTTACTTGCCTTGCTGCAGTGAGTGGCAAAATTCCTATTCAGATTTCTAAGTCCAGCTGTGCCCTTTAGAGATTCCATGGTGGCTCCTCTGTCTCTTCCTTCCTTCAGCCTGATTTATGTGGAGGATGTCTTTCGTTGTAGTAATATCCCCTACCCTCCCAAAGCTTCCCTCAGCTTCCGGAACACTGTTGTTGTTCAGTAGCTGAGTCGTGTCCAGCTCTTTGCAGCCCCATGGACTGCAGCACACCCAGCTTCCCTGTTCTTCACTGTCTCCCGGAGTTTGCTCAAATTCATATCCGTTGCATCTGGAACACAGGGTGACTTTTATCCCCAGGCAGACTCTCTGCCTGGAATGTCATTTCCTCCTTCCAGTCTGTGGCATCTCTGCTCATCCTTCAAGAGAGCCCAAGAGGCCCCGACCCAATGTCTTTCCTGTACCTTGGTCCCGATTCTGATTGATTTCCTTGCTGCTTCCTTAGGTAAAGGGGAGAACAGATGTCTTTTGGAGCATGACCTAGATCAGGCTCTCAAAAGTACATACATTCATTTAAGCCTGGAAACAGCTGTTATGTAAAGGAACTGTTATTTACATTTTTAAATATGAGAAAACCAAGCCTCAAAGAAGGGAAAGATATCAACCAAGGATATACTGCAAGCAAGGAGAAGAGTTGGGGGTCTGTCTGCAGTCTGGGGTGAAGGTGGGGGAGGCATCATTTGGCCTCCTGGTCTTCACTGCAGTCGGGAAGGGAGGAATTGGGAAATGATGCAACTAAATGAAGATAAATCTTGTCTCCCTCTGTATCTGCTCCCTGCTTGAGGTCCCTCTGTCTCAGACATTATTAACACTGGTATCTTATGTTATAAACATTTGCCTTGGAAACAAACAGAGATCATTCTGTCGTTTTTGAGATTGCAACCAAGTACTGCATTTCAGACTCTTTTGTTAGCTATGATGGCTACTCCATTTCTTCTAAAGGATTCTGGCCCACAGTAGTAGATATAATGGTCATCTGCATATTAAAAAGCAGAGACATTACTTTGCCAACAAAGGTCCATCTAGTCAAGGCTATAGTTTTTCCAGTAGTCATCTATGGATGTGAAAGTTGGACTATTAAGAAAGCTGAGCACTGAAGAATTGATGCTTTTGACCTGTGGTGTTGGGGAAGACTCTTGAGAGTCCCTTGACTGCAAGGAGATCCAACCAGTCCATGCTAAAGGAGATCAGTCCTGGGTGTTCATTGGAGGGACTGATGTTGAAGCTGAAACTCCAATATTTTGGCCACCTGATGAGAAGAGCTGACTGATTTGAAAAGACCCTGATGCTGGGAAAGACTGAGGGAAGGAGGAGAAGGGGATGACAGGATGAGGTGGTTGGATGGCATCACCAACTCAATGGACATGAGTTTGGGTAAACTCTGGGAGTTGATGATGGACAGGGAGGCCTGGCGTGCTGCAGTTCATGGGGTCACAAAGAGTTGGACACGACTGAGTGACTGAACTGAACTGAGTTAAATTTACCCATTCCAGTCTATTTTAGTTTGCTGATTCCTAAAATGTTGATCTTCACTCTTGCCATCTCCTATTTAACCACTTCCAATTTTCCTTGATTCATGGAGCCTAACATTCCAGGTACCTATGCAATATTGCTCTTTACAACATTGGATTTTACTTCCATCACCAGTCACATCCACAACTGGGTGTTGTTTTTGCTTTGGCTCCATCCCTTCATTCTTTCTGGAGATGTTTCTCCACTGATCTCCAGTAGCATATTGGGCACCTACTGACCTGGGGAGTTCACCTTTCAGTGTCCTATCTTTTTGCCTGTTCATGGGGTTCTCAAGGCAAGAATACTGAAGTGGTTTGCCATTCCCTTCTCCAGTGGATCACATTTTGTCAGAACTCTCCACCATGACTGGTCTGTCTTGGGTGGCCCTACACGGCATGGCTCATAGTTTCATTGAGTTAGACACAGCTGTGGTCCATGTGATCAGATTGGTTAGTTTTCTGTGATAGTGGTTTTCAGTCTGTCTGCCCTCTGATGGGGAAGGATAAGAGGCTTACAGAAGCTTCCTGATGGGAGAGACTGGCTGAGGGGGGAACTGGGTCTTGTTCTCATGGGCATAAAAACATGCACACACACACAAAATAACGTGGACAAGTGTGTTGCACATGTATGTGTGTCTGGTTCTATGCAGACTACTTGGTTAACGTTATCTCAATGAAAACTTTCCAAGAACTGGAAAAGGAGGTGCCATGATTATGCCCTCCCCTGGAGGGGAAATTGAGACCCATGGCCTCATCCACAGGAAGAGAGTCTGGACTGGGCTGTCCCCCAAGCCCACAGGCCCTCCCTCTGTGAAATACGCTTTGCACATCTACAAGGAATGATTTACCCTGGGTCTCAAGGTCATTAGAAGCTTAACCATTTTTGTGGTCCCCCTAGCTTTTCCCAGAGCCTGAACCCCACTGCTTTCTCAGCCTCAGATCTTCTTGAGCTTCTGGAATTCTCTGCCAGAAGGACACAATCTCGATTTCAGTTGACAGCACTCCATGCATCTATCTAGCCAATTTCATTAGCACGTGCCATTACCATGCCCTCCTGTGTGCGGGAAATCTGCAGATCGAAGAGCCTGGCCCTGAAGGAACTCATGGGCCAGTGCTGTTCCCTGCCCACCAAAAGCTATCAGTGACATTGCAGAGGCCAGTTGGAAAATCTAATTTCTGAAAGGACCTGGTGATTATCGAAGGTTGGCAGCCTGAAGGCTTGCCCATAAAATCCTTACTTTTCCCACCGCCACTGAAGTCTGGGGCAGATGCTGCAAATCAGTGGGAAAGGGATGAGCTCAGCTGTGGCTTCTCCCTCAGGAGCATCAACAATGAGGAAGCATCTTGCGGAGTCTGGGCAACACTGTCATGGTTGGATTTCCCCTGCCTGGGCCGCCTGCTGAGGTTTTTCTTCGGGCAGATTGGCACTGCTTCTCCATCCACACCAGCTCAGGAGGCATCTCTCAACATCTTGCGCTCTCTGTTGATGTTTCTGCCGGTGGGGTGGCTGTAAGGCAAGCTCTGCCCTCCTGCAGAAGCTGCTGTAATGGCTGGGACTTTTTTCTGTGTGTTCTGTGTGCCAGACTCTTTGTAGGTGATGCTACCCCTACATGTGTACATCCGCCGTGATCCTGTAATGTAGCAGGTGTTGTCCCCATTTTACCGATGAGAACACTGAGGCTCATTGAGGGAGGGCACTTGGGTCAAGATCAGCCAGCCAGGCAGTGGAGTGCTGGGCCAGGAGCCCTCGTCCCTCGGATGCATGCCTGTGTTGACTGTATTGGTTCGTGGCCAGGTAGCCCTGCCTGCAGAGTTAGCACTGGACAAAACTGAAACTGTGAGGTGTTCTAAAGTTTTGATCCCTTTGCTTTGGGGGATTAAGGAGGTCTGAATACCTCAGAGAAGCCCAGGGAGGAGAAATGAGTGTCCACTAGATACAATTCTCAGCCTCCATGAAGATAGTATCTAAAAGCTGGGGATCTGGAATCCATTTGTGTAGGCAAGATGAGGGTTGGATTTCCAGACTGAACCACAAAATCCCATTTGACCCTCAACTCTTTGGAGGATTACTAGTTGTATTTCAGCTTCGCCCAGGTGACACTCAATCAACCCTATTACTGCAAGAAGACACATCCCAAGATTTCACTCATGATACCAGCAACATGTTTCAGTGTCCACCCCCAAGGGACAGCCTCAGAGCTCCACCGAAAGGGCAAGTGTGTGTGCTAAGTCACTTCGGTCATGTCCGACTCTGCGACTGTATGGCTGTAGCCTGCCAGGCTCCTCTGTCCGTGGGATTCTCCAGGCAAGAATACTGGAGTGGGTTGCCATTTCCTTCTGCAGGGGAGCTTCCCGACCCAGGGAGGGAACCTGCGTCTCTTGTGTCTCCTGCATTGGCAGGCAGGTTCTCTACCACTACCGCCACTGCACGGATGGGGCTTAATTCCTTTATCTATAAAGGAAAGACCCCTCTGGACACTGGTGAACATGCCGCATCTGTTTAAGATACAGACTAACACACAGCAGGTTCTTAATACAAGCTGACCAAAAATAAATAAACAAAAAAAAGGCAGAAAGTGGGGCAGAGGGGGAAGGTTGGGTGGGAGGGGCCGTAGGAAATCAGGAAGGGAAAGAGCAAAGGGCAGACGGGAAAGCTGTTGCTTTGGTCTTTGTGCAGGTGTTTTGGGGATGAAGGGCAGATGCTGCAGGTAAGTCAGCCAGACACGCCTGAGCTAAACCTGGCCTCCACCCACACAGTGTTACTTCTGGCTGGCTGGCCTGTCTCAAAGAGAGCTCTTCAGTGGCAGGGAAGATGGTCCTGGCTGCCTTCCGAAGGGACACCTGCCCTGTTAGACACAGCTCCCGCAGGTCCTGGCTGCCAGTGCAGGGCTCTGAGGCTGACGCTCTTACCTCGTAAATGACTCCTTCCCATCTTGGTGCCCATTTGCCCTTTCCTGATGGAAGAGAGTTTGTCTGGCAGACAAGCATCGCTGGGTGTTGCCATGGTGATGACTATGATGTCACTCGGAAGTAAATCAGATTGCAGGTCTCACAGTGGAGCCGCTCTACCTCGGGAGGGTTGTAAGGAACGAGGAAGGGGTTGATGTGTCAAGGGGTCTGCACTAGAAACGGGATTGCTGGATCATATGGCGATTCTACTTTCAGTTTTATAGGGAACTTCCAGACTGTTCTCCACAGTGGCTGCTCCAGTTTACGGTCCCTCCGGCGGTTCAAAAGGCTTCCTTTCCCCCTTTGGAGAGTCTCCCAACTCTCTCCCTGCTCTGTCACGTGAGATGAGGCTCCTCGGTTCGTTCACTCATGCAAATCATTTCTTGAGCACCCGCACTGTATCGAGCACCTGCGGATGGAGCTGCAGATAGGAGAACGTGGTCCCTGTACGGCTGCAGCTTACAGTCTAGCGGGAGGCGCAGGCACATAAGAAATGATACCACAACGTTTAGAGGAGGCAACCCTTCTGGACCGTTGGTGGGAATGTAAATTGGTGCAGCCACTATGGAGAACAGTATGAAAGCTCCTTGTAAAAGTAAAAATAGAGTTGCCATATGATCCAGCAGTCCCATTTCTAGGCATATATCCAGACGAAACTATAATTCAAAAAGGTGCACACACCCTTATGTTCATAGCAGCACTATTCACAACAGCCAAGACGTGGAGACGGCTAATGTCCGCTGAGAGATGAGTGGGTAAAGAAGATGCGGTACATATACGCGGTGGAACATTGCTCAACCATGAAAAATGCACTAGTGCCTTTTGCAGCCACATGGATGCAGGTGGTGCGAGTGGGAAAGAATCTGCCTGTCAGTCGGGAGATGCAAGAGACACAGGCTTGCTCCCTGGGTGGGGAAGATGCCTTGGAGTAGGAAGTAGCAACCCCTCCGGTATTCTTGCCTGGAAAATCCCATCGACAGATGAACCTGGTGGGCTACAGTCCATGGGGTTCACAGAGCACGAGACGACTGAGCACACACACACACGCATACACACACGCACACACACACACACGCACACATACACACACACACACACGCGCGCACACACACACGCGCACGCACACATACACACACACACACACACGCACACACACACACGCACACACACACATACACACACGCACACACACACACACACGCACACACACACATACGCACACGCACACACACACATACACACGCACACGCACACACACACGCACACACACACACACACANTCATCTCACAGACACACACACACACACACACACACACACACACACATACACACACGCACACACACACACACACGCACACACACACATACGCACACGCACACACACACATACACACGCACACGCACACACACACGCACACATGCACACACGCACACACGCACACACACACACATACACGCACACACACACGTGCATGCACGCACACAAGGCAAACACACACACACATGCACACACACACATGCGCACACACACACACACACTTCCCAGCCACATGGACAGAACTCAAGAGAGCTTACTAAGAGAAGTGAGAAGGAGAAAGAGATACCATACGATATCCCTTATATGTGGAATCTAAAATGTGGCACAAATGAACCTATCTACAAAAACAGAAACAGACTCCAAGGCATAGCGAACAGATTTGTGATTGCCGAAAAGGGGGATGGGGGGTACGGGAAGACTGGATTGGAAGTTTGGGACGAGCAGATGAAAACACTATATATCTAATGGATAAACAGCAAGGTCCTACTGTATTGCACAGGGACCTATATTCAATATCCTATAATGAACCCTAATGGGAAAGAAAAAGAAACCATACCATAACATATCGCTACCATTGTGATTCACACTATGAAGAAACATACCAGGAATGTATTCGTTTGCTCAGGTTTCCATAACAAAGTATGGCACATACTACCCTTATCATCACAGGTTGGGTAGCTTAAACAACAGAAATTTATTTTCTCAATTCTGGAGGTTAGAAGCCCAAGATCAAGGTGCTGGACAGGGGTTGGTTTTGTCTTTGGTCTCTTCTTGGCTTGTAGTTGGCTGTATTCTCTCTGTGTCTTAAATAACTTTCCTTCTACATTTTTCTTACAAGGACACCAGTCATACTGGATTAGGGCCCACCCTTCCCATCCCCTATGAGCAACAGGAAGCCACCAGTGGGCTGTAAACAGACGAGCATGTTAATCAGCAAGTTCTTGTGAAAGGCGGTTCTTCCAATGTTTTGGGAAGGGTGTCCATTACGGAGGCCGTAAGAGCAGCTTAGGTGCGGTAGACTGCCATTTGCCTCCAAATCTTTCTCCCTTCCTGGCCCTTGCCACGGTTCCCTTTCTATGGGAGGAACATACATTTCTCCCCTATTGTCTTGGGCCTTAACTATATAATTTGCTTTAACTAACAGAGTGTTAGCAGATATATTGCAAACAAGGGCTTTTCAAGCAGTTGCACTATTTGGCTTCTACTCTTATACATCACCTGCCTTGAGAAGAAAATGCCCTGGGTAGCTACTGGTCCACGAAGAATAAGGAAACCTCGAGAGAAAACCAGAGCTGACCTGTAGCCTAAAGAGGTGGTCTCCCAAATGACCTGTACACCTATCCTCAAGCAATGTTGTGGCAAGTCACTGAGATTTGGAGGGGGTTGTTTGTGATGTGGCATTATCATACCAACATCTAACACATACACTAAGCAAGAGATGGGTGACTTGAATTGAGGTGATGGCAATAGGTCTGGCAGAAGTGGGCAGGCTCTAGATGTATTTTGTAGTTGACAACATATCGGTGGCATTTACAACCTGGGCTGGACAACGGGAGTTAGGGTTTCAACATGTGAATTTTGAGGGGATGCTATTCAGTCCATAATAGGTGCCAGATACTGGGACCAAAAGCCGTATAGCCTCTTAAGATTTAGGTGAAGAAATCATAGAGCCTTGTACCCACTGCATTTGATTTATTAGTGGCATCAAGTCACATGGCCAGCTCAGATTCAAGGGGACGGGAGAGGTAGACTCCACATCTTGGGGGGAGGAGTTGCAAAGCCACACCCACAAAAGGGCACGCAGATCGGAGGGACCATGTGTCTGTTGTTGGAAGCAAGCATCCTAGAGGCTTTGAGGATGAGTGAGTAGGAAACTTTAGAATTCTTCCTGGTCCCCACCAAACGACTTGGCAGTTATCTGGGGACAGAGACATTGGAAAACCAACATGTCCCCAGGAAAGTCTCCTCTCACTCCCCTTCTCAGTCTAGCTAGCTATTTGAGGACATCCACTCTGGAACGGCTTCATTTTACAGCTCGGTAGTGACAAAATTGCTTCGAGTGTGAGAATGATGAAGGCCTCAGCACCCAGAGGCAACGGGCTGATGGCGCGGGAAGCTTGTGCTTTGCCTGCCAGTCCCATCCCATCAAATCCTCCCTTATGATAAGTAAATGCTGGTGCTCCTTTTCTGAGCTCCACCTCCTCCGCCAGGGGCAGGAGTGTTTGGACTGTCAATCAAGGTGTCCTGCCCATCACCTAGCCGAGTGGTGGACCCAGGACCCAGGGCTGCTCCCAGAATTTGAGTCTAAAGAGAAGTCACGTGAAGACAGGGTGGACACATTCACCCACGGGGCCTGGCAGGGATTATGGTTTGGTTTCCTGCTCGCTGGATTTTTGGTTTCTTGTTCTTCCTGAGGCTTGGTTTGTGTGCTTGTCCCAATTTTCCCTTTGATTTGTAAGCTTTCCCACATCTTCTGAAAGCATTTCATTGCTTAAGTGAGCCAGTGGATTTCTTCTTTTTTAATTAATTTTTATGGGAGTATAGCTGCTTTGACAAACCTAGATAGTATATTAAAAAGCAGAGCTATCACTTTGCCAACGAAGGTCCATATAGTCAAAGCTATGGTTTTTCAAGTAGTCATATACGGTTGTAAGAGTTGGACCATAAAGAAGACAAACGCAGAAGACTTGATGCTTCTGAATTGTGTTACTGGAGAAGACTCTTGAAAGTCCCTTGGACTGTAAGGAGATCAAAACAGTCAGTCCTAAAGAAAATCAACCATGAATATTCATTGGAAGGATTGATGCTGAAGCTGAAACTCCCAATACTTTGGCCACCTGATGTGACGAGCTGACTCTTTGGAAAAGACCACGGTGCTGGGAAAGATTGAAGGCAGGAAGAGAAGGGGATGACAGAGGATGAGATGGTTGGATGGCATCACCAATGTGATGGACATGAATTTGAGCAAACTCCAGGAGATAGTGAAGGACAGGGAAGCCTGGTGTGCTGCAGTCCATGGGGCTGCAAAGAGTCAGACATGACTGAGTGATTGAACAGTAACAAATACAAACGGCAAATTTTATTTTTAGTTGTTGTGTGCTTATTTCTATGGACACCAGTATGAATACTGAGCACCCCAGGGCTGAAATTTTGTGGCTATTATTTTTCACGTGCTTGGATGCTCAGTCATGTCTAACTCTTTGTGACCCCTGTGGACTGAAACCCGCCAGGCTCCTCTGCCCGTGGAATCTTCCAGGCAAGAATACTTGAGTGGGGTGCCATTTCCTATTCCAGGGGATCTTTCCAACTGAAAGATGGAACCTGCGTCTCCTACACTGGGTGGCAGACTTTTTACCCCCGAGCCACCAGGGGAGTCCTGGATAGATGGTAAAGGGTGTGGCAATCATCAGACAAGCACAGCTTTAGACACAAGGCTTACCAAGGAGGCATCAGAAAGAGGGTTGTGGACAGTGAGGGCGGCAGGGCAAAGGGAAGCAAGGCCGGGCGGGCTGGACCTGGGCCCAGGAGGGTCAGAGATCCCTGCAGAACATTCCACCTCGGGCAGTGGTGAGGCAGTGTCTGAAGCTCCCTCCGAGCAGGGCTCTGTGGACTGGATCCCTGTCTGCCTCGCCGTGTCCTAAGCCTGGTGCCTGCTCTGCTTTGGGAAGAAGAACTCAAGCCCTACCTCTGAGGATGAGCTGTGCTGTGACCACAGGGGCAGGGGAGGGTGGCCTCCATCTCTTCACCCCCTGCCTTGGAGTCGATCCCTTGCTAAATTCCCTCAAGTCGGGAAGTGGCAGAAGCCACAGATCTGGGGGATTACACAGGGCTGAACTTAAACCCTGGCTCTGAGGAGTCACCAGCTTTGAGACCTTAGGTTAGTCCCCTCCTACTCTGAGCCTCAGTTCCTCATCTGTAAAATGGGAATGATAAAATTTTGGGGAAAATGTATTCCTCATCTAATTCCCCCGAAGATTTGGAACGGCAGCAGACGGATAATAATGGCCCAGTGACTCATGCAGCTGCAGAGAGAACAGATGCGTGTTCCGCAAGGGCACCCGGCGCAGGGCTCTGTGAACACATGCCGCTCTGCTCACTCATATGAGGCCCCTCGAAGCCCACCCCCAGCCTCCTGTGGGAGGGAGGGAGGAAATGGCCAGGGGGGCTGGCCCGTGCCAAGATTCTCCCTAACTCAGACACACCTGCTTCTGGGTGCCAGGCTTTGTTCTGGGAGGCAGGATGAGTGTTTGCCTGTCTTCCCGTTTCGCTTTCTCTCCCATGGGTCTCAGTTAGTGGGTTTAAAATCAGAGAGACCCATCCTAGGACTCTCAGCCCTATCACTAAGCAGCCTGGTGACTTTCACCTCTATGGGCCTCTGTTTCCTCATCTATAAAGTGGGAATGAGAATAATGACTTTTTATGGATTCTTATAAGGAACGAATAAGATGGAGAATGTGAAAGGGTCCCAGAGGGTTCCCAGAACTTAGCAGGCGGCCCTGACACCCTGTTGCTTCCCTTTCTGGCAGGAACTCAGTGTCTCGTGTTCCTAAAACCCACTCCACAACCTCAGTCCCCCTCGGGGATGAGTCCAGGTCCATCCCCTCCCCTCTCTCTGTGTCTCTCTGCTACGGCTCCTGTACGAGGTGCAGGATGGGAAGCTGCTGTGTCTGTGTGTCCAGGGCTCCTGGCTGGGAGTGGAACTGGGGCATGGGGCAGCTGGCTGAGTGACACCGGCCTGGGTAGAGGGCCTTTGTGTTGGCGAGTGCACACAATTAGGACTGACGAGGCTCAGGGTTCCCTCTCCATACGGGCCTATTAGCTCAGACAATGCATTCCTCTTAATAAACACTGATGAGCTCCTTTAAGCAGGGCGCTGGAGCAAGGTGAGTGAGTGGGAAGGTAGGGGTGGGCCATACAGACTAGCGACAATAGCAATGGCAATAGCCGTTCCTCACTGAGTGCTTAGTGTGGTTATCCTTTTAATTGGTATTTTATTTTTTATTGAAGTATGGTTGATTTACAATGTTGCATAAATTACAGCAGAGTGATCCAGTTATACATAAATATACGTTCTTTCCACTCCAGTATCCTTGCCTGCAGAATCCCCACGGAGAGAGAAGCCTGGTGGGCTACAGTCCATGGTGTCCCAGAGAGTTGGACATGACTGAGCAACTGAGCACATACCTTCTTTTTTATCTTCTTTCCACTTGTTTGTTACTGGATATTGACTGTGGCTCCCTGTGCTATAGAGTAGGATCTTGTTGTTTATCCATTCTATATATAGTAGCTTGCATCCGGTAACCCCGGCCTCCCTGTCCATCCCTCCCCAGCCCCTTGGAAACCACAAATCTGTTCTCCATGTCTGTGTTTTTCTGTTTCATAGATGAGTTCATTTGTGCCATAGTTTAGATTCTGTGTATAAATGATATGATATTTGTCTTTCTCTTCTGACTTACTTCTCTTACTATTATAACCTCTAGGTCCATTCATGTGGCTGCAAACAACATCATTTTCTTCTTCCCGTGGCTGAGGAATATTCCATCTTATATCTGTCCTGCATCGTTAGCTATGCAGGCAGTGAGGGACACTTAGGTTGTCTCCATGTATGGCTCCAGTGAATAGCACTGCTGTGAACACAGGGATGCCTGCATCTTTTTGAATTATGGTTTTGTCCGGATATGTGCCTAGGGGTGGACTTGCTGGATCATACAGCATGGTTATTCCAAGAGCTTCATGTATGTCCCTTTATTTAATCTTGGTCTGTGCTCTTTAAGAGTTTATACTAATATTAATAATGATTATCAGTTCAATCAGTCCAGTTCAGTCACTCAGTCGTGTCTTACTCTTTGTGGCCCCATAAATTGCAGCACATCAAGCCTCCCTGTCCATCACCAACTCCCGGAGCTCACTCAGACTCACGCCCATCGAGTCAGTGATGCCATCCAGCCATCTCATCCTCTGTCGTCCCCTTCTTCTCCTGCCTCCAATCCCTCCCAGCATCCGAGTCTTTTCCAATGAATCAGCTCTTCACATGAGGTGGCCAAAGTACTGGAGCTTCAGCTTTAGCATCATTCCTGCAGGGCTGATCACTCTTTAGAATGGACTGGTTGGATCTCTTTGCAGTCCAAG
>SJYA01000238.1:1241825-1289750 GCA_006410615.1 Neotragus moschatus | reverse complement strand
GTGATATTGAATAGTTTGCCTTGGAAACGAACAGAGATCATTCTGTCGTTTTTGAGATTGCATCCAAGTACTGCATTTCGGACTCTTTTGTTGACCATGATGGCTACTCCATTTCTTCTGAGGGATTCCTGCCCATAGTAGTAGATATAATGGTCATCTGAGTTAAATACACCCATTCCAGTCCATTTTAGTTCGCTGATTCCTAGAATGTTGACATTCACTCTTGCCATCTCTTGTTTGGCCACTTCCAATTTGCCTTGATTCATGGACCTGACATTCCAGGTTCCTGTGCAATATTGCTCTTTACAGTATTGGACCTTGCTTCTATCACCAGTCACATCCACAGCTGGGTTTTGTTTTTGCTTTGGCTCCATCCCTTCATTCTTTCTGGAGTTGTTTCTCCACTGATCTCCAGTAGCATATTGGGCACCTACTGACCTGGGGAGTTCTTTCAGTGTCCTATCATTTTACCTTTTCATACTGTTCATGAGGTTTTCAAGGCAAGAATACTGAAGTGGTTTGCCATTCCCTTCTCCAGTGAACCACATTCTGTCAGATCTCTCCACCGTGACCCGCCCATCTTGGGTTGCCCCACAGGCATGGCTTGGTTTCATTAAGTTAGATGAGACTGTGGTCCTAGTGTGATTAGATTGACTAGTTTTCTGTGAGTATGGTTTCAGTGTGTCTGCCCTCTGATGCCCTCTTGCAGCACCTACCATCTTACTTGGGTTTCTCTTACCTTGGACGAGGGGTATCTCCTCAACGCCTCCCTTCCTGACCTTGAACGTGGAATAGCTCCTCTAGGCCCACCTGCCTCACCCAGCCACTGCTCCTTGGACATTGGGTTGCTCCTCCTGGCCGCTGCCCCTGACCTCGGACATGGGTGGCTGCTCCTGCACTGTTGCAGCCTGGCACTCTTGGCCACCGCCCCTGACCTCGGACATGGGGTAGCTCCTCTCGGATGCCACCCCTGATCTCGGATGTGGGGTAGCTCCTCCCCCCCGCTGCCCTTGACCTCGAACGTGGGGCACTGGGAGCCAGCGTGAGGAATCCCACCCATGACAAGGTCATGCAGAGAGGCCTGATGGGCAAGGCAAGTCAAGCCTCAGGGTTTCCCCCTGGTATTTCCTGAGCATGTACCCCCAAAATAAGAATCTGCCTGCCTTATTGTATTGTACTTTTCCACTCTTCTGACACTCTCTGGAAAAAAGTTAATTCAGGGCTTCAGTCTTCTGCATTTGAAAGGAGTGTTTCAGCTCAACCCCCTCTGATAACTCTCTAACTTGCCTAACAGGTTCCCTCGGACTTTTGCAGTTTTTGAATTGCTTACAGTCCCCAACCACGAGAGGCACAAAGCTTAAAACATCTTAAAGATACAGAGCCTTTTCTAAAGAGCTAAAAATCATATTTGTGACAGGATTTCACTGTTGACTCAATGATTGCTGCCAGGCCTCCATATTCTTTATCTTTAGGCACCTGGGAGGATACTAATCAATGTAATAGGGATATGGAAAAAGGTATATAGTAGTTTTGATGTTAGCAACACTAGACTTTTGAGTTAATTACTTTTCTTTTGTTATAAATCACTGCATTCCTTTTGTGTCCTTGCTATGTAAGAATGTAACTCTATTTAGTGTTTTCTGAGAGTGGCACCAGACTTTGGGAAGAACAACACAAATAAGTCATCTGGTTGACAAACCCTTATCAGAAAAGGGCTGTAAAATGTTAATTGGCCTTTTGGCCAGAAGATGATGTAAATCACCTAAGACTTGTGTATACAACTAGGTATGCAGAGAGAAAAGCCTGGTTTTGATAAGAGTCTGGGCTGCTAATGCTGCATAATTTTGTATTACCCATTGCTCTCTATGTATAATCAAAAGTATAAAAGTTCTTGAAGGACAATAGTGGCTGGGCCAGTCACTGGACTGGTTTCCCCCATGTCTCCTCTTTACTCTAATTTCTGGCTGAATTCCCATCTGGGGCGTGAAGGCTCGCCATGTCTACTTACTTGTCCTGGCTTCTAAGATCCACGAGAAAGGGAGCCCAAGGCGGGGCACCCTGTGATATTCAAGAGGACGCCGGTGGCCTAACATACATGGTGCAAACTTCTTGTCCTGAAGTTTTGTTAGTTCTCCACGTAAACCAAGTTATTCAGCCTCTTTTCTCCACTTAATTTTCCTACTATACTATTATTTCCTAATCTTAGATTTTTAAATAAATAAAATTTTCCTCACCTATCCATCTCCCCTTCGAATTACCCTGGATCCACCGGGACAGGACCCCGGCAGTGGGGTAGCTCCTCTTGGCTGCCACAACCCAGTGAACTATACAGTCCATGCAATTCTCCAGGTCAGAGTACTGGAGTGGGTAGCCTTTCCCTTCTCCAGGGGATCTTCCCATCCCAGGGATCGAACCCAGGTCTCCCACATTGCAGGCAGATTCTATACCAGCTGAGTCACAGGGAAGCCCAATAATGATTATAACTACCGTTAGTTAGTGCTTACTCTGCTCCAGGCTTCCCTGATGGCTCAGTTGGTTAAGAGTACATCTGCAATGCGGGAGACCCTGGTTCGATTCCTGGGTTGGGAAGATCTGCTGGAGAAGGGATAGGCTACCCACTGCAGTATTCTTAGGCTTCCCTTGTGGCTCAGATGGTAAAGAATCTGCCTGCAATGTGGGGGACCTGGGTTGGATCCCTGGGTTGGGAAAATCCCCTGGAGAAGGGAAAGGCTACACAATCCAGTATTCTGGCCTGGAGATTCCATGGACTGTGTAGTCCACGGGGTCACAAAGAGCCGGACACGCCTGAGTGACCTTCCCTTTCACTGCTCCAGGAGCTTCCCTGGCAGCTCAACTGGTTAAGGATCCACCTGTAATGCAGGAGACCCTGGTTGGATACCTGGGTTGGGAAGATCAGCTGGAGAAGTGATAGGCTACCCACTCCAGTATTCTCGGGTCTCCCTGGTGGCTCAGCTGCTAAGGAATCTTCCTGCAATGTGGGTGACCTGGGTTCAATACCTGGGATCAAATCAGTCAATTGTAAAGTAAATCAGCCCTGAACATTCATTGGAAGACTGATAATGAAGCTGAAGTTCCAATATTTTGGCCACCTGATGTGAAGAACTGACTCATTGGAAAAGACTCTGATGCTGGGAAAGATTGAGGGCAGGAGGAGAAGAGGACAACAGAGGATGAGATGGCTGGATGGCACCACTGATTTGATGGACATGAGTTTGAGCAAGCTCTGGGAGTTGGTAATGAACAGGGAAGCCTGGCGTGCTGCAGTCCATGGGGTCGCAGAGAGTCGGACATGACTGAGCATCTAAACTGAACTGAACCGAACCTGCTCCAGGGCACTGGGTTAAGCGTTGTCCACACATATTCTCAGTTATTCCCTTGCTGCCCTATAAGCCAGGTAACTTTACTCTGCCCATTTTACAAATGAGGGAACTGAGACTGCAGTAAATTCCTGGGCTAGATCAGAGTTTCTCATGTGTTAGTATGCATATGAAACCGCTGATGATCCTATTTAATCACAGAAGGTCTGGGTTGGGGCCTGAGATTCTGCATTTCTAACAGGCCCCTGGTGATGTTGGTGATACTCGTCCGGGGACCATGCCGGAGGTGGGAGGTCCTAGATCACCCAGCTGAAGGAAGACCCATTAGGAACTGAAGATGCCCCATCACACAGTTAAATCAAGTATGGCACCAACTTTGAAAAACGCTGTAATGATAGTAAAAAGAAATTGAAAGAAGGCTGCCTGGAGGAGGTGATCTGAGTAGGGCCACAGAGATGGAAAGGAAGGGACATATCAGGTTCAGGGAACCCGCGAATAAGACCATGGAGAAGGAAAAGGGTGGGACGTGTTTGGGGGATTCGATTGCTGAAGCATAGGGTATGTTATGGAGTGAATTATATTCCCCCAAATTTGTATATTGAAGCCCTAACCCCTAGTATTTCAGAATGCAACTTTGTGTTCAAATAGGGTCAATGCAGATGCTAACAGGTCAAGATAAATGAGATCATATTGGAGTAGAGTGGCCCTCTACTCCCAGAGGACCAGAGTCCTTGCAGAAAGGGGAGGTGTGGACACAGAGACGTGTGGTCTCCAAGGAGCTGCCAGACGCTTGAGAGGTGCCTGGACAGACCCTGCCCTAGCTCGCTCTGAGGGAATGTGGTCCTGCCAACACTTGGTCTTGGTCTTCTCACCTCCAGAACTGTGAGACAATACATTTCTGTTGTTTAAACGGCTTAGGCTGTGGCGTTCTGGTGCAGCAGTCCTAATAGGGTGTCTGTTGGATGCCTGGCATGTGTATGTTGGCAAGTGGACTTGAGGGAGAAAAACCCTCTTTGGTGCCTAGAAACAGCACTTTTAGCCCCAAGAAGGTACCTTGTTAGAGGCTAAATCTGTAACAGAATGGGTGACTCATTCAAGAGGAGCCCCGTTCCCTGCCTGGGACCTGTGTGAGAGCAGATGTAAATGAGACATCTTTCTGCTTCTAGAGAAAAATAAACACAGCGCTAAGGCAGACATCAAAGATTTCTAAGAACTGATGCAAGTTTCTCTCCTTATGTGAGAAGGTCATAGAGGAGAAGATGGGATAAGAACTACCAGATACTGAGTGCTGCTCGGGGTCAAAGGCTGTCCCGGACACTCCCTATGCTTTAATTTCATCCCACCGCACTCTTAGAAGGAAGGTCTCGTTATCCTCATTTCCCAGAAGATGAGGCTGAGGGTCAGAGTGTTTAGGTTACTTGCTTGAGGACCCACAGATAAGAAATAGCATGACAGACTTTGCAACCCAGTGGTCTAATTTCTCCCATCCTTTCTTCCATAGGAGAACACATCACTATGGGAAAAGTGACCCAGAGCCAGGCCACCATTCGCGGGCAGGAATGAATTCAAGGCCAGGAGGCTGGCAAAGAGATCTGCCTGTAGAATTCTTCCCACGTGAGAGAACGGCCCCCTTATTGTTCGAGCTACTTTTAGTCGGGCCGTCTGTTTGCCACTGAAAGCATCTGAACAGAATCGGCCGTGTAACATGGGCCAGGTATTGAGATACATCACCAGGGACCCATGCCAAGAGGAGCTAATAAACAGTGTCCCTGCATCCGCACCCACATTCTGATCCAACTGAGGAAGAAGAAGAGAAAGGCAGATGGAGCCCCCCAGTGTCACCTTTACTAAAGATAAAGCCGCGATTGGAGAGCACTGCTCTCTGCAGGGAAGTGGGCTGCCTTCTGGTGCAGCCAGAACAGGCAGGCTCGCCCACCCGGCTGTAGGCAGCTAGGGGCCACGGCAGGGACTGCAGGAACCGAGCAGAACCTGGCTCCTCGTGGGCAGCTCACTCCCGAGGGAGAGCGGCGAGGAACCTGCTGGGCTCCTCTTGCCAGTTCCTTCCCCCAGACTCACCTATGAGCTAGGTCACTCAGTGGGGAGGGCATGTGACCAGGAAGAACCATCGGAGAATCTTGAGAGTGTTGCTTCTAGGGGATTCATCAAGAATGAGAAAGCGATTTTTTTTTCCTGGAAAGATAAAATTAAAGGAAGGGAAAAGTAAGAGAGAAAGCAGAGTAATCCTTGTGTGTTAGTAGCACATAATAATGAGATAATTTGTGGTTACAAAAATGGGAAGAGTCTTACCCTTGTGCAGTCTGCGTTTGAGCACAGACAGGCATGGAAGTGTATAGAGCCAGGTTTCCCTGAGGGGTGAGGGTCGAGGAGGCAGGAAGGGTGGTGAAGGGTGTTTGAAGGGGTGGAGACACTGAGGCTTATGGCTCTTGCCCGTTGGGAGCTGCCAGTCCTGTGGGGAAGCTCAGATGACCTTCTGGATCCCATCCAGAACAGGAGATAGTGTTGTGGGTTCAAGTTGGTATTGGACTGTGCAGACTGGTCACAGGAGATGGAAGCAGTCAGAGGAGGGCTCACAGAGGAGATGAACACTGATTAGGAGGCCACGCGTACAGACCAGAGGTTCTCAGAGAGTGGCCCCCAAGCCAGCAGCATCCGCACCGCCCTGTGACAAGTACCCTCGCGTCTGGCTACAGCGGGCCTGCTAGTGGCTGCCCCTCTCTGTGGCCACAGCTCTCCCGTGGAGCGCCCTCTTCTGTGGTCCCACTTCTGGCCCTTTCCCCTTGTCCTTCCAGGTCTGGGACGGTAGCAGTTTTGTTTTGTTTTGTTTTAATGTGCAGGGTCTTAGCTGTGGCACTCAGGAGCCTCGATCTTTGTTATAGCATGTGGGGTCCAGTTTCCCAACTGGGGAGGGAACCCGGGCCCCCCTGCGCTGGGAGCTCTGAGTCTGACCCACTGGACCACCAGGAAAGTCGCCCGGAATGATAGGAGCTTACTGCTCTTGTGGTCCCTTACCATCCTTCATGGTTTTCCTTAACCCTGCCCACATCTCATAAATAGAGTCTCTCCATTACAGTTTCTTCCTGGTATGAATGAATGCGCTCCATTCAACTCTTGAGTGAGATCCTTGCTGAGACAGGCACCAGCCTCAGTAATGGTTAGCATTTTTGGGGTGCTTTCCTATGTGTGCCTTTTTTTCCAAGAGTGTTACATGCTTTAACTCATTTAACCCTCCATGTATGGTAGGGGCTGTTTGGCCTTATTCTTGAATGATCGCTTGTTACCTTTGGCCTATGAACTTTGGCGGTGTTATTGGTAAAGAACCCACCTGCCAGGGCAGGAGACATGAGATGCGGGTTCGATGCCTGGGTCGGGAAGATCCCCCGGAGGAGGGCATGGCAACCTCCTCCAGTGTTCCTGCCTGGACAATCTCATGGACAGGGCAGCCTGGCGGGCTACCGTCCACGGGGTCACAGAGTCCGACACGACTGAAGCGACTTAGCACGCAGGCATGCATGAACTTCAGTCTTGGCTTCAGAAGAAAGAAACAGAGCCAGACATCAAGCGGAGGCTCCTGGGATGGGATCTGACTTTCCTGGCCATGCTGATGGAAGCTGATGTTGCAGAGGCCTGGTGACAGTCAGTGACAGCCTCGTGGTGGGGGTTATTTCCGCTCCCCACCCAAGCTCGCTGAGTGCTGGAACTGTTTCCTAGGCTGCTGGGTCCTCCAAGCGTCCAGCGCGGGCTGAGAGGCTGGCAGCGGACGCTCCCCGAGCTCCTATAGACTGATTGATTGGCTGCTACCGTGTGGCTGAATGAGTAGATGCTTTCAGAGCAGCTGCTGCCGGGGGAAAATTCCAAGTGCAAAATATTATTATTAATTATCACGATTGCTCATTCAGCTGCAGGCACTGTGTCTGCTTAGAAGAAAGAGATAAGGTGTCCCTGCCAAAGTAACAGGACTGATTAATGCTGGTGGATTTTGTCCTCCAAGAGGAGGCTATAGACTGTTATGATTTCCTTTTCCATGACTTCTAGACCAAATTAAAAAAAGAACAGAACACCTGAATTTTGAGGCCTGGCTAGGCCCAAGGCTGTGTGACCTTGGGTGGATTACTTAGCCTGTCTGCCTCAGTGTCTTCACTGATTAAACTGAGAGGTTAGGAGTAGGTGCTAAGAGTTCTTCTAGGGACTTTCCTGGTCATCCAGTGGTTAAAGACTCTGTGGTTCCAGTGCAGGGGGTACAGGCTCGATCCCTGGTCGGGGAACTAAGATCTCACATGATGAGTGGCCAAAAAAATTTAAAAAGACATATTAAGAAATCTTCTGAAAAATCTATTAAAAAGTAAGCTTAACAAAATAAGATGCCTTCTAGCAGTCCTCCAAAAATGCTGGGCAATACAACGTCAAGGCCCGCTGATCAGCTCTGTGTTCATCCATTCTTTGTCCTAATGAAAGTGAAGCCGCTCAGTCGTGTCTGACTCTTTGCGACCCCGTGCACTATAGCCGGCCCGGCTCCTCCATCCATGGGATTTTCTAGGCAAGAATACTGGAGTGGGTTGCCATTTCCTTCTCCAGGGGATTTTCCCAGCCCAGGGATCAAACCTGGGTCTCCTGCATTGTGAGCAGACGCCTTACCATCTGAGCCACCAAGGAAGCCTTGTCCTAATGGGGCAACCTCAAATGCTATGTCCCTTGTCTCCTGGCTCCCTTAGGATGTGAGAGTCGAATGTATTTTCCCTCTGTTGCTCAGAGCCATGGGCATAGTGGGGAAGGAAGCAGACACGGAGTCCCGTCTTCCTCCTCCTCCCTCTTCCTCCTTCTTCCTCCGCCGCCATCATGATCACAATGGGATCAAGAACAAGAAGGGCAACTGCCACCCCCAGCTGGTGCTGCTGGAGGCGTCACATGGCGCCCAATCACTGTTATCAGTGCTCTAAAGAAATGAATCCTTTCGGTCCTCCTAACCCCTCCAAGAGGGCTGTGCTGTTATTACCCTTTACTGATGAAGAAATGGAAACACAAAAGTCTCAACCCACTTCTCTGAGGTCACACAGCTGGAAGTGAGAGCTGGAAGGATGCCATCTAGCCCCTGCATCTCAGCCTGACTCCACCTGAGAATCCCAGGGGAGCTTGAAAAATACTGAGTTCCAGTCAAAGGTTCTGACTGTACCTTGGTTTGGGGTGCAGCTGGGTGTCTGGGTTTTTTTTATTCCACCCCCTCCCCGATCATTCTGCTGTGAGAACCACTAATTTCACCTTACTACCTATTTCACAGGTGAGGGACTTGGCCCTCAAAGCAGGGAGGTGGGTTTGCCCGAGCTTCTCCAGCCTGTGTGGCCCTGGCGCACAGCCCTTAGGGATGAGGGCTAAGGAAGGGGTGCTGAAGCTTGAGGAGCTGCTTCTCCTCTTAGTGGCCCCCTCACAGCCCAGCATCTCTGAATCTCCCCCAGGTAGCACTGGGACTGGCCTTCACTATGCCCCCCATGCCTCTGCCCAGACTGGCATCAGTCAAGCCTTGAGGTACCCAGGGACCCCAAGGACGAGAGGAGATCGGGGATGGAGGCCTCGCTGGGTCAGCCCTGGGGACTTGATTATCCTTCACCTTGGCCTGAGCTTGGTTCTCATCCTCCCCCAGCACATGATTTCCTGAGCTGAGACCTCATAGGTTTGAACTAGCAGAGATCAACAGTGTCTGTTCTATCATGAGCACTGTTGCTGAGCACACTGGCCCCAGGCAGAAACAGCCTGGGGGCTTGGGCTGAAACAAACTTCTAACAGCAACTTCCTAAGAAGCGCTTCCTATGAGCCAGGCACTATGAGCATCATTCCTGTGAGCCTAACAAATAAAAGTGGCAAATCCTATGAATCCTGTGTTTTCACTGTGGAAACAGCAGCCTAGAAGGAGTAAATGATTCATCCAGGACATGTCAACTAGTAAATGACAGGACTGAAATCTGAATCCAGGTGACCTGTGCTGTCAGCCAAAATGCCACCTCTTCCAGGAAGTCTTCCCTGAATATCAAGACATGTTAGAACAGATCCTTGTATTATGTTTCAGCATTCACTAGTGCTACTTACCTCCCTTAATTATTAAGTATTTATCAGAGCTGTTATTCAATGAGGCTCTGTCTCTCCCACTAGACTGTATGTTCCTTGGGAAGAGGGCATGTTTTTGCTCAATCCCCACCCCCACCCCCAATATCCGCCCCTCATTTCCCCAGTTCTTCCACAGTGGCAGACCAGTTACTCAAAAAATGTTGAAAGAAAGAAAAAAATAAGTGGTCCAACTGATCACAAAGTCAGTGTTTATACCCACCCCACAGTCTGACAGATTTCCCCCAAGTTTACATCAACTAGTGGGCAGTGGTCTCCAAAATTAGCCTCTTCTAAGAAGGTAGGGTGCTCCAGAGCAGAAAGGCCTGGGGCCCTTGTCATACTAAGGATATTGGGAATTGCTGAGAGCTTTGAACCCGAGAAGAAAAAGGATTACATCACAGCTGTGCCCTCATGGAGCCAGCATTGTTGGTCCAGTGGGGGCCAAGGGGCCTGGGCTGGGCAGGGACAGACATGGCCGTTTGGTTGCAGCATCAGAATTCACTGAACATGTGCCAGGAGATAGCCTGTAGAATTGCATTTAGCCGTATGTTGCAGAATCCTGGCTTCCCGCCTACTAACTAATGCCGGAGACATAAGAGATGTGGGTTTGATCCCTGGGTTGGGAAGATCCCCTGGAGGAGGGCATGGCAACCTACTCCAGTATTCTTGCCTGGAGAATCCCATGGATCCAGCAGCCTGGTGGGCTATAGTTCATAGGATCACGAGGAGTCGGACACAACTGAAATGACTTAGCACAGCACAACAGAATCCAGATCCACCACACTGGGCTTTGATTTTTACATCTGACAACCAGTCCTAAAGAGGAAACTCCTAGGCTATCGCAGCTGTTCAAGGAAGTCCTTGATGACTCAAGATCCTTCCAGACGCTTGCTAAGCTTTCCCCAGTGTGATTTTGTTTTTTCATCTTCTTTGTCACAAGATGGTTGTTCCACCTCAAGGTGTAGAGTCTGAAGTTCCAGGTGGGAAGAGAGGATAAGGGCAGTTGAAAGTGAAGGGCCATTGGAGAAGGAAATGGCAACCCACTGCAGTGTTCTTGCCTAGAGAATCCCATGGACAGAGGAGCCTGGCGGCCTGCAGTCCATGGGGTCACATGACTGAGCATGTGTGCGTGAGGGTGGAGGGTGACGGGTTGGTAGCAATAAACTCGTAGAACTAAAAAAAAAAAGAAAGAAAGTGAAGGGCCATAGGCCAACAGCCAGCTGGGACTCTTTATCAGGAAAGCAATGGCTCCTTCTAGAAAACCATCCCATAGAATTCGACTTGGATCTCTTTGGTCCAAGCCAAGTCACATGGCACCTGAGCTTCACAGGAGCCTGGGGAGGTGAAGGCTTTTCAAATATTGGGATTCTGTTAGAAAGAAAGGTGGGAAGCACGAGTAGGCCCCTGGTAATGCCTGCCACACAGGCTCTGTTCGGCATGCAGAATGTGAAGAAGGATGGCACAGCCCCCTCTCACCATGGGGCATATTCCCTGCTAGAGGAGACAGACACAACAATGACCTCTCGCCGCATGATGTCTCTATCATTAGAAGAGTTGGGGGCAGAGAAAAGGGAGAGTAGGCAGATGACCTGGGAAGGCTGGAGTAGGTATCACGAAGATGACATGTTGCCATTTGGGAGAGATGACCGTGGGGTATAGCAAACTCTAGGAGAGAGTGGAGGACAGAGGAGCCTGGCGTTCTGCAGTCCGTGGGGTTGCAAAGAGCTGGACGCGACTTAGCGACTGAAAAGCAACAATAATGTGTCATTTAAATAACAGGAGCAGCTGATCTTTCAAAAGCTGGTCGCAAACTCCCTGTTAACTCCAGCTCTCGGGATGAGTCCATTCTGAATACTTCAGATTCACATATAACTAGTTCTGTTTTTCATTCTTTGGATTGGGTCTTGGAGGATGAGTAGGAGTTTGGCAGATAAGCAACGAGAGCCTGACCATTCAAACCCAGATTCCAATCGCTCTTTCAGCCTCAGCTCTTGGGTTTGCTGTGTTCTGCAGGCTTCAGAGCCCCCTAGACCACTTGCCCTCCCCACTTGTCCCATAGCCCATTACGGCTCTTTGCTCTTTCTTTTGAACATGGGCTATTTTTTCTTCCTGGAAAGCTCTTCCATCTTTATCCTCTGAGATACACTCTCCTCTGCCAGTGAGTCATCTTTGGCCAGCTGTTTAGAGGGCGAGAAAGGACTCCACGGGAGTGAGAAGCACTCAGGGAGAAGGGCAGCAGTCACACGGCTGGCAGAACTTGGCTTTGCTGGTCTTAGGAAGGAGGGAAAGGCGGAAGTGAGCCCACATCACATACGGGAACAAACCACTGAATCCCTGAAACAGTCCTGTGTGGTAGGTAATTGTATGTTCCTTTGATAGACTGGGACACTGAAACTCTTTGAGGTGAAGCAGTTTGTTCACTATTGTAGTAAATGGCACACCTGGATTTGAATCCTGCCCGTCCAATGCCAAAGGCCATGCCCCTTCCACCAAACTGTAGCGTCTTTTGGTGGCTTTCCTTGTCCTGGGTTCTGCCGTGTTTCTGACGGTCAGCCCTTCCACTGAGAGGTTTTATTTCTGGGTGTTCCAGACAAAGAGTCTCTACCTCGAGTTTCCCCCTGACTCTTCACCCTTATTCTGAGATGGAATAATGGTTCTCAGCTGGGCAGTGTGTGATTTGACACTCCAGACGGCATCTGCAAAGCCTGGAGACATTTTTGATTGCCACAATTGGGCAGGTGAGCTGCTCCTGGCATCCAGCACGCAGAGACCGGTACTGCTCAACATCCTCCAGGCCCACCTGACAACAAAAAAGTCATCCTGCCCCAGAAGTCGGTAGTGCTGAGGATGGCACATGAGCTGATCTCCTTTTGTCATTGTTGTTCAGTTGCTAAGTCGTGTCCGACTCTTTGGAAGCCTTTGGACTGCAGCACGCCAGGCCTCCCTGTCCATCATCAACTCCTGGAGTTTACTCAAACTCTTGTCCACTGAGTCGGTGATGCCATCCAACCATCTCATCCTCTGTCATCCCCTTCTCCTCCTGCCCTCAGTCTTTCCCAACATCAGGGTCTTTTTCAGTGAGTCAGCTCTTTGCATCAGGTGGCCAAAGTATTGGAGCTTCAGCTTCAGTCCTTCCAGTGAATATCTTTTAGTCTTCCTGAAAACTGAGATAACAGGTTCTTTCTCGAAGGTTCCCTGAGCAACTGGTGCTTCACTTTCCCTTCCTACTCTTACTCTATGCAAAGCAGCAAGATTACCCTGTGCAAGTTGCATTTTCTATGTGCTGAGGGTCCTTCCTTTTCCAACCATTTCCTAATTCTTTGTGAATCAAATTTCATTACTTGTAGTTATAATTCTCATGCAGAGCTTGGCCTCTAGAGTTGGGCCTTCTGGGGTTTGGATGGTGAGCCATGACTCACCTAAGTCAGCTCCTCAAAGGTCCAACTTCAACATGGAGATAACAGCACATATGTTGTGAGGGTGGTTTTGAGGATTTAATGGGATTATTCATGTGAATTGGAGCACCAGGGCACATGGGAAATAGTATGTGTCTGGCATTGTTGTTATTTTGGGCTTTTTATCTCACCTCTTCACTCTTTTTGGACCCATTTCATTGGAAAGCATCTGGTATAGTGTGAAGGACACAAAATATGGGGAGACCCACTCCAGAGTTCTGATCCCAGCTCTGCTGACTTGCTGGCTGTGTGACCTTGCATGAGTTACTCTTCTGAGTCTATTTCTTCATTTGTAAAGCAGGGATAAATAACATGACTTCATAATTCTTGCAAGTAAATTAGGGATAAATAACACAACTTCATAAGTCTTGCAAGGATTAAGCTAGTTAACTGTCTGACACCTAATAGGTGTTCAGTAAATATGAGCCACCCACTCTTTCTATTTCTGAGTCTTCCTGGGCATTGACAAATGAATATTTTTGAAGCATCTTACACCAAACTAGCAGGAAAAGAAATCTTGCCTGAGAAAGATTTGGGAGGATGATCTTCTCAGTGGGGAAACCAAGAAGCCTGTAGCATAAATATTTAGGGGCTCAGTTCCATGTGATGCGGGGGCTAAGACTGTGCTGCCCTTTTTAAGGCTGAGTTCTCAAGTTCTTAAGAACATGTGGGTAAAACTCAATATATAGACTCATTTGGGGATCGTCCATGGAATTCAATATTGAAAACATTGTTCAGAATGACATTCTTTGTATAACTGAATCATTTTGCTATACAGCAGAAATTAACAAATTGTAAGTCAACATTGTAAGTCAACTGGTTCCAAATCGGAAAAAGAGTACATCAAGGCTGCATGTTGTCACCCTGCTTATTTAACTTATATGCAGAGTACTTCATGCAAAATGCCGGGCTGGATGAAGCACAATCTGGAATCAAGACTGTGGGGAGAAATATCAATAATCTCAGATATGCAGATGATACCACCCTTATGGCAGAAAGCAAAGAAGAACTAAAGAGCCTCTTGATGAAAGTGAAAGAGGAGAGTGAAAAAGTTGGCTTAAAACTCAACATTCAAAAAACTAAGATCATGGCATCTGGTCACATCACTTCATGGCAAATAGATAGGGAAACAGTGGAAACAGTGGCAGGCTTTATTTTCTTGGGCTCCAAAATCACTCCAGATGGTGACTGCAGACATGAAATTAAGGGACACTTACTCCTTGGAAGGAAGATTATGACCAACCTACACAGCATATTAAAAAGCAGAGACATTACTTTGCCAACAAAGGTCCGTCTAGTCAAAGCTATGGTTTTTCCAGTGGTCATGTATGGATGTGAGTTGGACTATAAAGAAAGCTGAGTGCCGAAGAATTGAGGCTTTTGAACTGTGGTGTTGGAGAAGACTCTTGAGAGTCCCTAGGATTACAAGGAGATCCAACCAGTCCATCCTAAAGGAGATCAGTCCTGGGTGTTCATTGGAGGGACTGATACTGAAGGTGAAACTCCAATACTGTGGTTACCTGATGCAAAGAACTGACTCATTTGAAAAGACCCTGATGCTGGGAAAGATTGAAGGCGGGAGGAGAAGGGGTCGACAGAGGATGAGATGGTTGGATGACATCACTGATGCCATGGACATGAGTTTGAGTAAACTGTGAGAGTTGGTGATGGACAGGGAGGCCTGGCATGTTGCAGTCCATGGGGTTGCAAAGAGTCGGACATGACTGAGTGACTGAATTCAGTGAACTGAACTGAAGTCAACTATAATTCAATAAATTAAATTTTTAAAAATGACATTCTTAGTCTGCAGGAGGTGCAGATAAAAGTGGCTTTGCTTCATTTCTCTGCAGGAGTTAATGAGTAGAAGAGAAACGTTTCACTAGCAAGAGAGGAAAGAGGGTGTGATGCTGCAATCTTCCGGACTCCTCCATGAGTACTGCCATGTTTGTGCCTGGGCTGGCTAACGAGGGGAGAAAGTAGAGACATCTGTTTCCCGCCCCCTCCAGGCAGTTTCACGCCAGCTGGCTGGTCTCCAAAGGTCATAGCTTTGATCCAGACAACTGTCTGCGTGGAATGTTCTCTCTCTTTGGGCTCCTGCTAACTGTTCCCTGCCCTCTCCCTGGCAGCCTACGGGTTCTGGTCCCAGCATAAGTCTCCCTTATGCTGCTTCCTACCCTGCCCACATCTCTACAAACAGTCCTTTAATTCTTTTTAAAAAAGTTTTATTATTTATTTGGCTTTGCTGGGTCTTAGTTGCAGTACGTGGATCCTTTAGTTATAATGGATAGCATCTAGATCCCCAACCAGGGATCGAACCCGGGGCCCCTCTGTTGGGAATGTGGCATCTTAGCCATTAGACCACCAGGGAGGCCCCCAAATAGTCCTTTTCTTAAATTCACCTCCAATTATCCAATGGGAGTGTGCTGCATATTTCCTGCTGCCAACTTAACTGATCAAAAGCACCTTGTCACAGACACTCCGTCCAGCATTTTCTTGCAAGTTCCTGGTTCTCTTTGTGGTGATACATATTAGTGTCCTCTAGCTGCTGTAACAAAGGAGCACACACCGGGCGACTGAACAATTGGAATTTTTTCCCTCACGATTTTGAAGACTAGATGATCAGGGTGAGGTCAGGGCATTGGCAGGGGCCATTGGGGGCCAGGGAGCAAGGCTCTGTTCCCGGCCTTTCTCCCGGGCTTGAGGGTGGCTGTCTTCTCTCTGTGTCCTCTGAGGTCTTCCCTCCGTGTGTGTCTGTGTCCCAACTTCCTCTTCTTATTCATACCAGAATGGGGCCTGTACTAATGACCTCCTCTTAATTTAATCATATTGAGGCCCCCATCTCCGATGCGGATGGTCTTACAGGCTGTCATATAGAGTGAAGCAAGCCAGAAAGAGAAAAACAAACATCACATATTAATGCATGTATGTGGAATCGAGAAAGATGGTATAGATGATCTTGCCTGCAGAACAGACGTAGAATCGCACTGCAGACAACAGACGCACGGACACCCAGGGGACAGGGAAGGTGAGACGAACCGGGAGACTGGGATGGACATGTGCACACTACTGATGCTATGTGTGAAATAGACAGGGCTTCCCTGACAGCTCAGTGGGTAAAGAATCCACCTGCAATGCAGGAGACCCCGGTTCAATTCCTGGCTTGGGAAGATCCACTGGAGAACAGATAGGCTACCCACTGAAGTATCCGTGGGCTTCCCTTGTGGCTCAGATGGTAAAGAATCTGTCTGCAATGTGGGAGACCTGGGTTGAATCCCTGGGTTGGGAAGATCCCCTGGAGAAGGGAAAGGCTACCCACTCCAGTATTCTGGCCTGGAAAATTCCATGGACTCTATGGTCCATGGGGTTGCAAAGAGTTGGACACGACTGAGGGGCTCTCACTTTCACTCGCATAAAATAGGTAACTAACGAGAACCTACTGTATAGCGCTAACTCTTCTCAGTGCGCATTAGTGGGGACCTAAAGGGAAGGAAATCCCCAAAAGAGGGGCCACATGTATATGCACAGCAGAAACCACCACAGCGTTGCAAAGCAACTGCTCCAATCAGAATTCATTAGAAAATAAAGCCAGAGCTACTAAAAAAGAAACTCTACCTCCAAGCACTGTCGTGTTTTGAAGTACAGGGGTTAGGACTTAAACATATGAGTTTTCTGTGGGACACAGTTCATTCCATGACTTGGTGGTTGAGACAGGGGAATGTGATTAGTGGGCAGGAATAAGGCTTGTTGAAGGTGTTAAGGACACAACAGCATTCAAAAGGGACCAGGTTCCTGCTGTAAGGGGCTGACATTCTAGTAGGGGGTGGGGAGGGGAGAAGAAGCAAGAGAGAGAGAGAGAAGCCACAGGCAAACCAATATTCATTGATTCCAACTGTGACAATGTTAGCTATGACAGAATGACTGTGTTAAGTTAGACCAGTCAAGGGTGGTCTCTCAGAGGAGAACTGACCTCTAACACCTAACAGAGGGAGAGTGGTCACCATCTGAGCTCCGCACGTGGGGAGGAGCATCCACGGCAGAGCAAACACGGGTGAAGCGTAAGCAACGGGGTGTTTTCATCCAGAGAGCAGTTTTGCTGATGCAAAGAGAGAGAACTCTGGGAGTGGGGGCACTTTTGTTTTCATTGGAGAGAAGTTCTGTCTTACTTCATTTTATTTTTAAAGACAGGTACTAAGGGTATTTAATAAAGTAAAATCAAGTAACGTTTATATCCAATGGAAATTGTTGTTGTTTAGTTGCTAAGTCGTGAGCGACCCTTTTGCAAACCCATGAGTGGTATCCCGCCAGGCTCCTCTGTCCATGGGATTTCCCAGGTGAGCATGCTGGAGTGGGTTGCCATTTCCTTCTCCAGGATATCTTCCTGACCCAGGGATCAAACCTGTGTCTCCTGCATTGGCAGGCGGATTTTTTACCACCGAGCCACTAGGGAAGCCAATGGGATATTACTGAGACATAAACAGTGGAAGGGACAAATAGATTCAAGGGATTAGATCTGATAGACAGAGAGCCTGAAGAACCATGGACAGAAGTTCATGACATTGTACAGGAGGCAGTGATCAAGACCATTCCCAAGAAAAAGAAATGCAAAATGCTTGTCTGAGGAGTCGTTACAAATAGCCGTGAAAAGAAGAGAAGCGAAAAGCAAAGGAGAAAAGGAAAGATATACTCATTTGGATGCAGAGTTCCAAAGAATAGCAAGAAGAGATAAGAAAGCCTTCCTCAGTGATCAGTGCAAAGAAATAGAGGGAAACAATAGAATGGGAAAGACTAGAGATCTCTTCAAGAAAATTAGAGATACCAAGGGAACGTTTCATGCAAAAATGGGCTCAATAAAGGACAGAAATGGTATGGACCTAAGAGAAGCAGAAGATATTAAGAAGAGGTGGCAAGAATACACAGAACTGAACAAAAAAGATCTTCACGACCTGGATAATGACAATGGTGTGATCACTAATCTAGAGCCAGATATCCTGGAATGTGAAGTCAAGTGGGCCTTAGGAAGCACCACTATGAACAAAGCTAGTGGAGGTGATGGAATTCCAGTGGAGCTATTTCAAATCCTGAAAGGTGATGCTGTGAAAGTGCTGCATTCAATATGCCAGTAAATTTGGAAAACTCAGCAGTGGTCACAGGACTGGAAAAGGTCAGTTTTCATTCTGATCCCCAAGAAAGGCAATATTTCAGTTCAGTTCAGTCCAGTTCAGTCGCTCAGTCGTGTCCGACTCTTTGCGACCCCATGAATCGCAGCACGCCAGGCCTCCCTGTCCATCACCAACTCCCGGAGTTCACTCAGACTCACGTCCATTGAGTCAGTGATGCCATCCAGCCATCTCATCCTCGGTCGTCCCCTTCTCCTCCTGCCCCCAGTCCCTCCCAGCATCAGAGTCTTTTCCAATGAGTCAGCTCTTCGCATGAGGTGGCCACAGTGCTGGAGCTTCAGCCTTAGCATCATTCCTTGCAAAGAAATCCCAGGGCCGGTCTCCTTCAGAATGGACTGGTTGTATCTCCTTGAGTCCAAGGGACCCTCAAGAGGCAGTGCTAGAGAATGCTGAAACTACCGCACAGTTGCACTCATCTCACATGCTAGTAAAGTAATGCTCAAAATTCTCCAAGCCAGGCTTCAGCAGTACATGAACCGTGAACTTCCAGATGTTCAAGCTGAATTTGGAAAAGGCAGAGGAACCAGAGATCGAATTGCCAACATCTATTGGATCATGGAAAAAGCAAGAGAGTTCCAGGAAGACATCTATTTCTGCTTTACTGACTATGCCAAAGCCTTTGACTGTGTGGATCACAACAAACTGTGGAAAATTCTTCAAGAGATGGGAATACCAGGCCACCTTACCTCCCTGCTGAAAAATCTGTATGCAGGTCAAGAAGTAACAGTTAGAACTGGACATGGAACCACAGACAGGTTCCAAATTGGGAAAGGAGTATGTCAAGGCTCTATATTGTCACCCTGCTTATTTAACTTCTATGCAGAGTACATCATGAGAAACACTGGGCTGGAGGAAGCACAAGCTGGAATCAAGATTGCTGGAAGAAATATCGATAACCTCAGATATGCAGATGACACCACCCTTATGGCAGAAAGTGAAGAGGAACTAAAAAGCCTCTTGATGAGAGTGAAAGAGGAGAATAACAAAGTTGGCTTAAAGCTCAGCATTCAGAAAATGAAGATCATGGCATCCGGTCCCATCACTTCATGGGAAATAGATGGGGAAACAGTGGAAACAGTGGCAGACTTTATATTCTTGGGCTCCCAAATCACTGCAGATGGTGACTGCAGCCATGAAATTAAAAAACGGTTGCTCCTTGGAAAAAAAGTTATGACCAACCTAGACAGCTTATTAAAAAGCAGAGACATTACTTTGCCAACAAAGGTCCATCTAGTCAAAGCTATGGTTTTTCCAGTAGTCATGTATGAATGTGAGAGTTGGACTATAAAGTAAGCTGAGCGCCGAAGAATTGATGATTTTGAACTGTGGTGTTGGAGAAGACTTGAGAGTCCCTTGGACAGCAAAGGGATCCAACCAGTCCATTCTAAAGGAGATTGGTCCTGAATATTCATTGGAACGAATGATGCTGAAGCTGAAACTCCAATCATTTGGCTACCTGATATGAAGAACTGACTCATTGAAAAGATCCTGATGCTGGGAAAGATTGAAGGCAGGAGGAGAAGGAGATGACAGAGGATGAGATGGCTGGATGGCATCACCGACTCAATGGACATGAGTTTGAATAAACTCTGGGATTTGGTGATGGACAGGGAAGCCTGGGGTGCTACAGTCCATGGGGTCGCAAAGAGTCGGACGTGACTGAGCAACTGAACTGAACTAAACTGAAAAAGAAGAGGGCTTCCCTGGTGGTTCAGTCAGTAAAAAATCTGCCTGAATGCAGAATACCCGGGCTTGATTCCTGGGTCAGAATGATCCCCTGGAGAAAGGAATGGCTACCCACTCCAGTATTCTTGCCTGGAGAATTTCATGGACAGAGGAGCCTGGGGGACTGCAGTCCATGGGGTTGCAAAGAGTCGGACACCACTGGGGGCTTCTAACACTTTCACTTTCATAAAAAGGGAGAGATTTGAGTCAGTTGAACTGAAGTGGATGAATCTGGAGCCTGCTTTACAGAGTGAAGTAAGTGAAAGAGAAAAATATTGTATATTAACGCGTATATGTATGGAATCTAGAAAACTGGTACTGATGGCCGTGCAGCACAGGAATAAAGAGCCAGATGTAGAGAACGGGCTTGTGGGCACGTCGGAAGCAGGAGAGGGTGGGCTCACTGAGAGAGTGGCATTGAAACATGCACCTTACCACGCACAAACGGGACAGCCGGCGGCCAGCTGCTGTGAAACAGAGCTCAGCTCAGCGCTCTGTGTGACCGCAAGGGGCGGGTAAGGGAGAGGGTGGGATGGAGGTTCCAGAGGCAGGGGGTATATGCTTACTCATGGCTGACTCGCACCGTGGTGTGGCAGAAACCAATACAGCACTGGAAAGCAATCATCCCCATGAGAAAAAATAGCATTTAAACAAAAGTGTAAGAAAAATGCTTCATGTTGGAAAACTTTGAAGTTACTGCTTGATATTCAGAGCAAAGGAAATGAAGCTAGATATTTTTGGTATCCATTTAATGTGGCGCTTTACAAAAGGTTCACTAATCACTGGCCTTGGAGATAAAACTAGAAGCCACGGGGGCTTTTTGACTCACACAGATTACTGGAGAGAACATTTTAAAACGAGATGAAGCCCGCCCCATAAGGGTGGGTCACTTTCCAGGACGTCCTGTCCCAGAGCAGCCATCTCCGTACTTGGACAGGATCCCCTCGTTTGCCGGCCTGCCCTGGAACCACGTTCATCCTGGCTGCAGCCTGTCTTAGCCACCATCAGGCAGGACACTGTGCTGCCTCTGTGCAGACATCACTGAGCCACCCCCCCCACCCCACCCAAAGCAATCCCAGTTTCCCCCCATCTGCTCCGCAGCACAGAAGATTCATCTGCTGGAGTCAAGCTCATATTAAAATATTAGTCTATATTTAAAATGTTTCCATTGTGTCCATGGAGATCTTCATTCCATATGTTGGCAAGAGCTCTGGGGCCAGCCTGTGTTTGATTTTGAGAGTTTCAAAATGAAGGCTAAAGATGATTTGTAATAAAGCGGTGCAAATCGTAGCGCTGTGGCTGGGACACTCCCTTAGTGAATATTGATGTCTAAAGCTTTTCTTCCCACTAACAGCCTCAGAGGCTGTTAGGCTGCAACAGACCCCAGAGATCATCTCCTTTAACTGGTTCAGTCTAGAGTTTAACCCCTTCCCTTCCCGCCTCCCTCTCTGTCTCCCTTCTTCCCTTTCTCCCAAAATTCGTTAAGCTGACCACCCATGACTGTTGTAACAAATGACCAAAAATTTAGTTTAAAAAAGAAAAAACCCACAAATTTATTATCTTACAGTCCTGGAGGTCTGGGAATCTAAATTAGGCCTCACTGGGCTAAAATCAAGGTATTGGTTGAACCGCATTCCTTCTGGAGACTCTAGGAGAGAACCCATTTCTTGGCCTTTTCCAGCTTCTAGAGGACACTCATGTTCCTTAACTCAGGGCCCTTCCTCCATCTTCAAAGCTAGCAATGGACAAGGCAGGCTTACTAACCTGCATCACTCTGACCCCTGCCTCCCTTTTTCACCCATAAGAGCCCTGTGATTGCACGGGGTCCATCTGGATCATCCAGAACTATCTCTCCATCTCAAGATTCTTAGCTTAATCGCATCTGTAAAGCCCCTTTTGCCAGGTAAGGAGCACACTCTCGGGCTCTGGAGATTAGGACCTGGACATCTTTGGAACTCCATGTTCTGCCTGCCACATCCCACACCAGCCCTCACGTAGCTGACTTTCTCTAAGGTATATGCTTCCATATATGCAGGTGGAGTTAGTGGTAAGGAATCTGCCTGCCAACTGCCAACGTAGGAGACCTAAGAGACACGGGTTCTATCCCTGGGTTGGGAAGATTCCCTGGAGAAGGGAATGGCAACCCAATCTGGTACTCTTGCCTGGAGAATCCCATGGACAGAGGAGCCTGGCAGGCTGCAGTCCATCGGGTTGCACAGAGTCAGACACGACTGAAGCAACTTAACACACACACACACACATGCTTTCATAACGCCTACACTCCTTATTTACCATGCAGTTCTCGGCATTGCAGTTCTCGGCTTAGTTGTGCAATTGTTGATTTAATGCCTGTTCTCCTAGGCCAAAAAGTCCTCTAACGGTAGAGGTAAAACTATTATAGACCTGTGAACTATCACTATCGTTTCCTCAGAGCTTCCTAGAACCCAAGGCAAGAAAGAAAGTATTTTGAGAAGTGAGGGGGAGGAAAGAAGACAATAGTCAGAATGAGTGATCACTCGGTTTCCTGCCAGCAACGTTCCAAGTGCTTTGAACCTATTTAATTCACACCTTGCAATGGGGTGCGGGGGGCGGTGAGTGTTCTCTAACCCAAGCACGTGGAACAACTGGAATTTGAAAGCCACAGCCTCAACCACCATGTCATGTAAGCAAATACTCTCAAACAGTATTTCACATGCTACAACAGAAGTCTGAGAGGCAGAAATGAAGACGGAAGAGGCCAGTGTTAGGGATGTGTCAGACAAGAATCTCCAAAAGATGTAATAAACAGAAGAGGTGTGCAACTGGGGCCAGAGGCAACAGAGAAGGGTGGGAAGCCGGGAGGGGAGGGTGCTCTAAGGGGGGGAGGCCACGTGAACACAGTCCCAGGCAGAAAACGGCTTGGTGTTTTCTAGAAATTGAAGGTCACATAATACTGCTGGAGCTGAATGGCGGGCACAGACAAGAGACAGGGCTGAAGAGGGAGGCCACATTGCCGTCTGAGGATGCTGCTGGCCACGCCTGGGCTTCAGACATTACCCTAAGGAAAATGAGAAACCACAGGAGGACTTTTGATACTGAAAGTTCTCCAATGGATTTTTTTTTTTTTAAACAAAGTGAATTTGCTCACCTCATGAAAGGGTTGCAGGCAAATGGAGAGTGTGTGAATGGGAAGCCTAGTGCTGGAACCCAGAGGTTTCATGGCTTCAGTCCAGGTACTCTCAGCTCTGCCTCTGAACCCTCCCCAGAGCCTTGCCACCACCCAGAGAGGGAGTGTGGTGGGGAGGAAGAAGCGAGCCATCTGTTGTTCAGAATGAATAAATTTAGTCTAGTCTCTGCTTCAAAACCAGTCGGAGGGAGCGGATTCGAGAGCCCTGCTTTTAACTCTTAACTCATGGCTTTTAAGACTTCCTCCAAGCAGTTTGCCTTGCTCAACTTGCTTTCTTTGTTTATTGAAGTATAGTTGACTTACAAGGCTCTGTGAATTTCTGCCATACAGTAAAGTGATTCAGTTACACACACACGTACATGTGCATTCTTTCCCATTGTGGTTTATCTCAGGACACGGAGCGTAGTTCCTGGTGCTATACAGTAGGGTTTGCTGCTTATCCACCCCATATAATAGCTTGCGTCCTTGTCCTTGGGTCCCTGTGAAGTCGCTCGGCTGTGTCCGACTCCCTGTGACACCACGGACTGTAGCCTATCAGGCTCCTCCATTCATGGATTCTCCAGGAAAGCGTACTGGAGTGGGTAGCCACGCTCTCCAGGGGATTCTCCTGATCCAGGGATCAAACCTGTGTCTCCTGCATTGCAGGCAGATGCTTTACCGTCCAAGCCACCAGGGAAGCCCCCATAGTTTGTATCTGCTAACCCCAAACTCCTAGCTCATCTCTCTCCCTCCCCTTTGGCAACCAAAGGCTGCTCTCTTTGAGTCTGTTTCTGTTTTAATAGATAGGTTTATTTGTCATATATATATGTCATATAAAATCTTTTATATGTCGTATAAAATTTGTCAGATTTTAGGTTGGACATAGAATTGGTATTACAGGGTATTTGTCTTTCTCTTTCGACTTGCTTCCCTCAGTGTGATAATCTCTAGTTCCGTCCACGTTACTGCAAATGGCATTATTTCACTCTTTTTCGTAGGCTGAGTGGTGCTTCACTGTATATATGCGCCACGTCTTCTTCATTCATCTTCTGGTCGGTTGTTTCTGACATCGGTTATGTCCATGTCTTGGCTATTGTGAGCAGGGCTACTATAAGCATAGGGGTGCATGTATCTTTTTAAACTATAGTTTTGTCCAGATATATTCCCAGGAGTGGGATTGCTGGATCACACGGCAACTCTAGTTTCAGTTGTTTTTTTGAGGAGCCTCTGTATTATTTCCCGCTGTGGCTGCACTAACTCACGTTCCCACCAACAATGTAGGAGACCTTCCTTTTCCTCACACCCTCTCCAGTATTGGTCACTTGTAGACATTTTAACGATGGCCATTCTGATCCGTGTGAAGTGGTGCCTCACTGAGGTTTTGATTTGAATCTCCCTAATAATGAGCAGGGCTGAGCATCTTTTCACGTGCCTACCAGCCATTTGTGTGTCTTCTCTGAAGAAACGTCTGCTTACGTCTTCTGCCTATTATTTCATCAGATTGTGTTTCTGTTGTTGAGTTGTATGAGTCATTTGTGTGTTTTGGAAATTAAACCTTTCCCAGGTGCATCGTTTGTAAATATTTTCTCCCATTCCATCGGTTGTCTTTTTTGTTTTTTTTTGTGGTTTCCTTTGCTGTGCAAAAGCTTCTAAGTTTGATTACATCCCATTTGTTTTTGTTTTTATTGCTATAGCCTTGGGGGACTGACCTAAGAAAACATTGGTACAATTTGTGTCAGAGAACGTTTTGCCTGTGATCTCTTCTAGTTTTTTGGTGTCACGTCTTACATTAAGTCTTCAAGCCATTTTGAGTTTATTTTTGTGTGTGGTGTGAGGATGTGTTCTAACGTCACTGCTTTGCATGCAGCTTTCCAACTTTCCCAGCATCACTTGCTGAAGACTGTCTTGTTCCCATGCTCAGCCCACCTAGAAATGATTTCTCCTCCTTGCAGGCGCCTCCCACTGAAGTTTCTGCCATTCTCATTCACTCAGTCAACAAATACTCATTGAACACCTCCTGCTGGGCGTGGTGTTAGATACAGAAATGAACAGCCTTGACTTGTTCCTCGTGGAGTTTATTGTCTAGTAGGAGAATAAGGCATCAAGCAAATAAATGCATGTATTGTAACATAAAAATCGTGTAACATGTTATAATATATGCATTTATCTTTATGGCACGCCCCTTGAAGAAGTCGAGGGTGGTTGGAGAGGATGTGATGGGGAATCTGGGTTATTGATTATGGCAAGTTGCACCTCCAGTGCCTTCCCGGTATGTTTTCAACCTTGTCGTTTCTTCCACAGCAGCAGGGTATATTTCCACACCCCACTCAATTTCCGTCTTGGCCATGTGACTTGCTTTGGCCAGTAAGATAAAGTGGAGGTGCAGAGAGTCAATTGCAAGTGTAGACCTTGACAGGCTTTGGTGTGTTGTGTCCCTGCCATCACTTGGAGAGCAAGCCTCAGCTGGTCTGCCGGTCCCATGAGGAGAATGAGAGACATGTGGAGCAGAGCCACCTGGCTGAACTACTCTAGCTATGTGGAGCCCAGGGTGAAAGAAAGTGAAAGTGAGGTCACTTAGTCATGTCCGGCTCTTTGCAACCCCATGGGGTCTGAAGCCTACTAGGCTCCACTGTCCATGGGATTTTCCAGGCAAGTGTACTGGAGTGGGTTGCCATTTCCTTCTCCAGAGGATCTTCCTGATCCAGGGATTGAACCTGGGTCTCCTGCATTGTAGGCAGTTGCTTTACCATCTGAGGCACCAGGGAGCCTAGGTTACTGACTTCTTAGCCCTGAAGACGAGTGAGAGAGTGTGGCTGAGATCAACAGAGCTGCCCAGCCAATCCCAACCATGGTCAGCTGACTGCTAGTTGATCTGCACAGTTGCAAGTACAAGAAATATACATCGCTGTAAGCTGCTAAGATTTGTGTGGGCATTTGTTAAGCAGCGTTGTTTATAGCTAACTGATACACTGACTTATTCTGAGCAGGCTACGACAGGATTCCCTAAAGAAATGGCATCTCAATGAAAGCTAGGTGGGTGAAGGAGGAAGCTCATACTAAGCTGAAGGATGAGCAAAGGTCCTAAGGCAGGAAGGCCATGAATACTTGAGAAACTAAGCGAAACAGAGGTTTGGGGCACAGAGGTCTAAGGTAACCATATACAGAGAGAAAGGCAGCCAGACGCAGTAGAGGCGCACCGATGAGGGAACAGACCGTACTGTGCACTGACTCAACGGACAGGAATTTGAGCGAACTCTGGGAGAGAGTGGAGGACGGGGAGCCTGGTGAACTGCTCCAGCCACGGGGTTGGAAAGAGTCGGACGCAACCTAACGACCAAACAGCCACAGCAAACACACCTCCCTGCTTTTACATGGCACTCAGTAAAATTAACACGCCACAGTATTGGGAACTTTTTGATGTTCCTAGCTATAGTCTCCCCCGGGAAAGGGTCCAGCATCTTTGTCTCCTCTCACTCTGCCCGAGCCATAGCCAACAGTCAACGCCCAGTATCTAAGACGCATGAGGCGCCGCTGACGAGAGAGCTGCTGAAAGAACAGCTCCTTGGCATCTCCTGAACTTTGGACGCTGACCACGGTTTTTCTTCCCTGGTCATTAGTTCACTTACCACAGCGTTGTGTGAAATGGGAGGCCCCTTCCTTCGCCCTCCACTCTGTATTTTCACACTGAGCTTGATGTTCCCTTGTGGCATTTATCACTAGCTGATGTTATAGTTACGGAACTATTTTATTTCGGTAGGTCTCTTCCAGTAGAAGACAGTACCTAACACGGGTGTAGGGGCACAAAAGTATTTGTTGAACTTCTGTTCAACTTTTTTTCAGCATGATCAGGTGCTGAAAGAGTTAATGCTAAAGAACCCTCAAAAAGTACAACCCAGAAATTAGCGTGTTATGTATCTGCTGGTTTCGTAAGAAGTTGGCACAAAGCTTTCTTTTATGGGATGGGAAGAATACACGGGCAAAGCAAAAAGAGTGGTTAAGTCATTTACGATTCTTATTGGAATGGGCGACAAACACAATATGTGACCCAAAATTTGAGATTTAGGTGTGTCAACACCCGATATCATAGCCCTTTATTTATAAAATGCTTTTTATTTTATAAAGCCCCTCTGCTTACTAGCCCACTTAATCTTCATCCCATCTTTAAAACAGACATACTGGTGGGAATGAATTATTATTTCCTTTTATTGGTTAAAAAAGCTTTTTACATATAGGTTTGTGAGATTTAATTATTTGCTGAAATGAATTTAGGCATTCTGTCTTCTAGCTTATCAATCTTTCCATATAGCATGGTTACCTCATAAGATGTCTTTTGGGGAAGAAAGGTGGGGCTAGAAATGTTTTGAAGATCTGGATGCAGGTAGGCGTGTTTTAATTTCACTGTGCCTATAAAGCTCTGCAGGACTGGGTTTCTGTCTGCATCTCCAGTTCATTTCATGCTGATTTCTCCCTGGCTCCTGAACCCTGGCTCCTGTCCTTACCTCATCAGATGCCTTCCTGATCCACGACCTTTTCACTTGCTGTTCCCTCTGCCCTGAACACATTTCAACACAGTTTTACCTGGATAACTCTTCATTGGAAAAGACCCTGATGCTGGGAAAGATTGAGGGCAAGAGAAGGGGACGACAGAGGATTAGATGGTTGGATGGCATCACCAACTCAATGGACATGAGTTTGAGTGAATTCTGGGAGGTAGCAAAGGACAGGGAAGCCTAGTGTGCTCCAGTTCATGGCATCTCAAAAAGTCGGCCACAACTTAGTGACTGAACAACAACTCTTTGGAACTGAGTATAAATGCTCCTTCTTTTAAAAAAGGTCTTGCTTTCTTATACTCCTTCACTCCAATTTAGTCCTTTTCAAAGCACCTTGTAATTGACAATTATTCATTTAATATTTGTTTCCCAAAATATGCAAAATTATCGAGGGCAAGGTACCTATCCATTTTGTTCACTATCTGACACTAAGCACGTGGAACAGTTCCTGGTACTTAGGAAGCATTCAGTAAATATTCTCAGAATGGATAAAGGAAAGGACGAGTGGTGAGAGGGCCACTCCGTCAAGCTAGAGTCTATTCCTTAGGGTTTTAGCATAATGCCCTATAGTTAAGAGGTTACGGTATTGATCATCTCCCTGCTGCTGCCTAACAAACCACTTCAAAATGAGATGGCTTAAAACGATGACCACTCCATTTGCTCATAACACTGTAGGACAGCTGTTGGGGATGAGTTCAGCTGCATGGTTGTGCTGGTCTCATCTGACTCAACCCATGGTGCTGCTACCATCTGGCAGCTGGACTCGGACTGGAAGAGCCAAATGCTGGTGCTGGCTGGGCTGCTCTTGCCTCAGGATTTTTCATGCCTAAGGAAGAGGACAGTTTCAGGGTAGCAAGTAGAGTAGCCAGCCACACTTTCTTGCCTGAGGCTCTCATAGCTTTGGCAGTGAAAGTCCAATGCCCTGATAAACTCTTCAGGGCTGGGAAAATCAGGATGGTTGGTCACCTTACCAGCAAGAAAGGAGTGGAAGTGATGACTAGGCTCAAAACTTCCACAGTGAGAAAGTTGCATTCTTTTAGTCAAAGTGTGTCCCAGGGCCAGCCCAGATTTAAGAGAGAAGTGAACCCCATATCTTGATGGGAAATGCAGCAAACATATTGCAAAGGAGAGGGCATGTGGGGATGGAAAGATTTTAGCAATCTATTACAGGTAAGGAAAGGAAGACCACAGACTCAGGAGTCAAAGTAAGATTTTTGTTTGTTTGTTTATTTAGTGAAAAATCTGTACAAAGGAAGGAAATACTGAGAGAGCCATCGTTAGCCAAACCTTAAGTGACAACTCCACTTGAGTACTTTAATATGTTACAGGCTTTCTCTGGTATACAAGTACAAACTAAGACACACTTTGGGGAAAATGCCTTGGATTTGCAGATTAGGAAGGATGTTGAAACATACAGGTAAAGGAAAGACTTCTTGGAAGTCAAGAGAACGGATGGTGGATCTCCTAATCATATGTTAGCAACAACAAAAAGGCTATTTGAAGGGTAGTATTGATAGCCTGCTTGTCCAGCAAAACGTCAGATAACAAAACTACATTTGTAGAATGCTTGCTATGTCCCAAACGCTGTTCTCGTATAGGCAGTTTACATCGATCCACACACTGAAAACTCAGCTTTACAGATGAGGAGAGAGAGGCCCAAGGTCACCTAGGTAGTAAACGGTGGAGTCGCAATTTGAACCAGGCAGTCTGGCTCTTGCCTTCCCAGGCGCTACCGTTTTGCTGAGGGTTTAACTTCCTTTTCCTAACTAGCAATTGGGAATAGAATTCTGAAAGTCTATCTGGTATGGAGGTGGCTCTTCCTCAAGAAAGAGGGCAGCTGGGAGAGTCTGGCTCCGGAACAGAAGTCCAGGACTTGGGTTCCCATCCGGAAGGGAATAGAGAATCCCCTTGCGCAGGCGCAGTGGTCTAGTTGGGAAACAAGTCTGGGTCCGCTCCTGCTTAGAGCCTCGGGGGAGGCCCGCCCTCTGAGGATGAGGCTGCCCTCCCCTCATCCGCGGACAAGGCCATTGAGGTGGCAGCGCAAGGGCCCAGTGGACTATGCTTTAGAGGGGCAATCGCCTCAGCTCATGGGCACGCTTAACTCATGGGCAGCCTGAGCCCTATCCCCTCTGGGGGCCTGGGAGACACCTTTGCTAACTTTTGCCTTCTCCGAGCCTGGGTTCCTCAGGGATGAAATGGGACGAACAGTCCCCACGTGGCTGTAGTTCTGAGCATACTGGTTGCGGCTTTTACCAAGGCAGGAAGCGCTACCTAATCACAAGATTACTGTGAGGAAATCAAATGAGATGAGGAAAGTGAAAGCATTTGGCAAGCTTTTAAGCGTGTTATAAATGCGAGCTCTTAGGAACTCACATTTCTGTGTGTAGTTCATTTTTATTAACAAAGAGGTCAAGCTTTGCTGCTTCCTGGCCTCAGGTCACCCCACTTTCCCTGGCCAGATTTCTTGCAAATGCATCCAGTCACTCACTGGAAGAGCTGAGGACGGGGTTGGCTCCCTGTGCAAGGAGATGACGGATTCTGCCCTTCCTGTGCAGTGTTCTTTGCTACCTCAAAGGGGCTAAAGTGAGCTGGGAATTTGTAACTGCTGTAAGTGTAATTCTCTGGCATGTTCGGAATAAACTTCCATCTCCTAATTAATTTGGGAAGCTGAAAACCGTAGATGCTGAAATGGAACTTTTGGCTGCTGTTTCTCTTCCTTTCTCCTCTTGGTTGATTAAAAATCCACTAATAGGAAGAACACCCTTGGCATTCTCTTGGCTTCCTTTTTTTTTTTTTTTTTTCCATTCATAAGGCTCAGTGTTCCATTTGTGGACATATAGTATAATTTTATTTTCAACTAGTTTAAAACATGTTTATAGAAAAGCTAGTTTGGACAACGCATTGTGCCAAGCCCTCAAGAGGTGAGAAAATGGTTTTGAAATGTGCGCTGCTCTCAAGGAACTTGCCATATTGAGGGGAGAGAACGTAGTGTGGAATCTCATGTGAGTAGGGTTAAATTAGGACTAAATCGAGATTTCACAGACAACCTCCATTATTTATTTAAGCCAGTGTCGTGTCTGTTTTACTCGTGATTGGTGTGTCTTTCTGTGAGTGCTGTTTGAAGCCTAGTTTACATGCTTTCCCAGGCCCTTAGTTACCTTGAGAAAGAATTTAAGTGCTTTGTCTGCTCCTGGTCCATATCCATCATCACAGAAATGCCCCTAACCCTGGGGCATATTCTCAAAGGACCTGGGTGAGGCACATTAAAGGAGAGTTTCTGAAGCTTAATTTTGCTTCTTGTATTAGTGCTGGGGCTTTAGGATTTGCTGCCTTGTCCCACGAATGTGCATTCTTGACTACGTTCTTTTATTTCAAGTTATATACGGTAAAGCACAGGGAACTCTAATCAGTGTAAGGTAACAACTTAAATGGGAAGAGAATTTGAAAAAGATAGATATCTGAATAACTGGATCACTTTGCTGTACACCTGAAACTAACACAAGGTTATTAATTAACTATACTGCGATATAAAAAGTTTTTTTTTTTTTAAAAAAAGGTTCAGCTAGTCTATCACACTTTCCTAACCATCTGTATCATATTGAGCTTTCCTTTTTTTAAACTGTAGCATTCACAGTCCCCCCGCTCTGATCTTGACATTTAATCATAGACCACTTTGCATTGTCTGTAAATTTACTGTGAACTATGAGTTATTGAGCGGGGATTCCGGGGCAATTGTATAGTAGATGAAAAAGCACAGATTTGGAGATGAACAGATTTGAGTTTGAATTCTGGTCCCGCTGCTTATTGGCTGGGCGACTGATATTTTGGGAACCCAATTTCTTCAGCTGTCACACATAAAAGCTATTTTCTGCAGGACTGTTACGCATAGGCATGTTGTGAGAATTAAGATAATTATTAAGATGGAAAGCACCCTTCTCTCCTATACAATGCTTGTTTCTATGTTGTTGTTCAGTCGCTAAGTTGTGTCCAACTCTTTGTGACCCCATGGACCGCAGCATGGTAGGCTCCTCTCTCCTCCACTATCTCATGGAGTTTGCTCAGAGTCACGTCCATTGAGTCAATCATGCTATCTAACCATCTCATCCTCTGCCAGCCCCTTCTCCTTTTGAAGCACAGTTCGAAAGTGTCTTAATACTAGATGGATAAACTTAATATTAGTTGAATGAGGGTCTGTCATATCCAGTTAAATTATGAGTGTTGGCTAAAGATTTTTTTTCTTTCACCTAAAATCATAAAATTTTAGAATATATGTCTTGAGATTCTCAGCATAATGTTCTGCCTACTATTTGGTGTAATCCACAATGCCTTGACATTAAAAGACACCTCCTCCTTGGAAGGAAAGCTATGACAAACCTAAACAGTGCATTGAAAGGCAGAGACATCACTTTGCTGACAAGGTACATATAGTCAAAGCTATGGTTTTTCCAGTAGTCGTGTCTGGATGTGGAAGTTGGACCTTAAAGAATGCTGAGCACTGAAGAATTGATGCTTTCAAGTTGTGGTGCTAGAGAAGAACTTTGAGAGTCCCTTGGGCAGCAAGGAGATCAAATAAGTCAATCTTCAAGGAAATTAACCCTGAATACTCATTGGAAGAACTGATGCTGAAGCTGAAACTCCAGTAGCTTTGGCTACCTGATGCAAAGAGCCAACTCATTGGAAAAGATCCTGATGCTGGGAAAAACTGAAGGCAAAAGGAGAAGAAAGTGGCAGAGGACAGGATGATTAGATAGCATCTCCCATTCAGTGGACATGACTTTGAGCAAACTCCAGGGAATAGTGGAGGAGAGAGGAGCCTGGCGTGCTGCAGTCCATGGGGTCTCAAAGAGTTGGACAAGACAGCAACTGAACAACAGTGAGTATTTCTTTAAAGCCTATTAAGCTCAACACACTGTCCCTTCAAAGAAACAGGAGAGAAGGAAAGGTTCTCAAGAAGTTTCAGTCTCTCTGGAAATGAGGGATATTGATTTCTTATCTGTGTTTCCTCTGTCCCAACTACTCAAGTTCTGATAATTGTTCTCTAGGATATGGTCCAGGGCATCTTTTCACCTTATATTTACCTTGGGTGAATTCATTCACCTCCACAGCTTTGAACACCTACTAACATGCCTGAGACTTACAAATTTATATCTAGAATCTAGACTTTTAAACTTCAAACCCATATATCCAATTCTCTACTTAATTGATGCAGTTATTCCTTCACTACTTTAAGTGAAACTGATCTCAAACTGGCCTCCTTCTTTTCCAGACCTGCTATCCTTCCAGTGTTCCCAATCTTCATTGAGTATCAGAAGCCAGAGACCCAGGAATCATCCTTGTAGTCTCCTGTCTCTCATGACTCCCTGCCCACATCCAACAAAGCACTAAATTATACAGCTTCTGTTAACACCTTCAAAATATAATTGGAATCCATCCAATTCTGTCTCCACTGACTAACACCAAAGCTCAAGCCACTGTTATCTGCTCTCCTGAACACTGTAACAGCTGTCTCTCAGCTCCCTCCTCTAATCCATTTTCCACATGACAACAAGAGTGATCTTTTTAAGTACAGAACTTCTCAGGTCATTTCTCTGCCTAAAATCCCCCAACACATTTGCGGAAAGATTGAGGTTTCAGGTCATTCCCCAGGCCTCTGACAGTTCACAGACTTTGCTCTACTGATTCTGTAACCCCGGCTCCTACAGCTCTCCACCTAGCTTCCTTCTTCCAGCCACACCAATCTCTTTGTGCTTTGATGGTCACTTTTTTAGGGAAGCCTCCCCTGCCCGCAATATCTAGATGAGGTCCTCTTATTATGCCTCCTTATAAAGCCCTGAATGAGGTGACATTGTATAGGAGACAGGGATCAAGACTATCCCCATGGAAAAGAAATACAAAAAGGCAAAATGGCTGTCTGGGGAGGCTTTACAAATAGCTGTGAAAAGAAGAGAAGCAAAAAGCAAAGGAGAAAAGGAAAGATATAAGCATCTGAATGCAGACTTCCAAAGAATAACAAGAAGAGATAAGAAAGCCTTCTTCAGTGATCAATGCAAAGAAATAGAAGAAAACAACAGAATGGGAAATACTAGAGATCTCTTCAAGAAAATTAGAGATACTAAGGGAACATTTCATGCAAAGATGGGCTCAATAAAGGACAGAAATGGTATGGATCTAACAGAAGCAGAAGATATTAAGAAGAGGTGGCAAGAATACACAGAGGAACTGTACAAAAAAGATCTTCATGGCCTGGATAGTCATGATGGTGTGATCACTCATCTAGAGCCAGACATCCTGGAATGTGAAGTCAAGTGGGCCTTAGAAAGCATCACTAGGAACAAAGCTAGTGGAGGTGATGGAGTTCCAGTTGAGCTATTCCAAATCCTGAAAGATGATGCTGTGAAAGTGCTGCACTCAGTATGCCAGCAAATTTGAAAAACTAAGCAGTGGCCACAGGACTGGAAAAGGTCAGTTTTTATTCCAATCCCAAGGAAAGGCAATGCCAAAGAATGCTCAAACTACCACACAGTTGCACTCATCTTACATGCTAGTAAAGTAATGCTCAAAATTCTCCAAGCCAGGCTTCAGCAATACGTGAACCGTGAACTTCCAGAAGTTCAAGCTGGTTTTAGAAAAGGCAGAGGAACCAGAGATCAAATTGCCAACATCCGCTGGATCATGGAAAAAGCAAGAGCGTTCCAGAAAAACATTTATTTCTGCTTTATTGACTATGCAAAAGCCTTTGACTGTGTGCATCACAATAACCTGTAGAAAATTCTGAGAGAGATGGGAATACCAGACCACCTGACCTGTCTCTTGAGAAATCTGTATGCAGGTCAGGAAGGGACAGTTAGAACTGGACATGGAACAACAGACTGGTTCCAAATAGGAAAAGGAGTACGGCAAGGCTGTATATTGTCACCCTGCTTATTTAACTTCTATGCAGAGTACATCGTGAGAAATGCTGGACTGGAAGAAACAGAAGCTGAAATCAAGATTGCTGGGAGAAATCTCAATAACCTCAGATATGCAGATGACACCACCCTTATGGCAGAATGTGAAGAGGAACTAAAGAGCCTCTTGATGAAAGTGAAAGAGGAGAGTGAAAAAGTTGGCTTAAGGCTCAACATTCGGAAAACGAAGATCATGGCATCCAGTCCCATCACTCTATGGGAAATAGATGGGGAAACAGTGGAAACAGTGTCAGACTTTATTATTCTGGATTCCAAAATCACTGCAGATGGTGATTGCAGCCATGAAATCAAAAGACGCTTACTCCTTGGAAAGAAAGTTATGACCAACCTAGATAGCATGTTCAAAAGCAGAGACATTACTTTGCTGACTAAGGTCCATCTAGTCAAGGCTATGGTTTTTCCAGTAGTCATGTATGGATGTGAGAGTTGGACTGTGAAGAAGGCTGAGCGCCGAATAATTGATGCTTTTGAACTGTGGTGCTGGAGAAGACTCTTGAGAGTCCCTTGGACTGCAAGGAGATCCAACCAGTCCATTCTGAAGGAGATCGGCCCTGGGATTTCTTTGGAAGGAATGATGCTAAAGCTGAAGCTCCAGTGCTTTGGCCACCTTATGTGAAGAGTTGACTCATTGGAAAAGACTGTGATGCTGGGAGGGACTGGGGGCAGGAGGAGAAGGGGATGACCGAGGATGAGATGGCATGATATCACTGACTCGATGGACATGAGTCTGAGTGAGCTCCGGGAGTTGGTGATGGACAGGGAGGCCTGGTGTGCTACGATTCATGGGGTCACAAAGAGTCGGACACGACTGAGTGACTGAACTGAACTAATAAAGCCCTGACTTCTCAAAATCCTACTTAATTGTAATTATATAGTGCTAATTTGCAGGAGTATTTGTTTCCTGATTCACCCATTAGTCTGCAAGCTCCTTGAGGACAGACATCGAATCTCCTCCGCACCTGGCACTCCACCTAGCGTGCACAGATGCCCACTGAATAATGTCTGAGAGAATGCGAGCAGTAGATAGCTTGTGTCAAGTACCAGAGAAATCTTAAGACAGCGAGTGTAACGAAAATTCAGAAGAAAAAAAGAAAAAGATCACTGGAACCTGGGGTGGATGAGACTTATTTCTTAAAGAAAAACAAAGATCCTTTTCCATGAGCTCTGACTATTCAGGGGACAAGTTTTATACCTGTTTGACAGAAGAGGAATATCATATGAGGTAGCAAGTAAAGGTGGAGAAGTGAATTGAGGCCACCCTGTAGATGGCTGTGGTGCCAGGCTAAGGAATTCAAACTTCATTCTATAGGCGATAGGAAGCCATTGATAGTTTTTAAGCATGAATGGTAACATTTGCACGTCTGTAGCATGAGAAATGTATCTTCGGGCACTTTTAGTTGCCAGCAAGAGAAACCCACTCTAAACAGGCAAAGCTTGCTACTACAGCTCAGAGGGTGGAACTTGTTTCTTCCTGAATCTCTCTGCTCCGCATCCTTTGGAAGGCTCCTTGCTCTGCCTCATGGTGATAGGGTGGATGAGCAGCTCCAGGATCATGTCTTTCAAGGCTGAAGTAGGGAAAAGATTATCAGCTTTCCTAGATTCCCTGTGGCTCTAATAATGATTCTGGGATTGCAGCTGTGTGGCTCAGGTGGACTGGTTTATTTCCTGTGCACCCCTCAGGACAAATATTTATTAGTCAAGGAATGCAGTGTGCCCAGTGGCTTAGTCCTAGTTCAAATTCACAGCCCCCTTTTCCCAGCTTTGGGTGAAATCAACAAAATTTTCCATCCCAAAATGGAAATCTTTGGCACGCAAATTATTTTGCGCTAAAAACAATCAAGCCCCAAAGACTCAGGAAGAAGCTTTGACTTCCCCTCTCACTGCCTAAAGAAGATATCGGGTTGGTTGAAAAGTCCGTTTGTGTTTTTCCAGAAGATGGTATGGAAAAACATGAATGAATTTTTTGGCCAACCCAGTAGGTAGCTGACCTGTTCCAGAAACGGAACACCACCATAGATGATTATAGTATGAACTAGCTGTGGAGGCAGGGAGGAACCCAGCAAAGTCTGTTACAATTCCTCTCTGTGTCCCGTTGTCTCTGCATGGCCCAGCAAACATTTATTTACCAAACATATGCTTTTCCACTCCATGTCCATTTCTTTTCCTTTGAGGTCTCAACCTACTACCTCCAACATCCTCTTTTCTATTTAGCAGAAGAAGACATTTGAGATGAGGGTTTCAGCCACTTTGGTTAGTTATTTAGTCTCTCCCACGAGTGCTAAGTCACTTCAGTTGTGTTGGACTCTTTGGGACGCTATGGACTGCAGCCTGCCAGGTTCCTCCGTCCATGGTATTCTCCAGGCAAGAATACTGGAGTGGGTTGCCATTTCCTCCTCCAGGGGATCTTCCTGGTCTCTCCCATGTATACACATTATTAAACTTTTGTTTGATTTTCTCCCATTAATCTGTCTCATGTCAGTTTAATTCTCCTACCAGCCAAAAGAACCTAGAAGGGGAGAGGGAAATTTCCTCCCTAACACCACATTGAATGAGAGTCGAGAGGAGCAAAACAGGATTGTTGCTGGAAGCAGAGTAGTTGAAGGCTGGGCCCCAAGTCAATAGATGTCTGATGTCCATAACAGGAGGGAAGGTCAGCCTGGCAATGCAGAGAATAGAGTGGAGCTGAAAGAGGCCGCTGCTGGGGCTTCTTCCTCCTCCTGTCTCCTGCAGTGGCCTGAGAGCATCGAACTTGGCCGTTCCGTTCTTTGCAACCGTCACTGAACCTCTTACAATGCTCTGCTCGCCAAAGATTTCCACAGAGCAACTGAATTGTTTCCGTAGGGATAAATCAGAAGGGAAAGGATTTATGATGAATAAAAGGTGTCTTGGAGAAGGAAATGGCAGCCCACTCCAGTATTCTTGCCTGGAGAATCCCATGGATAGAGGAGCCTGGCAAGCTACAGTCCGTGGGGTCGCAAGAGTCAGACATGACTTAGCAACAAAACCACCATCAAAGGTGCCTAGGAGGCCATACATTTATCTCATTGTCTATAAATTGGTTGCATTCTACCATTTAAGAAGCCCCTTCTTGTTTCTTTTTAGTAGCTGTTGCAGCAGTATGTTTGGGAGGGAAGGTAACTAACTTGGCAGGATTGCTAATCTACTAGGCTTATGGTGATTTAATTCTTCCTGGTTTGTTGTTATGAAAAAAATGGATTTAAAAAAAGACTGGATTCTCTTTTGGCTTTCTCCTGGTTTTTATTTATTGCACAAGTAATATCACAACAACAATAAAGGAAGGGGAAAAAAAGGAAAATAGTAGGCTACTGTAAATGTCTTTTTAAAGAGACAGACTGCCCTTGGTAGATGTGTAAATATTGTCTTCAGTTTATCCTATATCCTCTAAATGTTGGCTTGTCAAAAAAAAAAAAGCAAGCCTCATTCTGTTATAGCCCTACAGGCATATTAGTACAAAGTACAGCATAGCTCTGTTGAATTTTTAAATAAGTGTTGGCTAGATAAGAAAAGCTGTAGTCTGTATTCATTCAAATTAAGATGGAAGGGCTTGAGGAAAGTGGGAACAAAGAAAGGAATCTGTATGGTTATCTGCCTTTTGCCTGTGGTCATTTCTTCTACTGTGTGGTCACCTCATGTCTGAAGGGCATGCAGCTTCAAAACCATTCTGTCTTCTTGCCTAATCTCTTGAAACCTGGCTGGGTCATTGAGTTTTCAACTTTCTGAAAACCCCACATAACCAACAGAAATTTAAATATGTATTTGAGAACGAGGGTGATGAACGGTTTTTGTTGTGACCTTGGCTGAGAGGGGCGATGGCTGATGTGATATTGTGATATATAGTGAGAAATATATATTTGGTTTTTCTGGCACAGAGCTCCTAAAACTCTTGGAGTTTCCTAAGTGATGAGAACCTTAGAGGTGTCTTTTGTTATGAAGTGACTTTTGCACCCCACCTGAGGTTGTGGGCTGATTCCAAGAAGACCCAAATTATATGACCAAAGAGCTGGAATGTGCGGTCCTACCCGCTGCCTTCCAGGAGCGGAGTGGGGTTGAAAGATGAATCAATTACCAATGGCCAATGATTTAATCAATCATCACACAATGAAGCCTCCATTAAAAACCCCAGAGGACAGGGTTTGGAAAACTGAACACGAGATCTGGAGAGAGTGGCTTGCTCTGGAGAAGCCATGGAAGCTCTAACCCTTGCCCCTACTTTTCGCTGGGCATCTCTCCCATCCAGCTGTTCCTGAGTTATGTTCTTTGATAATAAACTAGTGACCTAATAAGTAGGAGGTTTCTCTGTTCTGTGAGTCACTCTAGAAAATTAATTGAAATCCAAGGACGAGGTCATTGGAACTGCCAATCTGTAGCCAGTTGGTCAGAAGCACGAGTAACAACCTGTTAGGGGAAACACTGACTGAAACTGCTATCCTGGCCAGGCAAGATGATAGCCAGCTGTGTGAGTTATCTTAAAAACAGGAGATTCAGGTAAGGAATGCAGAACAGGCAAGGTACGACCAATCAGAAGAATCCGGGGAAGGTCAAAAGGAGAGAGGAGAGTCCGGTCCATACGTCCTGCCAACCTCCCAGACTCCTCCTCACTGGAATCCATCTGGACTGAGTGATGCTCAGGCCACCAGGAAAGACCCTGAGTCAGCGTGATTGGCCAGGGACAACCAGAAACTGACTCCATCACCGTGAAACCGCATGGCAGAGCAGCCCTCCTGGGTCCCTTACATTGCTGATCTTTGCCCAGGGCCCCTGAGAGAAAAATTAAGTTTTTTGCTAAACCCTTGAGAGCAGGTTTTTATCTCATGTAACATGGCAGGTTCTTATCTAATGCAATGTGGCCTTTAGGGATGTTTTTCCTTCAGGGACTTTCTAAAAAAATTGTTTTTCAGGCCGTTGGAATGTGGCCCTGACCAGCCGTATAGACCTGATAGCAAACGAGCCTATGTAAACCAATCAAATTGTCCCCACCCTAGTTACACCCGTTTGCGGTTTTTGTGCTTAAAAGTGCCCTGTAATGACAGTTTGGGGTTCGCTCCTCCCTGGAGGTGACTGAACCCCGGCGCGCCGGCTTAATAAATCCTCTTGCTGTTTGCATCGAATCCGAGTCTCGGTGATCTTTGGAGCGACGGGTCTTAGGAAAAGACCGCAAGGTCTAACACCCCTTCCAAAGGAAATCCCTTGCTTTGTCAGCACGTGTGTCTCTACATACGATTCGTTTGAGTATTAGACAGTAGCCCACTCTCAGGCCCCTTCCTGCAGTGAACGTAAGCTTGCAACTGGCATCTGAAGGTAGGGGTGGGGGTGGCAGTCTTCAACCTGTGAAATCTGATTCTTTTTCTGGGTAGTATCAGAGTTGAGCTGAATTCTCCAACACCCTGCTGGTATCTGTGAATTGCTTGTTGGTATGGGGAACCCTCTCCCCACATTGGCCTTGATCTCAGAACACCAATAAAGCTCGTGTGGGCCTATCCTGTGATAAGATTGTCACCTGATGGATTGACCTACTTTTGATACAGGATTTTCTCCTCCAGTACTTCTAAGTTTTGGGTTTTTTTTTTTTTTTTTTTAACAATTCATGACCCATCTGTTAATTTAATGTGATTGAGACCATTGAGTGCTACTGTTTCCAGAGCATAATTGAAAAGGCATAGCTTTTCCAAATGTGTCTGAAAGACTAGAATTTGCTAAGCCTCTGGACATTAGTAATGTCTGGCAGATACGTAGGTGGTAAATTGAATAAATAGGATCTACTGTGTGTTGGAAACTGGTTTCTGTAAATAGGAATAAATGTAATGTTATCCACAGTGAGTCAGATCTGAAGTAATGGTGTTCAAAACTGTTGACTCCTACTCAGGTATTTTAAGGACTAAGTCAGCCATTCTTCACCCTTTTCAAAATGCCTGGTACTGAAATACAACAAGGCGGTGACCCCAAGGCATTATCTGTCCCCTCTGGGTTTATTTGCACAGTACACACACAAGCCAGTACAATCGACATTTATCAGCTCTTGCCCCTCAAAAATGAACAGGGCCATTTCCTAAACGCTCCTGTGGAGGTGTCGTTTTCCTGTCTCTCTGACACACAGCCTCCAGGCATCCAGCTCTCTCTCCTCTCCTGCCCCAGGAAGCTGTTCCCGTCTTCCCTCGAGAGCTAAGCAGAGAGAAGCTCTGTGCCCGCTGTTCCTGGCCTTACACTGCTGTTGCAGGAAAGGGGAACCCTTCCAGGGCTCACGAGTGGGCTCTTGTCTAACACGCAGAACTGAATCGTGTGAGGAGACACGTGTGCTGATAAAGCAAGGGACTTTATTGGGAAGGGGCGCCCGGGCGGAGAGCAGCAGGGTGCGGGAACCCAGGAGGACTGCTTTGCCACGTGGCTCGCAGTCGCGGGTTTTTGGGTAGGGTTGGTTTCCGGTCGTCTCTGGCCAATCACCCTGATTCAGGGTCCTTCCTTGGTGGCGTGCGCAACACTCTGCCAAGATGGATTCCAGTGAGAAGGATTCTGGGAAGTTGGCAGGATGTATGGGCTGGAGTCTCCTCTCTCCTTTTGAGCTTTTCCAGATTCTTCTGGTTGGTGGTAGCTTTTCAATTTCGTGCTCCTTACCAGGACCTCATGTTTAAGATAACTCATGTATGTGGTTACTATGGTGCCTGGCCAGGCTGGGCGGTTTCAGTCAGTGGTTCCCCTAACACTCCCACACCCATTTCTATGGCCTGTCCACTTCAGTTGGGTGCCTCCTCCAATGCACTATGTTCTTCCTTCATTTCAGAGCTCACTTTTCAAGTGAAAAATCATCACTGTTATATGGACGTTTTAGGCCACACTTTTTAAATGATGGTTTTTAAAACGTACGTATTTAACCTCATAAATAACGATGTGATCAGTTATGCAGCACGAGCACCTGGTGTTTGGGACCAGCAGTTGGAACCTTACTTTTCCTTTAAATCAGGGCAGCTCTCTACGTTTGTGGATGCCCTGGCGGGTGTGGACCGCTGCGAATGGAACCACTCGCAACTCTCCCTCCTAATCGCATTGTGTTTCCATTTGTCTGTGCTCTTCGGGACATAGGGCCCTGTCTGCAGCTCTCTCCTGGCCTCTGCTGTGCCTCTCAGCCTCTTCCAGCCTCCCAGCACTGCACACAGCTCTTTGCGAGTCGGTCCTTCTTCTGGGTTGGAGGTGGGTAATTCTTCCCCACAACGTGTTCTTTGTCAGCCCCGAGCCTCCAAAGTGAAAAGGTGGCTGGCAGGAGCAGAGGGGCTGCTGCGCACCCACCGTGCTCGTCCTCATTAGCTGTCTCTCTTCAAGGCAAGCACCGAGGGAGTGCAAGTTCCAGTGTTCTTGCAAATGCTGAAAGCCGGATGTCGCCTGACATAACTCCCTAAGCGGCAGCTGGTTCCTCCCTCTTTCCTCCTGTGCGTCTCCTGAACCCACTTTGGGAAAAGAACGTTCCTTTGGTGCCTTGGCCACGAATGTTCTTAATCTACTGAGGCCCAGCCATTTATCAACTGCCTGTGATGCAGAAGGTACACCCTCTTTACCGTATATTTCAATCCTCATGTCAACTCTGGGAGGTAGGAACGGAGTCAGAAAGACCCAGGCTGGAGCGCTGGTGCTGCTGTTCTCCAGCGGTGCGAACTGAAGTAACTGAAATCATGTCTGTGAGTTTTATTTCCCCATTTGTAGGATAAAGACAAGAATCTCCCCTTCCATAGGGTTGTGAGATTTAAGTAGGACTTTTAATGTAAAGCCCTTAACACAATGCCTTGGCATGTAGCAAGTGCTTAATAAATGCTAGCTTCTATCATGGAGAAGTTGAACTTGGCCAGGTTATTTGACTTACCCCATGATGGAACTGAACCGTGAATTCAAATTATTTGAATCTATTTCCCTTTCTTCTTTTCCTCCTTTATTAGAAAGAAGGCTGCGTTCGTGCCAGAGCACTGTGAAAAAATATTGGAGCTCCTGGTTACTTTGGCAGTGTGCTACGCAATTAAATGCCAAGGCTAATAATAAAAAATTATAATATGATAGCTTACATCCATTGCGTACTCAGTATATGGTAGACGCATGAGAGGCACTTGGCATGCCTTCTGTAGTCTTTTTAACAGTGTTCTCCAAAATTTAGTCATTTGTGTTCTATCTTCACAATTTTTGCCATTACTGTGTACCACCTATACAATTATATTACTTAATTTTCTTTAAAATTGACTCAGATTATTACTTAAGTGTGTTTCAAAAGAACAGTTGTCACTACCGTAAATAGCAGGGTCATTTACCATGAATAGAGGATGATCAGGAAGACAGACCTAATTAAAATAAAGCTGTGTTGGCCAGTTCCAGCTGGATAATCCTCTGGACCTGAAGCCCCTTCTTGCTAGAAGGGAGATTAGCAAGTGTTAAGAGGCCTTGGACACATACTAGATCTGGACAGGTGTTTCTTCTGGCTGTAACTAGAATTACTGAAAAAGAACTGGGAACAAACAGAATAACAAAACAACTTGTGATTCCCTGTCCTTCAATGCTCTCTCAGCGTACCACCTAATAAGCTCAGTGTCCCCGTTTCCTGCTGAGGGAAACATTGCCTTGTGACAATCTCTCAGGGAACTNGAATTACTGAAAAAGAACTGGGAACAAACAGAATAACAAAACAACTTGTGATTCCCTGTCCTTCAATGCTCTCTCAGCGTACCACCTAATAAGCTCAGTGTCCCCGTTTCCTGCTGAGGGAAACATTGCCTTGTGACAATCTCTCAGGGAACTGTCATCACCCCATTTTACAGGTGATGACCGAGGCTCAGAGTGCTCCCATCATTTACCCAAAGTGGGGAAAAAATGGGTTAGAACCCAGGTCTTTCTCGAGAAAACACAAGACGGATGCAACAGTCTTGATAACCCAGCACACCCAGGAGCAGCAGAGGGCTTGCTTGAGTTTTCTGTTGCACATTCCTGGCTGTCCAGCTCATGGAGTTTCTGAGCTTCTCAGCAATCTGAGAAACCCTGATCCTCTTGGGGAGGAGGGTGGCCCAGGCTTCGGGAGCTGGGCCAGATGCCATCCTGGGGGTTGGCATGTCTCTGCCCGCTGCAGCCTCCCCAAGTGACCTTGAGCTGTGGCAGTGTGTGCAGCTGCCTCCCTGCAGGAAGCACTCCTGGCTGGCCTGCTGGGGAAGGTGGGGTGGTAGGAAGGCATTAGGACCCACGGCCATCCTAGGCAGCTGAAGCCATTGACCAGAGTGGCATTCTGCCTGCTCACGGAGCATCTCCGCACACCGGAGTGGAGGAAGAGGAGGAATTTGAGTGCGAAGCCCAATCATTCCACCAAGTTTCTTAGCTCAGTAAATTGGGGGAAACACTTCACCTTTTGTACCTCAGTTTTCTAACCTGAGAAATGAGGATGAGGCCAGTACTCCTCTGCAGGGTCGTTGCTAAGAAGGAATGAGCAGAAGCTTGAGCAGCTCGTGGCTGCTCACTAAGTGATGGTTTCTCCTTCCCCCTTCCTCCCTGATGTGGTGTCTGTATGCTACCCTAAATTCTCCTTCCTCTCCCAGCCCCATCTTCTTCAAACTGAGAACATGGATAGAGACCAGTGTGTGTTTGGGCTTGATGGTGGGAATATATAATCCCTCATATGTTGTTGTTGTTCAGTTGCTAACTCGTGTCCACCTCTTTGCGAACCCATGGACTGCAGCACTTCCTTGCCCTTCACTGTCTCCTGAAGCTTGCTCAAAATCATCTCCATTGAGTCAGCGACACCATTCAACCATCTAATCCTCCGTCTCCTCTTGCTCTCAGTCTTTCTCAGCATCAGAGTCTTTTCCAGTGAATCAGATCTTCACATCAGGTGGCCAAAGTACTGGAGCTTCAGCTTCAGCATCAGTCCTTCCAATGACTATTCAGGGTTGATNACACCATTCAACCATCTAATCCTCCGTCTCCTCTTGCTCTCAGTCTTTCTCAGCATCAGAGTCTTTTCCAGTGAATCAGATCTTCACATCAGGTGGCCAAAGTACTGGAGCTTCAGCTTCAGCATCAGTCCTTCCAATGACTATTCAGGGTTGATTTTTTTTCCTGAGAATTGATTAGTTTGATCTCCTTGCTGTCCAAGGGACCTCTCAAGAGGCTTCTCCAGCACTGCAGTTCAAAAGTAACAGTTTTTCATTGCTCAGCCTTCTTTATGGTCCAAGCCTCACATCCATACAAGACTACTAGAAAAACCATAGTTTTGACTATATAGACCTTTGTTGGTAAAGTGATGTCTCTGCTTTTTAATACATTGTCTAGGTTTGTCACAGCTAGTCTTCCCAGGAGCAAGCATCTCTTAATTTCTTGGCTGCAGTCATGGTCCACAGTGATTTTTGAGCCCAAGAAAGGAAAATCTGTCATTGTTTCCACTTTTTCTTCATCTATTTGCCATGAAGTGATGGAACCAGATGCCATGATATTAGCTTTTTGAATGTTGAGTTTTAAACCATTTGTTTCACTCTCTTCTTTCATTTTCATCAAAAGGCTCTTTAGCTCTTCTTCACTTTTGGCCATCAGAGTGGTATCATCTGCATATATGAGGTTGTTGATATCTCTCCTGGCAACCTTGATTCCAGCTTGTGATTCATCCAGCCCAGCATTTCATATGATGTACTCTGCATCTAAGTTAAATAAGCAGTGTGACAATATACAGGGGTGGGTAATTTCATAGTCTGGCCAATGGGAGGAGTATTCCAGCTATGTCGGGGGAGGACTGGGGATTTCCAGGAATGGGGCCAGCACCTGCTCTTTTATCTTTATGGTCAGCCCTGGAACTGTCATGGTGCCTTTGGGTGTGTTGCTTAGTCTGCTGTGTTATAGTGAGCATATACAGAGTCTCAATAGCTAGTGGAAATCCACTCACCTGCCGCCTGGGACTTGTTTGATTTTAATGAGTTTACGTCATTTCCTTAAGAGGAGCCTGGTAGGCTACAGTCCATGGGGTCGCAAAGAGTCGGACACGACTGAGTGACTTCACTTTCACTTCCATGTCGTTCTCTTAAATGCAGTGGTCTGCCCCTTTCCCTCATGTTCACTATGGCCTTCACTGTTCCACAGGTGTGATCCGGAGCACACTCTCCAGGAAACTTTCTTGTAGAAATCTCTGTCTCTGAGCCTATTTATCTGGGAATCTGGCCTTCAGTGGGAGAACCTTCGGCAGAAAGGTCCCCCCAGCACTGAATGTGTAGGCCTACATCCTGCTAATGGAGACTAGAGTGACTTGTGAGCCACTCGATCAGGATTAGCCCCTTTCCACTCTAGCGCTTATGTTGCAGGACGCGAGGGAGTGGCCATGTCCCAGGCAAGCCCCTGGGATGGGCCGCCAAGTGAGGGTCCTGGGCTTCTTGCAGGAAAGAATTTAAGAGAGAGCTGTAATAGTGAGAGCAGGTTTACTGAGAGAGATATCCATTCCATAGGCAGAATGCGATCTGTCTTAAAAGGTGAGAGCTTTGATGAGGTGTGGTACTAGTTTTTATGGGCTGGGTAATTTCATAGGCTAATAAGGGGGAGGATTACTCCAACTCTGTTAGAGAAGGGGCAGCGAGTTCCAGGAACTGGGCCCCTGACCGCTGTTTATGTCTTCTGTGGTCAGCCTCGGGATTGTCAGGAGGCTCTAGTGGTAAAGAATCCACCTGCCAAGGCAGGAGATGCAAGAGGCATGTGCTTCATTTCTGGGTCAGGAAGCTCTTCCAGACGAGGAAATGGCACCCCACTCCAGTATTCTTGCCTGGAAAATTCCATGGGCAGAGGAGCCTGGTGGGCTACAATTCATGGAGTCGCAAAGAGCCAGACACGACTGAGGACGCGTACAAACACATACTGGAAACTCTCGTGGTGCTGGTGGGTGTGTCATTTAACATTTGCCCATGTATTGCGGTGGACGTATAATGAGGCTCCACTTCTACTGGAAGTCAAACCTTCTGTCGTCCTGTGTCTAGTCCGCTCTAACCAGTATCTGTCTTATCCCAATGCCATTCTTTTAAAGGTTGTACCCTGCCCCCTTCCTTCATCTCATTTACAGCAATGTGACCTTAACCTTCTCAGAACCTGTTTTATTTTTTGTAATCCAAGCATAATGATGATTTCTGTGTCATCTACTGTGACAACCGAGATAACAGGCCTTATATTTAGAACGGAGCCTGGCACATGGTGAAAGGGCAGTAAATATTGAAAGTCTGTAACACTGTTACTGAATGCAAATTTGTGTGCAGGACACACAGTGAGACCAAAAAAACCAAAACATAAGATTTTGCCGGAGGGAAAGATTCATTTCAGGGCCAAACAAGGAGAATGGGCGGTTCATGCTCAAAAACACCAAACACCCTAGATGGTTTTCGGGAACCGCTTTTATTGGCAATTTTGGGCGTGTGATTTTCTTCTGATTGGTTGATCGTGAAGTACCAGGGCCTGAAGTTACCATCTTCCACCTGGCTGGGAGCCTTATTTCCTGCAGAAGAACTCAGATATTGTTATGTATCTCCCTTGAGGAGGAACCAGGGTCCTGATTTAATCACTGCCCTATTGTTTCCTGATTGCTCCTCCTTTGTTTCTACATTCCCGTCCCCTTCCCTATTCAGTTTAGTTCAATTCAGTCGCTCAGGCGCTCAGTTGTGTCTGACTCTTTGCAACCCCATGAATCACAGGACTCCAGGCCTCCCTGTCCATCACTGCCGGGAGCCACCCCTGTCCAAGGGGGCTTCCAGCCCAAGGCATAGCTCAGCGAGCTTCCTTATCTTAAGGACCTGGGCTGGAGGCATGGCTCTGGGAGCTGCCTTATCTTAAGGGCCTGTGGAAACACAGGTATAGCTCTCTGTCCCACCACCCCTGATTGTCCTTGAGGCCTGGGAAACAACTCCTGCCTTGACCTGATTCCTTGAGTCTAGCAAATTGATATCTTAGTGATTAACTACCCACCTCTTGGAATGTACGCCTTAGGCTTATGGGAAAATCAGGAGACAGGTGCGTAATCTCCAAAGAATTTTTACTTTACTCCCTTCTCTTTCTTAAATACTATGTACTCAGTAAAGGCTTTGTCAGTTGCATGAAAACCTGCCTCATAGTTAATTGCTTCTGAACCTCTCGACCCCATCTTTTGTTTCTTCTTTATTTCTCAGCCTCGTTGCCCTTCTTCAGGACAGTTCGACTTTGCCGGCTGGCACCGGCATATCACCAACTCCGGGAGTTCACTGAAACTCATGTCCATCCAGTCAGTGATGCCATCCAGCCATCTCACCCTCGGCCATCCCCTTCTCCTCCTGCCCCCAATCCCTCCCAGCATCAGAGTTTTTTCCAATGAATCAACTCTTCACATGAGGTGGCCAAAGTACTGGAGTTTCAGCTTTAGCATCATTCCTTCCAAAGAAATCCCAGAGCCGATCTCCTTCAGAATGGACTGGTTGGATCTCCT
>SJYA01000238.1:1198872-1240069 GCA_006410615.1 Neotragus moschatus | reverse complement strand
CTTTTCTAAAACCAGCTTGAACATCTGGAAGTTCACGGTTCACGTATTGCTGAAGCCTGGCTTGGAGAATTTTGAGCATTACTTTACTAGCATGTGAGATGAGTGCAATTGTGCGGTAGTTTGAGCATTCTTTGGCATTGCCTTTCTTTGGGATTGGAATGAAAACTGACCTTTTCCAGTCCTGTGGCCACTGCTGAGTTTTCCAAATTTGCTGGCATACTGAGTGCAGCACTTTCACAGCATCATCTTTCAGGATTTGAAATAGCTCAACTGGAAGTCCATCACCTCCACTAGCTTTGTTCCTAGTGATACTTTCTAAGGCCCACTTGACTTCACATTCCAGGATGTCTGGCTCCAAGTATCTGCTCTTTGATACTCAGAGAAGGTCTAGGAAGCTGAAGCCTTTTCCCTGCAGACTAGAAACAGGAGATGTGGAAAGGATTTGTATAACTGAATGGCACTCTATGGGGCTTTCCTAGGGCAAAGCCCTCCCTCATATCTTCTGCTTTAGCTCTCCTCCAAAGTGCCCAGATAATAGCATCTGATACATGTTTCCTGAGTTGGTTTATACCCCACAAAATGGAAGATGTTAACTGTTTGATAACCATGAGCCTGTAATACGCCACACACCTACTGGAGTCTAAGGACTGATAATGTGAAGCCCTGTGGTGCCATCCTATAACCTCACCACCATCTGATCAGAGATTTGAATGTTAGCTGATCACATATCCTGCAGCCCTCCCTCCCTTACCTGGCCTTTAAGAATGTTTTGCTTAAGCCCTTGGGGGAGTGTGGGGGTTTTTGAGCATGAGCCCTGGTTCTCCTTTTACTGGCACCTTATAATAAGTGCTGCACAGTCCTCTCCGCAACCTTTGTCAGCAGACTGGCCTTACTGTGTGGGTGAGCGGGCCCACGTTTGGTTCAGTAACTTTTGAACCTGGAAGGGCTCCATAGGGTCCTGCTTGGCTCCAGTAGTAAACACTGCTGAATACTCCTTCTTANGGTTCTCCTTTTACTGGCACCTTATAATAAGTGCTGCACAGTCCTCTCCGCAACCTTTGTCAGCAGACTGGCCTTACTGTGTGGGTGAGCGGGCCCACGTTTGGTTCAGTAACTTTTGAACCTGGAAGGGCTCCATAGGGTCCTGCTTGGCTCCAGTAGTAAACACTGCTGAATACTCCTTCTTAATTTCCCCCACTTACTTGGTTTCCTTGAAATTGATACCAAACCCTTGGCTTTCTGTGCACTGATGTCAAACAGAAGTACAGAGACAAAGTTATGGAGTAGAAAGAGAGAGTGGCTTTATTTCTTTGCCAGGCAAAGGGGGAACACAGCAGACAAGAGTCTCAAGAACTATGCCCCTTCTGCCCCAGGGAATAGGTCTCTGGTCCCTTTAATCTGGCCTCAGGTAATTTCAAGGCTGCTCATCCTTTGATTAGCAACTGTTGGAATCTGCCCCTGGGAAGTCAGGGAAGGTCTTGGAGGCTGAATGAAGGCTATTTCCTCTTATCAAAGGAATGGGAGACACAGAAAGGCTTTGTGCCAGAAGCGCCCCAGGGCCCTACAGGGCATCACAGTCATACAGTCACACACAATCACACAATCACACACAATCACACTGTCCTTGCTTTGTCTGCTTTTCTCTCCATTTGTCCTCTGTTTGCTTTCCTGGCTCCTCTTCTTCCTCCTGCCTCTTCATCTGGCTACTTAGGGTCTGTCCTTTTCCCACTTCCTCTTCCTTTCTTTTTCCATGTTCTTTCTCTCCAGTCTCCTCTGCTCTGTTGGAAGCTGGCCTGCAAGTGCAGTGAATAGCCATTGAAGTGGGCTGCATATAGTTTTTAAGTGTCGTAATTTTCAAGGAGGATGGGCAGACCTGTCATTTGCATGAATAATCAGAGCATTTCCCATTTGGGCTGCTCCAAAAGTCAGTCTGTCAAAGCTAGTGAATTGTGTTAGCGATTTTGTTTTCAATCTGTGCCCTTGAGTAAGGGCACCTGCCTGTCTGTTGTGGGTGCTGTTGTCAAGGCTGATAATGCAAACCAGGCAAGTGGGGGCGGAGGGAAGGGTGCCTGCCATTTGAAGTTCTATGACAAGAGACGGGTAAAGGGATTCTGAGAAGGTCCTGGAATAATGAGGACAATGAACCATTGTTCCCAGGGCTTCATTTTAAAACATTTTTGATAAGTATCTCAAACTTTAGTTGTTAACGTATGAATTACAAGACTTCTAGGAAAGCATAAAATCCATGAAAATTATATGCAAAGAATTCTACTGATGGTCTGTGCTTTGGATTCAGTTGACCCACAGCTAAATCAATGAAAACATACTTTCTGACTTCAAAGATTAGAATTAAGGAGTGTGGTTCTAGGAGGAGAGGAAAAGGATGCTAGGAGAGGCATCATCCCACTGCAGAAGGTGAGGAGAGAGAGGAGGAGGAACACTTCTTAGTAGTTACCCCATGCTCCCCTGATGGCTCAGCAGTAAAGCGTCTGCCTGTAATGCAGGAGACCTAGGTTCCATCCCTGGGTCAGGAAGACCCCTGGAGGAGAAAATGATAGCCCACTCCAGTATTCTTGCCTGGGAAATCCCATGGACAGAGAAGTCTGGTGAGGCTACAGTCCACGGGTTCACAAAAGAGTTGAACATAACTTAGTGACTAAATGGGAACCCTGTGCTCAGCATCAGGAGGGTTTTCTCACTCAGTATCCAGAAGATTTCTGTAAAGAGAGAGTCTCACCCTATTTTATAGAGAAAGAAACAGAGGCTCAGACAAAACTCCTTCCTGAGGCCACATTCAGGATGTTCTGACCCTAAAGTCTGTGTCCTTAATGTTCCCAGTAAATTTAAGATTCTTGCTTCATTGTGAAAGAATTTAGAGACAAAGTGATAGTAAGAAGTACATTTATTTAGAGAGAAACACACTTCATATTTTACATACAGAATGTGGGCCATCTCTGAAGGTGAGAGAGCCCCAAATAGTTTTTATGGACTGGGCAATTTCACAGGCTAATGAGTGGGAAGGTTATTCCAATTATTTTGGGAAAGGGGTGGAGATTCCCAGGAATTGGGTCACCACCACATTTTGACCTTTTATGGTTGGCCTCAGAACTGTCACTGTGGGTGGGTGTATCATTTAGCATGCTAATATATTACAATGAGTGTGTAACGAGGCTGAAGGTCTCCTGGAAGTCGAATCTTCCGCCGTCTTGGACCTAGTTGGTGCTAACTGGTTTTTGTTGAGTCCTATGGCCATATCCTTTTTTTTAAGGTTGCATCCTGCCTCTTTTCCTCCTGTTTCAGTAAACACCCAGCCAGCCCCCTGTGCCAGAAGGGCTGCTGGTTTAGGGCACTCTGATGTCGTGACTTTAAAGTCTTTAGTTNGTCTTGGACCTAGTTGGTGCTAACTGGTTTTTGTTGAGTCCTATGGCCATATCCTTTTTTTTAAGGTTGCATCCTGCCTCTTTTCCTCCTGTTTCAGTAAACACCCAGCCAGCCCCCTGTGCCAGAAGGGCTGCTGGTTTAGGGCACTCTGATGTCGTGACTTTAAAGTCTTTAGTTAACTTCAGTTTCTGCTATCACCTTGTGAAATGTAGGGGAGCGCAGTGATGTCACGACTGAACAAGATATATTTCAGTCGTGACCTTGATTTGTTTATAACACAAACCAGTGACAGTCTTAGGATGAATTCATATCTCTTCCTCCTGTAGTCCGTGGCATTTCACACACACACACCATGCACACACTCCCCTGAGTCTGGAAGAGTTGTTGGAAGAGATTCAATTCTGTTCATTCTCACACTATCTTTGGGTCAACCCACTGTAGCCAAATGGATTGAACCTGCTTTCTATCACCTTTCTGGGCTTAGGAAATTCTAGAGACAGTGGCTTTATAACATCTGGGCCCTAAGACCTTGCATTGGCCAACCAGTGAAACCCTCTCATCACATATGTGTGAAAAGTTCTTGCTTAAGTGAGTCACACCAAGCAATTTCCTATGTGATGCCCTTTTTCGATTGCTGCAAAGACAGGAAAAGGAGGAGAAATTATGTTGAAGAAGAGAGGTTAGAAAAGAAAGATCTTTCCTCTCCTCTGTGCTTGATTTTTAAAAAAAATCTTTTTAACAGTTGAAATTTGATACTTGTGGTTTTNCCTATGTGATGCCCTTTTTCGATTGCTGCAAAGACAGGAAAAGGAGGAGAAATTATGTTGAAGAAGAGAGGTTAGAAAAGAAAGATCTTTCCTCTCCTCTGTGCTTGATTTTTAAAAAAAATCTTTTTAACAGTTGAAATTTGATACTTGTGGTTTTGAAGAATAAAATTCCCAAGCCTTATGTTGGACCGTTGTGGCTTTGGCCTGGCTGCCGTCCCACAGTCTGTTAGGCTGAGCATGATTGGAAGGACTCTTGGTATTGGCAGCTGAAAGGAACAAACAGCTGAGAAACAACTGCCACCACCTTACAAACATCTTGAAAGTTAAGTACTTTTAAAGTGGAGTGTGTGTTAGGATCCATGCCTGCCTCATTGTGGTGTTGCAAGGAATGATGCTGGATTTCCATGAATCTTAGGTTTTAAAGGCCTTTCCAAGATTGTTCTTGGTTGCCTAGAGTCCAAGGGTTTCCTAAGGTCAAGGAAAGCCATCTTAGAGAACATATGAGCACAGACCCTGAGCCAAAAGCATTCATTTTGCTTTTTCCCTTTATGCTTGCCTGTGAAACATTTCCCAATTATTTTTCCATGTTGTTCTTAAGCAAGTAGTTCCTCTTGCTTTACTGCCTAGATTTTTTCAATAAAGGGTTGAACTGCTTACTTTAGAAATAAAATGTTCAGAGGACTCCCCTATATGGGAATCCACTTTAAGAAGAAAGTCTGTGCCAATGACTCCGGTCCAGAAACCCATGTCCATTTCTTGCAAGAGGTCCTGTCCAACTGGCTCTCACCTTCCCTTCCAGTTCCCCAGTTCCCCGGGTTCTGATTTGAAAGCACTTAATGAAGGTGCTAATTAGAGCCTGATCAGGCTGCTAATGAAGTCGTTGACAGCCCAGATCAACTAAGACAGGAAAAAGCATCCCCGGCCTTTTGTTTGCAACCTCTTCAGGACATGACACTCTCTCTTTTCAATTGCTTTCAAACAGGCTTTGCTGAACCAGTCAGCTGCTGTCATTGCTGCTTGGCTCCTGGTCACACTGCCTGTGCCAGCTAGAGACGGCACTGCAGAGGGGGGGAAGGGTTTGGACTTCGGAAAGCAAGGCTTCCCTTTCCCCTGTGCCTGAAACTTTATAAACCTTCTGCTTCCAAGGGGTTTGCTCTGCCTACTGATCCCCAGCCCTGACCACTGACCTTCTGAGATAAACACTATAAATCCCAACTCAGCTGAATCGTCATGTGACCAGCACATCCCACTGCGTGTGTGTGTGTGTGTGTGTGTGTGTGTGTGTGCAGCATGAGGACTGAAACCAGAGGACTGTTTTAAATAATACTTCTACTTTACTTTTTTTACCGCCCTGTTAACCTGGCTGCTGGACTCCAGACTCAGAACTCTTGAGTCTGGATGATGATTTGTATGGTAGTGTCACCCGAGTGTATGTTTCTCGGTACTTTGTCTCGTCACAGCAAAGATTTGGAATGACAGACATTAAAGCCCCCTCTGCGTGTCACAGCTCTCGGGTCTTGCATAGACCGTGTTATAGCTCTTAGACAAATCAGTGTTACAGCTCAGTGTTACAGCTTTATTTTATTTAGAAGATAGCAGGAAAATCCATCTTCGAGGCGTGAGGGCACCTCGATCGAAAGACGCGAAGAGAAGGGCGCCCCACGGCGCAGGGGGGAGAGAGCAAGCTGGCTCTGGCTCCTCTTTCTATATGATTGTTTTCCTCCCTGGGCCTGTCCTATGTAAGCTGGGCCAGCCAGGAGTGTTGTTTTTTTCACCCGAGGTCCTCACTCTGGTCCTCCGACCTTCCTTTGTTCTATTTTCGCGGGCTTTTCCCTCCTTGTCTTTTAGCCACCGCCATTTGGACTCCTTTTCCCTATTCTACCTGCCTAAGAGCAGAAACAACAATAGTGGGTGAATCTGACACAGTAGGCATGACTCAGTAGAAAACGAAGTTGGTTTCTAGGCTGCAGTCAGCTCACGCAAGGTGTGAGCAATCCTGTGAAGCCAGGTCTGCAAAGAGGGCAGAGGGGCCTGATGATGGGGGACAGACCACAAGCTCAGGCAGACGGGGCCGGAGGGGGGTGGGACTTACACTGGAGAAAAGGGGAGATAGGCAAAGGGTTTAAAGAAAAAACTGTTACGTATATTTGTTTATTTACTTTTGGCTGTGCTGGGTTTTTCTTGCCGTGTGGGCTTTCTCTAGTTGCTACGAGGGGGCCTCTGCTCTTGTTGCAGAGTGCAGGCTCCAGGGCACGTGGGCTTCAGTAGCTGTGGTGCACAGACTCAGTTGCCCCTCGGCCTGTGGGATCTGCCCAGACCAGGGATTGAACCCATGTCCCCTGCACTGGCAGGTGGATTCTTAACCACTGGTCCACCAGGTACACCCCAATGAAATACTTCTTAAAAATATATATTGAGCATCTGCTGTGCCAGGCGCTGTGCTGACCACAAGCTGTAGAGCGTGGAATGAAGCGTGACTCTTTGGAAGACAGACCGTAAAGAAATGACTGTAAGTGAAGTGTGAAGTACTGCAGAAGACAGATTCTGAGCACTCTGTACGGACACTGCAGAGCTGGCTGAAGAAAGAGCTTTAAGCTGAGATGCAAAGGTCACGTAAGGGATGGTGGGGCAGAGGGGCCAGAACAGAGTTCCAGTTGCCCAACAGCACATGGGAAGTGGGAGGGAGAGAGAACAGGACCTAAGCAAAGTGCCACGTGTTGGAGCAAAGACAGGAAAGGCAGGATTTCATGCCCAATTATTCGTCGCCCTTTAAGTCACACGAAGGATTTGCGACTGGAAGGAAGGCATTAGAAGGTTTTAAGCAGGGGATTCTTAGGATCGGATTGTATTCTTGAAATCTCCCAGCAGCTGTTTGGGGGAACTGAACAGAATGAGTCCAGATGGGAAGTGAGCCAATGATCTGGGCTTCTACAGTGGTCCAGACGAAAGTCAATGGTAGCCTGCACTATGATGCTGATGGTGGGAATGGGGAAGGGGCGGGGTGTGCTTGAGAGATCTATATAGAAAATGGAATGAGCAAGAATTGTTGGTTAATTGGATGTTGGGGGTGAGGAAGGAGTTGTCAAGAGTGGTCCCCAAAGGTATGCTTTAGTGGTGGGTTCAACGTGGGGCCATTTCCTGAGGTTAAGAGTCGTGGGGAGAGAATGGAACCAGGTCTGGGGCTGGGACAGTAGTAACTCACATCTTGGCCATGTTTAATCTGAGGCATAGGATGGTGATCTTGGGAAGGCCAGTGGGATTGGTGGATCTGGAACCGGGATGAGTGGAGGTCCTTAGCCAACAGTAGGCTGAAATGTGTGGAACTCCATGAAACTTCCTTGTGGGGAGGCAAGCCTCTCTTCCCAAAGAAAGCATGAGCCTGAAGCTAGGGCCTGAAGAATTCCACCATTTAATGGTCTCTCAAGACAGGAGGAGATGAGGGACTGCCCTGGTGGTCCCCTTGCAATGCAGGGGGTGTGGATTCCTTCCCTGGTTGGGGGGAAAGAGCCCACATGCCACCGAGCAGAGAAGCTTGTGAGCCGCAGCTGCTGAAGCCCGAGCACTCTGGAGCCCACGAGCCACAACTGCAAGCATGTGCCGCACACAACCAAAGGTTGTGCACGACGCAGTGAGGATCCCACGTGTGCAACTGAGAACCGACAGCCAAATAAATAGATAGATATTTTTTAATCTTAGAAGGAAAGGAGAAATCTCGGGAATTCACCAAGGCAACTAAGAAGAAGCTGCCAGAGACAGGAGGAGAGACACACCCTGTGGTGATGGATTTCATGTTTAAGGCTTTCTGCAAGGAGATCCCTGTGGACTGATAGCCATGCAGGCCTGAGTGCATTGGTTTCCAAAAACGTTTAAGCAGCAGAGCCCCTGAAAGTGAGATCTTTCCAGGTGACCCCCTTTCTAGCAGGGCGTGAGACACTGCTCGCTCAACCTCCCTCCTGTCAACCCCACCTCTGAACCCCAAGGCTCTGAGGAAGGACATTGGAACTGCCCTGCCCTAGAGGACACCCACTTGGTCCCGTTGAGGGCATCTCCCAGCAGAATCACCTTTGGGCTCTCCGGAGGCTGTGCACTGCGCTACCCCATGAAGCAGCCAACGGCCCAGCTTCTTTGCTCCGTGAGCTTACAGAAATCTGACTTCTGCGTTACTCCAGGTTAGAAAGGATCTGGGAGCCAATTACCAGACACCTCCCCTTCTCCCCCCAGTGATAACTGCCTCATAATCCTTGGAAACCCAGCTTAGATATCATTAACTTCATGACCCTCCCTAGGCCCCCAGTTCAGAGCTGATGCTGCCTCCCCGGGCTGCTTTTTGCTGCATCCAGTTCACAGACTACTTGGATTCGTTGTTTATACTCTCCTGCCAGACTTTGAGTTTCTCGAGGGCTGGGACTGAGTCTTTACATCTTAATGCCAGGACAGTGCCTGGTACAGTGTGTGTGTGGAATACATGTCTGCCCATTTCAGTTCAGTTCAGTTGCTCAGTCGTGTTCGACTCTTCGCAGTCTCGTGGACTGCAGCATGCCAGGCTTCCCTGTCCATCACCAACTCCTAGAGTTTGCTCAAACTCATGTCCATCAAGTCGGTGATGCCATCCAACCATCTCATCCTCTGTCATCCCCTTCTCCTCCCACCTTCAATCTTTCCCAGCATCAGGGTCTTTTCAAATGAGTCAGCTCTTCCCATCAGGTGGCCAAAGAATTGGAGTTTCAGCTTCAACATCAGTCCTTCCAATGAATATTCAGGACTGATCTCCTTTAGGATGGACTGGTTGTATCCCCTTGCAGTCCAAGGGACTCTCAAGAGTCTTCTCCAACACCACATTTCAAAAGCATCAATTATTCGGCGCTCAGCTTTCTGTCTAGATGTTTGCCCAACTGGATGAAATTACTTTGAATCTGAACTTGGAAGGGCGCTGGGACTTTCCTGGTAGTCCAGTGGTTGAGAGTCCACCTTCCAGTGCAGGGGATGTGGGTGTGGGTTCAATCCTGGGTTGAGGAACTAAGATCCCACATGCTTCGGGGCCAATAATCCTGAGCTGCAACTACCAAGCCTGTGTGCTCGCGAGCCCGTGTTCTGCAACAAGAGAAGCCTGTGTGCCACAACAAGGACCCAATGCAGCAAAGACAAAGCTCGCAAGGGCCCCGAGCTAATCTACAGCCCCTCCTTCTTATATAAAAAGGTAAGGTTAAGCTCCAGCTGGCTGCTGGCAGAGCTGGTTCTAGAATCCAGAATCCTGATTTCAAGTCCAATATTCCTAGGCTCCTTTATTCGGTGCTCAAGGGTCAACAGCACCGAATAAATCGGAAAATGTTGCAGGAAAATCTCCTTAGTTTGCAAGCCACAGGATTCTCTAACTGACTTAAGTGGTGCCATCTCAGTTTCACCCACCAGGCCCACAGCATAAACCGACTTTCTTTGGAGTCATTTTTCCCGAAATGAGCGTGACTGTCTCTCCTACTTGTCTTTACCACCTGTCATGTCCTCTTCCTGTCGTTTTGAGCGCCTACCTTCAAAAGAAGGGCCACTTCTCACATTTTCTAGTGGAATCGTTTTGTTCGTTTGTTTTTAATCTCCTCTTGCAGGATTTGGCCCAAATACAGTCCCAATATAAAGGCTCTGGCGCTTTCTGTGTGTGGACAAGGGCTAGGAAATTCCTTGGGGGAAAAAGTAAAATTGGACTCTTTTCCTTGCAAACAGAGTAACTGTTCTTTTTGGGAAGACCAGCTGAACAGGGGCTCTCAAGAGGCATCCTTGAGTATAAAAGCTTCAGACAGTTGTTTCTCACTGTTCTTGGTGGAAGTGAGAGGAAAAGTTAACATTTTTGCTAAACCCTTGAGAGCAGGTTCTTATCTCATGCAATATGGCAGGTTCTTATCTCATGCAATATGGCCTTTAGGCTCTCTCAGGGGTTGTTTTCCCTTCGGGGACTTTCCAAGAAGTTGTTTTTCCAGGCCATCGGAATGTGGCCCCGACCAGCCGTTTAGACCTGGTAGCAAACGAGCCTATCCCTGTAAAGGTCAGGACCTGCGCACCAATCAGACTGTTCCCCCCCTAGCTGCACCCGTTTGTGGTTTTTGTGCTTAAAAATGCTCTGTAACATCTGTTCGGGCTTCGTCCCTCCCTGGAGGTGACTGAACCCCGGCGCACCGGTCCAATAAATCCTCTTGCTGTTTGCATCGAATCCGAGTCTCGGTGATCTTTGGAGCGATGGGTCCTAGGAAAAGACCGCAAGGTCTAACAGAAGTAAACCCTCTCCCACCACAATTTAGAAGGAACTGGCTAAAGGGTCTGAGAACCTGGTGTTTACTTCTGTCTCCCATTTATTTCTTTTTCTTAAAGGTTTTTTTTTTTTTTTTTGATGTGGACCACTTGTAAAGTCTTTATTGAATTTGTTGCAATATTGCATCTGTTTTTTGTTTTGTTTTTTTGGCTGCTCCATAGCATGTGGGATTAAACCCTTACCCCCTGCACTGGAAGACGAAGTCTTAACTGCAGGATCACCAGGAAGTCCCTATTCCCATAGTCATTTACCCGGGTCAGCTGTTTCCCTTAGCTGTTTCCCCTCCTGATACTGTACCACCTCCCAGCTTTGGGCTCAGGGCCATTGTCAACCTGCTGGTTTTCTTGAGGAAGTAAAGGCAATGGAAAAGAAGAGCAAAAGCTCAGGACTTGATCCCATGTTCCAGCCCTGGTGTGCAATCTGTCCCTTCACCTCTGTGGACCTCAGTTTCCTCATCTGCAAAATGGGACTGATAGCCCCTCCCCAGGAGGGTAGTTGTGAGGACTGATGAAAATGTCTATAAAGCCCCAGCCAAGTGCTTGGACCATGGAGTCACCTGAGGAACATTAGTTGTTAATAAACCACGTTTTTTTTTTTCCAGGTAAAATCATTGGTTTGACTTGCCTTGATCTTGCTTGCTTGTCCAAACCAGTTATGACGGATCCACGTCCTCACCATTTTCACGTACGTGAGTGCAATAGAGGGTTTGCTGCTCTAATTCCTGTTCTCACTAACAGCACCATTGTCATGCTTATTGATGGAAAGTCTCCTTTAAAGATAGATTCTTGCCTGATAAGTAGTTACATGTAACCGAAGGCATATGAAGAATGCATTTTCAGTATTTTCCCTGTTTTGTGTTAGAAAAACATGAATTAATCTGTCAAAATAAAAAGATAAAGTGTTTAACCAGTGAAGGCTACTTGGACTACTTGAGTCTCGCTTCTCCAGCTTTTCAGGGTATCCTTGGCAACTGGTTGGGTGAGAGCTGAGCTTCCCGGAGGAAGCTCTTGGATGGAGGACATACAAAGGTCATACTTCCAAAGCTCTTTGCGTCTGTCAGCTAGTGTCTGTAGGCAATATGTGCTTTTTAGAGAGCCTGTTGAATTACAAGCAAGATGTGGGTGGCCAGATTCTTTCCCTTGAATAGAAATATACTTTTCTACACGCATGTCTGATTTTCATTTAATAGCTTTCTGGTTAAGAGGTACCATATAATAATATCTTAACCCTGGCTTAAGAGCAACCCGAAGGGCTACTCTTTTCTTTGTATCTTTACACTGGAATCCATTGCTTTTCTATTCATAGGCCCTTCCTGAAAGCCTTGAGTGGGCCATTTGTAGCATCAAATCCAACAACTGGATTCTCTTGACTCTTTTTGCAGCATTGAGTATTTGCTGGAAACTGTTTTAATACAAACTAGTCATACCTAAGAGCATATCCCAAGGAAATAATTAGGAACACCCAAAAAGCTGAAGAAATTCATGCCAGCTTCACTCATAGCAGGAGAACACTGGAAACATCTGAGCCATCCAGCAATGATGATGTGGTTGAGGGGTCAGAACCTACCATGAGAAAGAACTGCCTTTATGGGAAGGTTTTAACAGATGGCATGGGAAAACGTTTATGAGTTAACGTTAATGTAGGACATAAAATTGTTTGTTGAGCCTGATCTTGACATGAATCTGGGAAGACAGATGAAGACCAGAAGGAAATTATCCAAGAGGATAATAATCCAAGGTTGTTCCTTGGAAGAGGGACTATAAGAGACTTTTATTTTATTCTTTATATTTTCTATTTTTTCACTGCACACATTAATAACTGTGATTTAGGTAAAAGTGTCATTTAACAGAAGTAAAGGCAAAATCTCATAGGTCCAGGGAGGTGATTGTGGAACTTTTAGATCATAAAATAGTAGGAAGTGGCAGCTGCTGGATATTAATGTTCAGCACTGCTGCTGCTGCTGAGTCGCTTCAGTCGTGTCCGACTCTGTGCGACCCCATAGACGGCAGCCCACCGGGCTCCACCATCCCTGGGATTCTCCAGGCAAGATCACTGGAGTGGGTTGCCATGTCCTTCCCCAATGCATGAAAATGAAAAGTGAAAGTGAAGTCGCTCAGTCGTGTCCGACCCTTAGCGACCCTGTGGACTGCAGCCCACCAGGCTCCTCTGTCTGTGGGATTTTCCAGGCAGGAGTGCTGGAGTGGGCACCATCGCCTTCTCCAGTTTAGCACTGAGATAACATTTCATGGGATGCCTTTAAGGTGCATTGTAGCACCTGAGTTCATTTTCATACCATCCCTGTGTGGCAGGCAGTAAGAATTGTAATGACTTTGTGGATGAAAAAAAAAAAAAAATCCAGGCACAGAATGAACATTGCATTTTTCTTCTACTGATGTTTCTAAGCTGTGAAGTTCAGGCCCACATGAGGAAGTGTTGCCACCCGTCCTCATTCGTTCACACCAGACATTTAGGATTGGCAGGAACCGTAGAAACAGCACATTGTCCACTGCCTTGCAGGGAGGAAAGTGAGGGGAACACCGAGTCAGCCTCATATTTGNTTTCTTCTACTGATGTTTCTAAGCTGTGAAGTTCAGGCCCACATGAGGAAGTGTTGCCACCCGTCCTCATTCGTTCACACCAGACATTTAGGATTGGCAGGAACCGTAGAAACAGCACATTGTCCACTGCCTTGCAGGGAGGAAAGTGAGGGGAACACCGAGTCAGCCTCATATTTGGAAAGATCATTTCCACGCCTGTTTGTTTAGTACAGAGGGTCTTCCAAACGAGCTTTTTGCTTTAATATATATTACCAAATTATTCCTGCTGAGAACCTTCAAAAAAAAAAAAAGGAGGGATGCTGAATGATTACAGAGTAGACGGGAGATGGGGCAGGCAGGAAGGCTATTGGCAGCCAGAGAAAGTGGGCCAGACTCCCGGTCTCCCCGCCTGCTCAGTGTCCCTGGGGCTCTCATCCCCTTGCCAACAGTCAGACTATTGGAGCTCCTCCTTAGTGGCCCTCCAGCCTCCTGTTCCTGGCGTCTCCAGCACACCAGCCCATCTAAGGTAACTCGTATTTGGGATTCAGAGTATACTCTCCCTAGAATGATAAGAGGATTCTAAGCTTCTCTCCCTACCAGTTTTCTGATGAAGCTTTAAAAGGTGGTCACGGTCCAGATTCAGAAGGAGCATATACACATATTCCCTGACAGTTACCATCTCTGGTGGTTTTTTTTTTTAAATCAGTGCTTAAGTGAAGATAAACTTTTTTTGGAAACTTTTTTGTAGCATCCGTGAGTTTGTGAGAACTCCCCAAAAGGCAAAGGTTCATATAAAGATGCAACATTTGGCACTTAATAGGTACCTACGTTCAAATGGATGTTTTCTCTTTGGTTTCTTCAAAGTGCAAAAAGAAGGTGATCAGAATAACATTCTCGGGATACGGTGTGCAATGCTGCGACAAGTAAATCGGGAAATATCAGTCGTTCAGAACAGTGAAATGGACTTTTTGCTCTTGTAACATCTGATGTGCATTACCTGGGCCCGCCTTGACCTGATGACTCTGGGATGCAGGTGCCTTCCATCCAGCGTTGCCATCACCCAACATGTTGCTTCTAGGGTCATTAAGCCAGGAGAGTGAGAGCTAAAAGGTCAGGCACTGTCTCTTAACTGTTGTGTCTGGAAATGACATGTCACTTCCTATCACATTTCATTGACACAAACTAGTCATATGACTTTGCCTAACTGCAAGGGGATGGGATGTTTAGGAAAATACATAGGTCATTGTGTCTGCAGTAAATGTCTCTGCCACCTTACTAGTATTAACTGAGCCCTTCCTTCGTGCCAGGCACTTTCATAACTACTTTGCTGATTCCATTTAGCCCTAAACCTTAGGAAGTAGTTACTAACGTCTCCATGGTACAGATGCTACGCTGAGCCGCAGAGGGTCTAGGCCACTTGCTGTAGTCGCCCAGCTAGTCAGTGATGGAGCCAGGATTCCGACTCCAGGACTCGGTGCTTCACCTCTGTGCCCGTCGCCTCCCTAGTACCAATAACGTCTCTCCTTAGGGTTTTCTGAAAAATTATCCGTTCAGTTCAGTTCAGGCGCTCAGTCATGTCCAAATCTTTGAGACCCATGAATGACAGCACGCCAGGCCTCCCTGCCCATCACCAACTCCCGGAGTTCACTCAGACTCACGCCCATCCAGTCAGTGATGCCATNTCTCTAGTCTTTCCCATTCTGTTGTTTTCCTCTATTTCTTTGCATTGATCGCTGAAGAAGGCTTTCTTATCTCTTCTTGCTATTCTTTGGAAGTCTACATTCAGATGCTTATATCTTTCCTTTTCTCCTTTGCTTTTTGCCTCTCTTCTTTTCACAGCTATTTGTAAGATAGCCAATGTAAATAAAACACCTGGTATGCAACATCTGACATGTAACAGTTACTCACAAATGACAGCATTTTTTTGTCCTCTCATTGTTCTTGTTGGCTACCTCAGATCCTTTCTGAGTCAAGGCAGAGTATAAATAGATGGCTAAGTGATAGAGCTTTATTAAAAGGTACTTCTTTTGGCCTGGCATCTGAGGTTGCATGGAATGCTTTAATATAACCTTGCAGAGAAGTATCAAGTAATTGCCATCGTGTGGAGGTATGTTAGCAAGTTGTGCCCATTCTTACCCTGTAATGGCAAGAAAGCAAAGTCTACATTTTAATTACTGTCCTGCCATGTCTCATTACTGGTATCTGCAAGGCTGTTCTCAGCAGAATATAAGGACACAACAGTAGCTTATTTTGTATTTGTTTTAATTAAACATTAGCACTGATCCTGACTTGCTCTTTGGGTAGTTAAAGCAAAAATACTGAGCTGTAAAGCGATTTCTGAACCTCTTTGAAGAGCCAGAAATATATTTGGTGTTGAAGCGACTCCCCTGCCTCTTTCCTACCAGAAGTTAATTGAAATCACTCCTGGCCTTTCTTGGGGAGCCTCAGAGAGCCTAAGGGATAGGCCAGTGATCAGGCAGCAAAGGAACTGTTCTGGATTCTCTAGATTTGCAGAGGTAGGTGAAGGATATCACTGAGCCTGTAGAAGGACTGGGGCGATCAGTGGTACAAGTGAAAGAGTGTGCTCTGGTGGTTGGTGAGAATCCTCCTTGCCAAGTAGGAGACGGAAGGCAGACTCTGGGTACTTGAGAACTATTTCTAGTTTTCCCCTCCCACTGGGAGTTGGGGAAGCCTCTTTTTTTAATTCCTTACCTCTCTCAGAAGCCCAGTTCCTGCCATAGATTGCTGCCCATTGTCTCTGACAGAAGGAGATGCCCTCCTAGGCATCTCTCATTAAACTGGGGATGGTGAGGCGCTCTGCTCGGCAACGGGCCAGGATAGAACACACTGCCTCAGCATCATCACACACAGATAAATAATAACTCGGGATTGACCCCTGGGTCGGGAAGATCCTCTGGAGAAGGAATTGGCAACTCACTACAGGATGCTTGCTTAGGACATCCCATGGGCAGAGGAGCCTGGCGGGCAGCAGTCCATGGTGGTCCCAAAAGAGTCAGACACGATTTAGTAACTAGTTCAAAACACTACACAGAGACGCCCGGGGCAGTGCAGAGGGAGGGGCAGCTAACTCAGCGGATCTGCCTACAGGACCACTGAACCATATATGTGGGTGCCTCAGAGTCCTTTTCTTACTGTTTCTAAGGACTAAAAAGATCATGATAGGTAATGTAGTTCCCCAGTATCATTTCAGCTTTAAATGATTATCATTCTGAAGGATCTGTGGGTTAGTACTGAGACTTTCGGCATTTTGGAAATAACGTCAGCCAGATACTGGATAAATTTTGGCAAGTTTTTAAAAGTAAGTATTCTGCAAAGTAGCATGTATTCTGTGATTACAACTATACAAAAAGAGACATATACCGATCCAGCATCCAGAAGGGAATATACATAGAGGTGAGATGACGACTTTATTTTTAAGGAAATATTTCAATATTGCATTGCCTTCAGTTTAAAGAGAGAAGAACAAATAATTACTCTGCTGTAGCCAAAACATTATATTAAAAAAATATATATATCAATGGGAAAAGCATCTCAGTGAGGCTGAGAAAGGGAATCTTTAAAAATAACTCAGAAACAGTCACACTTGATGGAAATTCTGACCTTTGGGCAGAGAATTTGAAAAGGATTTTAAAGCAGAAACGCATTTTTAGGGATATACAGGAAGATTTTTAGAAGTCAAAAGATCCTGGTCTATTTAGGGAACGGCTACTGGTATTTCTCAACCATCAGAGCAAAATTAAGAACATTCTAAATAAGAAAGAAAAGTTCCCCCCAAACGCACAAATGCCACAAACCAAACCATCTTTGGATTTGTTCCTTATACTCTAATATTTGCTCACACATACACACAAAATTTAACATAGCTTTAGACACATTTATACAGCTTTCTTCCCACAAAAGCTGTATTTTTACTTATATTGTACAATACTGTATTGTTTAATGTGTTCAGAGAAGGATTTACTGACTACACTTAAAAACATGGTTATTCTGGTACACTTGTTGACTTGAACTGTCTGACCTTTTTAAAAAAGCCAAAAAACCGTTGAGATTGTTGCAGAAAGGGAAAATATGTCAGTCTTGTCGTGTTTGACTTGAACAGACATGAGGGAAGGTGCCAGTCCCAGGTCACCTGGACCCCCACCACCGGGAACTCCAGGGCAGGTATTCTGTGGCAGAGGGCATTTGACCTTAAGGTTCTTCCTGAAGCTTCTGAGCCTTTGTTTTGTGTGGCTGACATTCCAGAAAGCTTAGCTGCAAACGGACCTCCAGCACAGAGCCTGCACCACAGTCTTCCGGGGACTTGTCCTGGTGAAATCCGAGTCCATGCAGCAACGCAGGTTTCCGAGGGCGGGAGCTGCCTTTAGGAGCCTGCCTGGCCTGTGCAACCTGAGCCCAAGCGTCATCCTTTAAACCACGTTGCTTTTTTGAAGTGTAAGCTCATGACCGTTTCCCGTTCTCCCTGATTCAACCTGCCGAGCCAGATCGCACCATCTTCCTCTGGTCTTGGAAGAGCGAACCCCGTCCCTGCCCCGCCCTCGCCATCGCTGTGCTGGGCCAAGAGGAACCGCTGAACAAATACCCGCCAGATTGCCGCAGGTCCCGGCCAGCCGCAGTTGGAGACACATCGCCATCTAGTGGAGAAACGAAAGAAATCCGTTCCCCGCTTAAAAAAAAAAAAAAAAAATCAGCAGGGCATCCTTCAAGTAGACCAAAGAAATCAATTGCCCTCATTTGATATCAAAGGAGCCTGAGAATCAGAGAAGGAAATAGGCTTCCCGAATGTCACACAGCCGACTAGTGGCAGCCTCGACCCCGCAGAATCTCATCACCGGAGCCTCGGTTCAGCATTCTTTGCACTACCCTGCAAAGAAACCAGAAGATAAAAGAGCTTCTAGTTTCGGTCGAGCATTTCAGACCTCTTTCGGGTGCAGGTGAACACACGTAAGGGCTGATGTCTGAAGAGCAAGCTCGGTTGTTTACTGTCCTAGAGAATGCCTTTGGCTGGGCTCCTAACAAATTCAGTCTCCCCGCCCCCTCCGCCGCCCACAGACCCTCCAAGAATTCAGCATAAAATCAGACTATGCCCATGGCATTAGGTTATGGAGCAGAAGATGCCGCAGGTCACCTGTGCCCAGAGGGAAGAGACTAGAAAGAGCCTGTGGGCTGCCAGGCCTTCCCCAGAGGCTCAGCGGTAAAGAATCCGCCTGCCATGCAGGAGCCACAGGAAGTGCAGGTTCGATCCTTGGTCAGGAAGTTCCCCTGGAGGAGGGCATGGCAGCCCACTCCACTTTCTTGCCTGCAGAATCTTGTGGACGGAGGAGGCTGGCGGCCTACAGTCCATGGGGTTGCAAAGAGCTGGACACGACTAAGTGACTTAGCAAGCACGCATGGGGGCTGCCAGTCGCCTTCCCACTGCGGCTTTAGAGCTGAGGAAAAAGGTGCACCTTCTTTCCAGGTCCCCCAGATCCCAGAAAGAAGTGGGCGTGGAAATGGGGTGCAGCACCCCCCTTTCCTGCGCCCCAGAGACTGCTGTGAGGAGCTGCACAAAGTGTAGGCTTCTCAGCCCATCTACTGGGAAAAGGCAACCGGATGGGGTGGACTGTGGAGGGGAAACGCACGCGCAGTGTCAGCTTGCGGGGTGGGAGGAAAGGTGAAGCCGCCGCCTAGCTTCACGCCCTCGGAATAAAATCCTAAACGCTGACTTGAAACATATGGCTGTGCTTTGAGGTAAATCTCAAGCCTAGTTCCTCGTGGACACTCTAAAACAGCTAAAGAATTTCTTGGTTGCATTCTCTTCCTCGGAGCCTGGGCCTCCCCTTGACTCCCAGGTCGTCGCTTCAGCAGGAAGGACGAGCCCATCTTGTCTTAAATTCTAGGGCGCTGGCAGAGCCTCCAGCTGTCAGTGTGACTGTGAAGGCCGTGCTGTTAACCTTTGTGCTCACTCTTTTCATTTAATTTCTCTAAAGCTGATTAGGGTAAGAGGAACCTTTTTCATTTGTTTTTCTAACCCAGGGAATCTGACTCAGGGACTTTTGTGGACCGGAATGTGCTGAACTGACCAAGATTTGATAAAACCTTCGGTGCCCAGGGCCCTGGGTGAGTCACAGCAGCCTCACACAGCCTGGCTTACCCCAGGCGAGAATGCCCAAGTTCCCTGGATGACAGAACAGCCTTCGAGGCCAAGCGCCGAAGCCTGTCCTGCAGCCCTCGAACAGAAAGGCCAGCCCCCAGTGAGGTCCTGCCTTCACCTGCTCTCTCTCTGCCCCAGCGTCCCTGTCCTGCTGCCCCAAAGTCACTGTCCTTTGAAGTGTGTGGTCACGCCTGGGCTGTGTGGCACTGTCCAGGAGTCTGCTGAGATGTAGAAGTCTTGCTTTTTAGGCCAGCGCATTCCTAGGAATGCTTCCCTCACGGATTCAGCTGGTAAAGAATCCGCCTGCAATGCGGGAGACCTGGATTCGATCCCTGGGTTGGGAAGATGCCCTGGAGAAGGGAAAGGCGACCCACTCCAGCATTCTGGCCTGGAGAATTCCATGGACTGTACAGTCCATGGGGTCACAAAGCGTCAGACATAACTGAGCGACTTTCACTTTCACTTTCACTTTCATCTCTAGGAAAGGGGCTACAGAGAGTACTTTATGATGGAGCTATTTCCCACGGGGACACTGTTATAATCAGGAGTGCTTCTAAGCAGGGACCTGGTACCGCACGAATCAGCGAGATATCCGGCTCCAAGGCATAAAAGCCAGTATGTCCCCAAGCCTCTGTAGTCATCCATCAGAGGACAACCTCTGACAAGTCCTCCGCTCTGGATGCTGGCAGGGCCCCCAGCTCGTTACTCGGTGTTCCTGAATTGAGTTGTCCCTCCCCAGCACACATGCCCGGGCCCCTTTATCTCCTCTCCGGGCTTTGAGCTCCATCCTTCAATCATTTCACACCGTTTGGCTCTCCTTTTCTCACCAAATGCCCTTAACCGAAAAACCTCCGAGCTCAGTTCACAGTCTCCTCTGCCCTCCTTCGCCGCCAGCCCCACAGTGACACTATCGTCGCTGTGACAAGCAGCCCCCTAGGCCACCCTAACAGTCCCCCTCCCCGTGCTATTGATCCTGGGCCATGATCAGCATGTAAAGAAGCCCCCTATATAATGTACTTCCAGGTCTAAAACAGCCTGAATATACCTCCTCAATCCAGTCAGCTTTAAGAGAAAAGTATGGCTAAATGGGGCATTCATTTACTCTGAAAATATGTATTGATTTCTTTCTATGAGCCAGACACTCTCCAAGGCACTCAGATATAGCTGTGAATAAAACAGCTACAAGCCCACACACAGCTCGAGAGGGGAAGGCATAAAGGCATCTGTCTAATGACCGAAAAGACCATTCATTGGTTTGGGAGCCGGGAAGTCTGAGGAGCCCATCCAGATACTTCCACCTACTGACTAAGTCACTCCGCCTCTGATCCCAGCTCCTCGCCGGAGTCTTCCCAGTGACCCTCTAGGGGCACTTTGATCTGTGGCTCTCCTTCCACTGTGTCTTTGGCTTCCCAGCCAAGAGAGTGACCTCCCCTGACTCTCCTTAAGCGGGGTCATCGTTCCTGCCAAGCTCCCCATTCTGCCCTCGTAGCCCTTTCCTGCTTTGACTGTTCTGCTCTTCAGAAAGAAAGAAAGGAGAGCGCCCCTCCACAGATTACTCGGCCTGCCTTCCCGTCTCATCCCCGCTACAGCCTCCCTTCTGCATTTCCCTGGGGTCACACACAGCTTTGAGCAACCGTCAAGTGACCCCTTCTTCAAAGAGGGCTGTTGCAGGAGGATGCCCCTTTGGGGTCATGGCAGTGCCTTTGGGGGCATCTGCTCCCCCTGGACTCCCTCAGGGTAGCCAGTGGACAGACCCCAGAGCAGGATTCTGCATGGTTGCTGCAACAGGACCACTGCAAACCAATTAATGGGCTGGAAACCGGAGAACGGCTGGTGACCGGAGAACAGGCTCCCCGTGGTAAACAATTACTTGTGTGGGCAGGGGCGGCGATGTAGGTCAGGTCCCAGCTGGGAAGTCGTTTTCCAAGAGCAAAATGCCAGTCCCTTCTGGAGGCAGAATCTAGGTAAAGGGTTGCTTTCTATCTTTGGGCAGATGACCACCTGGTTGCCCTGCAACTGCCCTTGGTTTTGGAGACAGCTGGCCTTGACGTCTACCTCCCTGCCAAGAGGAAGTGGCTCAGGAGCCTTCTAACCTTGACCTTCTGGTGGACGGTCATGAAACAGGCAGTGGGGGGGCTCCATCCTGCTCTAAGCACTGGGTCCAGGCGGGGGTGCCTGAATCATACTCCCACCTCCTGAGGACACGGGATGTTTTCTGGCACAAGTGTGGGAGCTTTTTTCTCATTTGTTTCTGAGTGCTCACCCTTGCAAAGTTTTGCCAGTTTCAAATGAATATTTGGGGAACTCAGAAATTAAGATCAACATCCAAGCTCTAAGGACTCTCCTGGCAGGGATTTGGTCAAGCAGAACGGGAGGCTCTGGGGCTCCCGTTGAGTCCTGTGAGCCCCTCGGTTCAGGTGACCTTCAACCTCTGTGACCTTTAACCTCTTCACATGGCATGGACACTGGCTTTTACAGGATGCAACATGCTACCATACTTATTCTCTCCCTTTGGTTCCAGAGAACAGTTCTGGAAAGTGGGCCGGGGAGGTGGTAACATCTTCACTTTGTAGAGAAGGAAATGGCTCAAAAAAGCTCCAGGCAAGTAGCATTATTTTGTTCTTTTTTATGGCTGGGTAATCCTGCTGCTGCTGCTGCTAAGTCGCTTCAGTCGTGTCCGACTCTGTGCGACCCCATAGATGGCAGCCCACTAGGCTCCTCCGTCCCTGGGAATCTCCAGGCAAGAATACTGGAGTGGGTTGCCATTTTCTTCTCCAGTGCATGAAAGTGAAAAGTGAAAGTGAAGTCGCTCAAGTCGTGCCCGACTCTTCGCGACCCCATGGACTGCAGCACACCAGGCCTCCCTGTCCATCACCAACTCCTGGAGTTTACTCAAACTCGTGTCCATTGAGTAGGTGATGCCATCCAACCATCTCATCCTCCTCTTCTCCTCCTGCCTTCGATCTTTCCCAGCATCAGGGTCTTTTTCAATGAGTCAGTTCTTCAAATGAGGTGGCAAAAGTACTGGAGTTTCAGCTTCAGCATCAGTCCTTCCAATGAACATCCAGGACTGATTACCTTTAGGATGGACTGGTTGGATCTCCTTGGACTGGCTGGATCTCAAGAGTCTTCTCCAACACCACAGTTCAAAAGCATCAATTCTTCAGCGCTCAGCTTTCTTCCCAGTCCAACTCTCATATCCATACATGACCAATGGAAAAACCATAGCTTTGACTAGATGAACCTTTGTTGGCAAAGTAATGTCTCTGCTTTTTAATAAGCTGTCTAGGTTGGTCATAACTTTTATTCGAAAGAGCAAGCATCTTTTAATTTAATGCAGCAGTGATTTTGGAGCCCCCCCCCCCCCAATTTGTATGCAGGTCAAAAAGCAACAGTTAGGACTGTTCTCCGTAGTGGCTGTGCTAGTTTACATTCCTACGAGCAGTGTAGGAGGGTTCTCTTTCCCCCACACCCTTTCCAGCATTTAGTTTGTAGATTTTTTGATGATGGCCATTTGCGGCAACATGGATGAATCTGAGATTGTCATACTGAGTGAAGTAAGCCAGACACAGAAAGACAAGTATCATGTATCACGCATGTGTGTGCTTAGTCACTCAGTCACATCAGACTGTTTGCAACCTCATGGACTGCAGCCCGCCAGGCTCTCTGTCCATGGGATTCTCCAGGCAAGAATACTGGAGTGGGTTGCCATGCTGTCCTCCAGGGGATCTTCCCAACCCAGGGATCGAAGCCAGGTCTCCTGCACTGCAGGCAGTTTCTTCACCATCTGAGCCACCAGGGAAGCCCAAGAATACTGGAGTGACTAGCCTATCCCTTCTCCAGGGGAACTTCCTGACCCAGGAGTTGAATTGGGGTCTCTTGCTTTGCAGGTGGATTCTTTACCAACTGAGCTACCTGGGAAGCCCTATATTGCTTACATGTGGGATCTAAAAAAAGGGGATACAAATGAACTTATTTACAAGACAGAAGTAGAGTCACAGCGGTAGAAAACAACTTTATGGTCGCCAGGGAACAAGGGAGGGGGAGGGATAAATTGGGATTGACATATATACACTGCTAGGACTGGAAAAGGTCAGTTTTCATTCCAATCCCAAAGAAAGGCAATGCCAAAGAATGCTCAAACTACCGCACAATTGCACTCATCTCACATGCTAGTAAAGTAATGCTCAAAATTCTCCAAGCCAGGCTTCAGCAATACGTGAACCGTGAACTTCCAAATGTTCAAGCTGGTTTTAGAAAAGACAGAGGAACCAGAGATCAAATTGCCAACATCCGCTGGATCATGGAAAGAGCAAGAGAGTTCCAGAAAAACATCTATTTCTGCTTTATTGACTATGCCAAAGCCTTTGACTGTGTGGATCACAATAAACTGTGGAAAATTCTGAGAGAGATGGGAATACCAGACCACCTGACCTGCCTCTTGAGAAACCTGTATGCAGGTCAGGAAGGGACAGTTGGAACTGGACATGGAACAACAGACTGGTTCCAAATAGGGAAAGGAGTCCGTCAAGGCTGTATATTGTCACCCTGCTTATTTAACTTCTATGCAGAGTACATCATGAGAAATGCTGGACTGGAAGAAACACAAGCTGGAATCAAGATTGCTGGGAGAAATCTCAATAACCTCAGATATGCAGATGACACCACCCTTATGGCAGAAAGTGAAGAGGAACTAAAGAGCTTCTTGATGAAAGTGAAAGAGGAGAGTGAAAAAGTTGGCTTAAAGCTCAACATTCAGAAAATGAAGATCATGGCATCCAGTCCCATCATTCCATGGGAAATAGATGGGGAAACAGTGGAAACAGTGTCAGACTTTATTTTGGGGGGGCTCCAAAATCACTGCAGATGGTGACTGCAGCCATGAAATTAAAAGACGCTTACTCCTTGGAAGAAAAGTTATGATCAACCTAGATAGCATATTCAAAAGCAGAGACATTACTTTGCCGACTAAGATCCGTCTAGTCAAGGCTATGGTTTTTCCAGTAGTCATGTATGGGTGTGAGAGTTGGACTGTGAAGAAGGCTGAGTGCCAAAGAATTGATGCTTCTGAGCTGTGGTGTTGGAGAAGACTCTTGAGAGTCCAATAGACTGCAAGGAGATCCAACCAGTCCATTCTGAAGGAGATCGGCCCTGGGATTTCTTTGGAAGGAATGATGCTAAAGCTGAAACTCCAGTACTTTGGCCACCTCATGTGAAGAGTTGACTCATTGGAAAAGACTGTGATGCTGGGAGGGATTGGGGGCAGGAGGAGAAGGGGACGACCGAGGATGAGATGGCTGGACGGCATCGCTGACTGGATGGGCGTGAGTCTGAATGAACTCCGGGAGTTGGTGGTGGGCAGGGAGGCCTGGCGTGCTGCGATTCACGGGGTCGCAAAGAGTCGCACACGACTGAGCGACTGCACTGAATGCCTAGAACAGATAACCAATAAGAGCCTGCTGTGTAGCGCAGGGAACTCTCCTCAGTACTCTCCCACGGCCTGTATGGGGAAGAATCCTTTACTTAGAAAGTGAACACACGCACACGTGTGCCTGAGTCAGCCCGCCGTGCACTTGAAGCTGACACCACACTGCAGATCAGCTATTTGTTGTCCGTGTTGTTCTGCCGCTCAGCCATGGGCTGTAGCCCGCCAGCTCCTCCGTCCACGGAATGGTCCAGGCAAGAATGCTGGAGTGGGTGGCTGTTTCCTTCTGCAGGGGATCTTCCTGGATCAGGGATCGAACTTGTGTCTCCTGTATTGGCAGGCAGATTCTTTACCACTGAGCCATCAGGGAAGCCCCCGCTCTGAAAAACAAAGGGTGGAGGCTCTGGGTTGCTATGTGACAGTCAAGCCCGGAGGCGTGGGGTCTCCTGCTGAGGCTAGAGTCTTTGCATCACCCCGTAGCATGTGGGGTGTCTCCTGATAGCCCAGGTCAGTTCAGCAGCGGGACTTATGAAAGCATCTGTCTGCGGTCTCTTCCCACCTTATTCGGGGAAATTCTTTAGGTTTATTAGTAACTCAGGGGGGCCGTCCTGGAACGTTCCTCGATAGGCCAGGGCCACAGAACCCTGATGGGCATTCTTCCAGGCAGTTCCCGACTCTGCTTCAATAGGACCAGAGCAAAACCAGATCCCCTAAGCATCCCAGGTTTCCCAGGGAAGCGACAGTTGCCATTTGCCAGGAGCTTCGGAGGCTCTGCTCCCTGGTCCCCCCCCCCCGCTGCTGCAGTGACGCCCTGAGGCTGCTTTCCTCTCTGCCACGCTCTGGCTTCTGACTTACGAGGAAGTTTTGCCCAAACCCCAAGACCTTCCCCTTCTCCCCTTCTCAGGCACAGCTCCGGACAGCTCTCTGGCAAACAGCCCTAGTGAGGCTCGGATCTTCTGCTGGCCTTGTCATAGAAGAACGAAGAACTGCCATCCTCAACTTAGCAACACAAACCTCCACCCCTGAAAAGCATCTGTCAACAGCTAATCCTGAAGCCTTCCTTCAAATGGCGCAGGAGGAAATTTGCCAATACCGTTGTCTGGAATCCTGATCCTGGTTCTCTTTGCCAGCTGAGCTGTCTTCCTGAGAGAATCACACTGGAATCCTGCTTGGACTCATCTCTGAGCAGCAGGACCAGCTGTAGCTCACACCGGGCATCCCCCAACACTGCTCCATGCAGTAAACTCTCCGATGAGACCGTTCACCCCCCAGCCCCTTCCTGGGGCCTTGTTACAGAGGGGTGAGATTGTTAGGGGCGAAGAAATTCGTTGTGTGCTTGTAGGAATCTAATGTCTTTTTAAAACCAAGAGTTGAGAAGTGTAGCTAATGAGCACACTGGAAAAGCCACAGACCACCTCATTAAAGCTCAGAGCCACGGCCCAGGTCGTGCAGAAATGAAAAATTCCCAGGGAAAGGCTACCCCATCCATTAATGAAGAACTTAAAAGGAAAAGTGTGATAGGTTTTCAGCAGACATCTTGATAGACAGAAAGCGCTCACCAGGGGTCTTAAAAATAGCCCCGATTTCTGGTGGGATGTGGAGAGGATGAGAAAGGTGAGGAGGAAGGAAGAGGCTTCCGATGATGTACCCTGGACATCAAGGAGCTGCTAGTTTGGGATTTCTGGGTTCAGATGATTCCAAACTGTTTCCCTCTTCTCGGCAAGGACCCTCCTGTCATGCTGGCGTTCGCTGACTCTTCTGGAGCCACCTCTCTGGGGTTGTCGTGAGGTTGAAAGAGAGGCTCTGCACAAAGCTTGCACCTGAGAGTCTGGCACGCTGCCAGTGACTAGGGTGTTTGTTGCCTGGGAGATTCATGACTTCCTCATTTAGGGAGGCGATGTGTCCCTCTCTGTGAGTTAGGGAAGGAGTGGAGAGGCCAGGGAGGGCGGCTGCCCGTGGCTTCCGCAGAAGGTCCCAGCCGCCTCAGCCTGGTGTGTCAGGGGCCAGGCTGACTGCAGCGATGGTGCTGGACGAAGCCCAGCCTGCAGGGTGGTGGGCTGCCTGCCAGGGTCTGTTTCACGGCAGCCCGGCCCTCCTCTGAGCACCCTGAGGGTCCAGGTTGCGCTCAGGCAGCATTGCTGGTCCACCAGCATGGCTAATAGAACAGAGCCCCTGCTGTCCTCTGTGAAGGGCCGAGTGCCAGGAGCCAGCCCACTCTATGCGGCAACAGCCCTGGCTCAGGCCCTCCAAGCAGACCTCGTCTCACCCTCCTCCACCCTTCACACAGCCACCAAGAGGCCCGTCCAGAATCCACCTCTGATTTGAGTCATGATACGCTCTTCTTTGACGTGAAGAGCTGACTCATTGGAAAAGACTCTGATGCTGGGAGGGACTGGGGGCAGGAGAAGAAGGGGACGACCGAGGATGAGATGGCTGGATGGTATCACTGACGTCCCCTACCCCCCTTCTCTGCCTGGAACCTCCTGTTTCATCATTGAAAACTCAGCTACAAGGTGAGCCCCATCTACGTGGCCTCCTCTGATGTTCTCAAGCAGAAGATCACACGCTCCTTGACCACCAGGAGACTCTTGCCTGGTGAAAATGTTTCCTGTTATTCAAGGGCCAGCCCCTGCCCCCCAACCCCCAACTTCTGTGCAGGGGCTTGGGTATCTCTGAACAGTGAAGCCTGGCCTTGAGAATTGTCACACACTTTCTATTTCAGCCTCCTTAGGAGACTTAGGGTAAACATTTACCCCAGAAATTGTCCTAAGCGTGGGAATTGTGTAACGGAAGATTAGAGGATATTAAATGCCATTAAAAGGTCTCATCGTTTCTGAGATAACGACACAGAGAATGACTGGGACCTAGGACCACAGTGTGCTCTGAGCTGTGGTGGCTTCCCGGGTGGTTAAAGAGTGGTTAAAGAACCCACCTGCCAATGTAGGAAACATAAGAGACGCGGGTTTGATCCCTGGGTCAGGAAGATCCCCTGGAGAAGGAAATGGCAACCCACTGCTGTAGTCTTGCCTGGGAAATCCCATACACAGAGAGTCTTGGCAGGCTACAGTCCCTGGGGTCACACAAAGTTGGCACGACAAAGCACACACACACACACACACACACAGGCTCACACACACACAGTGATCTCTGGCAGGAGTTCTCAACTAGAGGAGGGAGTGAAGGCGTTCTGGGCTTTGCTGACACAGACTGGATGCTGCATCCAATCCTCCCACCCCTTTACCTGCTATGACCTGCCCTAGTCACTGAGTATCAGTCACCCGAGCGCTGGGCAGTCACACTTCCTTTCTGAGTCTCCACTTCCCCATCTGTGAAAGGGGGCAGATGACGCTGGCCTCAGAGCAATACCCTGAAGATAATGAGAATCTGCCTACTGTGCTTAGTCGCTCAGTCGTGCTGGGGTCTCTTGAGACCCCAACTGTAGCCCGCCAGGCTCCTCTGTTCATGGGGATCCTCCAGGCAAGAATACTGGAGTGGGTTGCCATTCCCTGCTCCAGGGGATCTTTCCGACCCAGGAATCCAACCCGGGTCTCCTGCATTGCAGGCGGACTCTTTACCAGCTGAGCTACCAGGGTTCTTAGCAGACACTAAACACCAGTGAGTCCCACTCTCCTGCCGCTTCCCCGCGTCAGCTAGAAATTCTCCCTGGGTCCCACAGGCGCCGGTGGGAGGGAGTCCTCAGTTGTGGCTCAAGGAGACGCTGAGGCCAGAGGGTGGGCCGCCCCGGGGCAAAATGCAGCCCCCTCTCCTCTTCTTTCTGCAGCTTAGGGAGAAGCTCAGACGCTGCACGGCAAGGGGCTCTGCAGCTGTCACTCATGTCTGTGACCGGGGGTTAGGGGCGGAGGCGGCCCTGGTGTGCCCGCTGACTTCATTGTGGGGTGTACACGGGGCTGGGATGGGATGAGGCGCTCTTCCAGGAAGTACACCAGGTGGCGCTGTGGAGTAACCAGAGGGCCGAGAAGGGCCGCGGAAGCCCAGCCAGGCCGAGATGCTGGGGAGGGCGGGGGCGCAGAGAGCCCTAGGAGGCCCACCTGCCATCCGGCACAGGCGCCCCGCTCAGGAACAGCCCTCCGACTCATCTGAGCACCAGCCAGAGCACTTCTGTCTGTGTTCCTCGCAGAGTTGTTGACAAGAGTGGTTGACAATGTGCCACGTTCAACTCTAGGTGCTTTGTGTGAATGTGGGCGTTAGTCGTTCAGTCGTGTCTGACTCTTTGCCACCCCGTGGACTGTAGCCTGCCAGCCTCCTCTGCCCATGGGGTTCTCCAGGCAGCAGTACTGGAGTGGGTTGNGGAGACGCTGAGGCCAGAGGGTGGGCCGCCCCGGGGCAAAATGCAGCCCCCTCTCCTCTTCTTTCTGCAGCTTAGGGAGAAGCTCAGACGCTGCACGGCAAGGGGCTCTGCAGCTGTCACTCATGTCTGTGACCGGGGGTTAGGGGCGGAGGCGGCCCTGGTGTGCCCGCTGACTTCATTGTGGGGTGTACACGGGGCTGGGATGGGATGAGGCGCTCTTCCAGGAAGTACACCAGGTGGCGCTGTGGAGTAACCAGAGGGCCGAGAAGGGCCGCGGAAGCCCAGCCAGGCCGAGATGCTGGGGAGGGCGGGGGCGCAGAGAGCCCTAGGAGGCCCACCTGCCATCCGGCACAGGCGCCCCGCTCAGGAACAGCCCTCCGACTCATCTGAGCACCAGCCAGAGCACTTCTGTCTGTGTTCCTCGCAGAGTTGTTGACAAGAGTGGTTGACAATGTGCCACGTTCAACTCTAGGTGCTTTGTGTGAATGTGGGCGTTAGTCGTTCAGTCGTGTCTGACTCTTTGCCACCCCGTGGACTGTAGCCTGCCAGCCTCCTCTGCCCATGGGGTTCTCCAGGCAGCAGTACTGGAGTGGGTTGCCGTGCCCTCCTCCGGGGGAATCTTCCCGACCCAGGGGTCCAATCCAGGTCTCCTGCATTGCAGGCGGACTCTTTACCATCTGAGCCACCAGGGCAGCTTCATGTGTGTTACCTGGTAATTCTCACAACCCTGGGAGCTAAGCACACAAGACACCCCAACGAGAAAAACACTGGCAGCTGAAGCACAGAGCGGCGAAATGCTGCCCCAGGTGACCTGGCCATAGGTGGGAGGCAGAGAATTGAGCCCGGGTGGCCTGGCCTCCTCACACAGAGAACTGACTTTTCTCGACAGCTTAGATACCTTTCAGGTTACCTCCAGCGGCTTGAGGGTAAAGCAGCAGCCCTGGCCTGGAGAAGGTACCTCAGGAGGCTGAAGAGTCCCCTTCCTCGGGGATGACGGACCTTTAGGTTGCCATTTTCAAGAAGCCCAAACCCAGTGTGCCTGGCACGTGCTCTTGGCCTGTGGGGCTTGCGTTCGCTTCTTCCCAAAATGTTTACCAGCCAGGCAGTGGGTGCCAGGGGTACAGACAGGCAAGTTCCCAGCCCTTGTGAACTTTATACTGGGGCTGGGAAAACAGCTAACAAGCAAATCCATAAATAAGAAAATTTCAGAAAGTAAAAGAAAAAAAAAGAAGGTTGGGATCTTCCTGGTGGCCCAGATGGTAAAGAATCTGCCTGCAATGCAGGAGACCCAAGTTCAATCACTTTGCCAACAAAGGTCTGTATAGTCAAAGCTATGGTTTTTCCACTAGTCATGTACAGATATAAGAGTTGGACCATAAGGAAGGCTGAGTGCCAAAGAATTGATGCTTTCAAGTTGTGGTGCTGGAGGAGACTTTTGAGAATCCCTTGGACAGCAAAGAGATCAAGCCTGTCAATCTTAAAGGAAATCAACCCTGAATATGCATTGGAAGGACTGATACGGAAGCTGAAGATCCAATACTTTGGCCACCTGATGCAAATAACTGACTCCTTGGAAAGACCGTGATGCTGGGAAAGATTGAGGGCAGGAGGAGAAGGGGACGACAGAGGATGAGATGGTTGAATGGCAATGGACATGAAAGTGTGTCAGTCGTGTCCAACCTTTTGTGACCTGTGGACTGTAGCCCGCCAGGCTCCTCTGTCCATGGGATTTCCCAGGCAAGAATACTGGAGTGGGTTGCCATTTCCTGCACCAGGGGATCTTCTCAACCCAGGGACTGAACCCAGGTCTCCTGCGCTGCAGGCGGATTCTTTGCTCTGGGACATGAATTTGAGCACACCCCAGGAGTCGGTGACGGACAGGGAAGCCTGGAGTGCTGCAGTCCAGGCGGCAAAGAGTCAGACACAACTGAGCGACGGAACAAGAACAACACAGCAGGTTAGTGGGACAGAGATTGAACAGTAGCTGGAGGAGGGGGAGGGAAAATAGAGTGATCAGGTCAGCGCAGTAAGATCGTTCTGCGTGAAGTCTGCACCGCACATTTCCAAGTTCTCTGATCTCCCTCCAGAGGAGGAAAGGTCATCTGGCTTGGAGAGCACCCTCGTATAACCACCTCTCCTGGCAGAACGTCAGTTTCAGTTCAGTTCAGTTCAGTCGCTCGTTGCGACCCTGTGAATCGCAGCACGCCAGGCCTCCCTGCCCATCACCAGCTCCTGGAGTTCACTCAGACTCACGTCCATCAAGTCGGTGATGCCATCCAGCCACCTCATCCTCTGTCGTCCCCTTCTCCTCCTGCCTCCAATCCCTTCCAGCATCAGAGTCTTTTCCAGTGAGTCAACTCTCCGCGTGAGGTGGCCAAAGTACTGGAGCTTCAGCTTTAGCATCATTCCTTCCAAAGAAATCCCGGGGCTGATCTCCTTCAGAATGGACTGGTTGGATCTCCTCGCAGTCCAAGGGACTCTCAAGACTCCTCCAACACCACAGTTCAGAAGCATCAATTCTTCGGTGCTCAGCCTTTTTCACAGTCCAACTCTCACATCCATAGATGACCACTGGAAAAACCATAGCCTTGACTAGACAGACCTTAGTCGGCAAAGTAACGTCTCTCCTTTTCAATATGCTATCTAGTTTGGTCATAAGGCACAGGTTAAACAAGGGAAGACTTGTTTTCCAAGTGCCAGAGGTTCTGGCGCTCAGGCAGGCCGTCTGCGCACCTCACTTGCTCACCTGGCCCCAGGTGCAAATGGCACAGAAACACAGGCCCCTTTGGGTTGGGGAGCTGGCCNAAAGAAGTGTGTAGAGAATCTCAAAGCTATTAATTGTGTTAATTAAGAGATGTAACTAAAATGTTTGCTTCACTTAATGTACGTTTAAATCAATTACCATCTAACTCTAGGGGTGTGATTACCGGCCAAGGTTACTTTATAAGAAATCCTTGTTTCAGTAAAATAATACATTGTTTATCTAAACCTCTTCCATGCCTCCCTCCCCTGCCTCTGTTCATTCCATTCATCCAAATCGAACGTCTGATTTGGGGTGCATTTCCTCTCAAGAGGGCAGATAAAACCACTGTCTTTGGTGCAATTAACAAAGCTCCTTGTTTCACAGTTTCCACACCCACCTGTTCTTCTGCTCTTTGCAGTGAGGAGATCTGTGCTGTGCTGATAGCTGCCCCTCTCTGACGTCACCCGCTAGCAGAGAGGTGGGACCGTGTATCTGCTCTGGCTGGTGGGTACCACCGACAGACATCCTGTGTCTGCTCCAGCCCCAGCCCACTGTTAACAGGTATGCCCAGCCAGTTGCAGGCAGACTATTCAAAAAACAAGCATCATGGCATCCGGTCCCATCACATCATGGAAATAGATGGGGAAACAGTGGAGACAGTGACAGACTGTTTTCTTGGGCTCCAAAATCACTGCAGATGGTGACTGCAGCCATGAAATTAAAAGACACTTGCTCCTTGAAAGAAAAGCTATGATCAACCTAGACAGCATATTAGAAAGCAGAGACATTACTTTGCCAACATTAGTCAAAGCTATGGTTTTTCCAGTAGTCATGTATGGATGTGAGACTTGGACCATAAAGAAGGTTGAGTACCGAGGAACTGATGCTTTTGAACTGTGGTGTTAGAGAAGACTCTTGAGAGTCCATTGGACTGCAAGGAGATCCAACCAGTACATCCTAAAGGAAATCAATCCTGAATATTCACTGGAAGGACTGATACTAAAACTGAAATTCCAATACTTTGGTCACCTGATGTGAAAAGCCAACTCATTAGAAATGACCCTGATGTTGGGTAAGACTGAAGACAGGAGGAGATGGGAGTGACAGAGGAAGAGATGGTTAGATGGCAACACTGACTCAATGGACATGAGTTTGAGCAAGCTCTGGGAGTTGATGGACAGGAAACTCTGGTGTGCCGAAGTCCATGGGGTTGCAAAGAATAGGACATGACTGAGCGACTGAACAATAACAAAGTCCACTCAGGTAAATCCCAACTTATCAAACTGTTTGTCTTTTCTTTTAAGAAAATGGATTGTGTATCCAGAATCCGACCATCTCTCATCAAGTCTATAACTACCACCCTGGCCCAAGCCACCACCATCTCGTGCCTGATTACTAACAACGTCCAGGAGTTGGTCTCTCATCTTCCACCCCGACCCCTACAGTCTGCTCAACTCCACTGGACCGTGGGACTGAGGCTCGCTTCATTGAACCTATTGGGAGCTGTCATATCAGCTGTTCACCTCCTTGAGATGAGATCTCAGTGTGTCCAAAAATACTTCCAGAGACCTGGGCTTGTGCGTCAGCTCTTCAGGGTGGCTGCTGTTTCCTCAAGAGTTTGAAGACAGGGGCACACAGAGGGATGTCAGCCAGGGCTGGTGGAAACTGCCCTCATCAGGAAAGGAAAATGTCTCATCGCCAGTGTGGACACAAAGTAAAACACCCAGTTTCATGTTTGTAATGTGAGTGACCATCCCGTGTGTTGATGAGTGAGTCACCGAGTCTGCTCCTCTGGGATGGCTAACNTGTCAGCCAGGGCTGGTGGAAACTGCCCTCATCAGGAAAGGAAAATGTCTCATCGCCAGTGTGGACATAAAATAAAACACCCAGTTTCATGTTTGTAATGTGAGTGACCATCCCGTGTGTTGATGAGTGAGTCACCGAGTCTGCTCCTCTGGGATGGCTAACTCCTCCGCAGTGGCTCCCCGCCCTCTCTGCTTCTCTGGTGGAGTTTGGTCGGTTCTGGTTTCAGGGCGAGGGTAAACATGCTCAAAGTCTTAACCTTATCGTGGGATGTTGCTTCGGTGGGACTAAGAAAACAGATATGCCTGTTATTCTCACAATGATCTCCAAACTAACGCTGAAGCAAAGTGATCTAGTTTTCTCTGCAATTCTGTTTCAGAGGCCTAAAAGTAGACCCACTGACTATATAAAAGGCTCATCTTAAGTGCACCCTGAGCCACAAGCAATCGTGCACCATCTTATCTCAACTTATGATGAAACCCTTAGTTAAACCATGTGTAAAGAGAAGCTTTTTTTGCTTCTTGGAGCAAGGTGGCTTTCTTTGCCATCAGACAAATGGTTGTAGAGTGAACAAGAGCAAAGTCTAGTGTGTGGGAGGCCTTGCTTTAGTAGTGAGAGTGATCTATCACTAGTCTTGGAAGTTTTGCACTGGAATCAAGCCTTGTTGTATTTGTGTGTGTGGGGGGGTGGGGGGAGGGCGCAGTGCTCTTGCCTGGAGAATCCCAGGGACAGAGGAGTCTAGTGGGCTGCCGTCTATGGGGCTGCACAGAGTCAGACACGACTGAAGCAACTTAGCAGCAGCAGCAGCAGCAGCAGGGGTGACTGCTGGCCCATGGTCACGCTTACCTTGCCTCTTCAGCAGGACTGCCCTGGATTTGCAGCTGTGGGCTGGGTCCCTGGGTACTTTCAGGGCAAGGACTGTTGTGTCAGAACCACCTGCCATCTGTTGGTGAAAATTTTTTGGATTCTATGGGATGAGTCACTTCTTTCTCCTGCTGTTCCTTCTGCTGCCAGGATGAATTTACCTACTGGACTTTATCAGGGGATGCGCTGGAGTGGCTCGGCATGCAATGCTTTGTCCTGTGCAAAGTTCAGGTCCCTGATGAGCGATCATCCCAGGGCCAGCGCTAGAAGAGGTGGGGAGGAGGTTCCCCTGAGTTTCAACAAGACGGAGAAACGACCAGACGCCATCCAGCCTGGCCCTCACCCCAGGGCCCTCCCAGATAGCGTGACAGCTGTCACCTTCACCTGGCTGGAGTCCACAGTCTAAGGTGGTTCCACATTTTCTTGCCAACGCTGTCATGCTAGGGTGCCATCGTTGGCCAGCAAGCATGGCACAGGGCGAGCCCTGGGTGACTGTTGGTGAAACGAGTAACTCAGGTCTACCGCAGGAGGGGCTAACTTCAGACCTACCAGGGCCACCAAGAGTTGGGTCCTGGGCTTGGCTTAGCTCATGGGGCCAGGGCACCCGATGGGCAGTACCACCTACAGAGCCAAGAACTCTGAAATTCTGATGCAGTCTGTTCTTGACAATCTCAAGAGGAGAGTGAGTACTGGAGTGATCTGGGGGAGAAATTCAGAAGTCTCTTTCCATACAAACAAGCTTAATGCCTTAATAGGCTTCCCTGCTGGTGTAGTTGGTAAAGAATCTGCCTGCAATGCAAGAGACCCCCTGCAATGCAGGAGATCAGGTATGATCCTTGGGTTGGGAAGAGCCCCTGTGGAGAAGGAAATGGCAACCAACACCATTATTCTTGCCTGGGAAATCCCATGGACAGAGGCACTGAGGGCTACAGTTCACGGGGTCACAAAGAGTTGGACACGACTTGGTGGCTAAACCACCACAGTGCTCTGCCATGAGCTGAGATCAGCAGCTTCGGGAAGGGTAGACATCTGGAGTGCCTGGGAAAGAAGACTTGGAACTCACAGCAGAGCCAAGTGCTTTGCCAAGAAGACTGCAGACCGGGTCCAGGCAGCTGTCTGTCTGCGAGCCAAGCGTGGTGGCCAAAGTCTCGGGCTGAAGCAAGAAGACGCACGTCTCCACCAACTCATCTTCACGTGAATTGACTTTTGTTGTTAGTATTGTCATGTCTTGTCCCCTCTCACACACACACACAAAAGCTCATTAAGGAGTTTCAAATCTAGCTTTATTAACAGATCCCCAAATATACTAAAATATTTCTACGCTTTATGCTTTCCAATTTTTTTCCCACCACCCCAAAATTCTAAGCTAGTAGCAGCAGCGAATCCCTAAGTGTACAACATTCTAACTCCTTCAAGCATGCTCCATTTCACTGCACTTTTCTAAAGATTTCCTGCCTGGAGAAGTTACCAAGTCCCAGGTGGGTGGGATTTTATTCTTACCACAGAGTAGGTGTGATTTCGTGGGAGGCTCTTCCTCCAGCCTCAGAAATCAGAGGCAGAGTTCTGTGCTCCAGTCCTGGGTGGGAGGCGAAACTCCTGGACTGTGAGTACCAGGCACGAGTTACCTGGTCCCTGGCCCCTCTGCAGGGTCAGCGGCTGGAGGATGTGGCCAGTGGCGGGGGCCTGACCAAGGCACTGCCCGCTCTGGCTGACCTTGGCAATCAGAGGAGTGGCTAACCAAAATGGCATTAAGAAACAAGAAATGTTGCAAAACATTCCAAAATAGCCTATTCTAGAATGATCTGGGTGGCGTGGGATGCAGTTTGGGACAAGGCAAGCCTTCTTCAGAGAAATGATGCTGGTGTTAATCTCTGGGGCTGCGTTATCAATTTGCTAGAAGTAACATTTCCAACTGCAGGCCTTATCTATGCACAAGATGCACCTGTTTTTGGTTTTGGTTTGTTTTGCTTTTTTGGCAGCATGTGGGCTCTTAGTCCCCTGACCAGGGATTGAACCCACGCTCCCTGCACTGGAAGCCTGGGGCCTTATCTGCTGGACCACCAGACAAGTCCTGACATGCACTTGCTGCGATGCTTCTAGAAGTCATGCCTTCTCTATGTACCTAGCAAGTGGGGGTGCTTCTCAGTACTCAGGGCTTCCTGACAGCAGGGCTCTGGGAGGACAAGTGTTCCCCACTCTGAAGGGCGATTTGGCCATAAAGGGGATCCAGATGCAACGTGGGAGCCTTGCTGAGCTCACCCCGTGAGGAAACTTTGGCAGACTTCCACGTCTGCACGGCAGAGCCGGAAGAACAAGGCTCAGGGTCGGCCCCACAGCTGCAGGATCATGCTGATTGACCAGACATTTACTTGGGCACGTGGTCTCAGCACAGGTGCAGCAGGGTGACACCAAACCCTGGCGCCCTCTCCCTCCAGGGGATTCTAATTCAGAGAACGCGGGCACCCGTGTTACCTCCAGGGCGCCTCTGTGCTTCAAGTTGGGAGACCCTGAAACTGGGGGATAAAACAGCATATCCACATATCAGCCAGGTGGGCCTTTCCTACAAACTTGTGCAGACTTGCGGGTTTTTGTGTCCTTTAAAAACAAACGATACCACCATTGACAAATGCCAAGGATGTCAGAGGCTGCTGGCTTTTCTCAGTTTGGGGGAAATTTTGTGCACAGAGAGCAGCTACCAAAAATTGTAAACCTGGTCAGATTCTGTTACAAATATAAAGTGGCTCCTGGCTACTCACTGCTTATGGAAGGGATTTATTTTCCAGCTCTTGGACTCTCTCGGAAATGCTGATGTGCTGGGGGATCTGTATTAGCACAAGACCTATTCTTTTCCCTGAAACCACCTCACACAAATGGTGATCCCCGAGAACTCGAGCCACCCGAGACTGGCAGAGGGGCTGCTCCCCAAACAAGGTCAACTGCCTGCTTCTTAAAGATGCCTGCAAGAAACACAAGTGCCAGTGCAGTACTTCCTCAACCCTGGTTATTTAAGAGACCAGAATCCTCTCTGGGAAGTGTTTAATCCTGCATCAAATACAGAAAGGCGAACCACTGGCTTCCAGCGAGTGCAAGCTCATTGCAAAGGCAACCAGGTGCTCCAGGAAGGACCTGAGCAGCAAAGGAGGGCTGGGCACAGCTCTTCAGGGAGCAGCCTCGGTCACTCGCCAGTTCACTCCTGCGCTGGAGAGAACTGAACAACAGGAAGAGGATCTTCTTAATGCATTTGGTGCGTGTGTAGATTTCACGGCTCCGAAGAAGATGCTTGGAGGGTGGGCATCCCAAGAGCCACAGGTGCACCAGGTCCATATGGCACTTGGAAGCAAGCTGCCGGGGAGGCCATGGCACCCATGCATGCGCCTCTTTGAGACACCCAGGACCCCAGTTCCATGGCTGCGGACTCAGGACCAACCTTCCCCCTCTTCCTGGGAGATGCCCAGCACCGACTTGTTGGGGATTCCACAGTCCTGCAGAGACTTGCTGAGGTCAGAGAAATGTCTCCTGGGCACCTCCATCGTCTCAACGCTGCAGTGTCGGTAGGTGGCCTTGTTCTTGTGTTCGGCCACGGCCACAACGGTCTGCAAGTCATCAGTTGGCCGGAAGTGGCGGACGAACCTTCGGCCTGAGGGTGAGCGGACGGCGAGCAGCAGTCTTGGCTCTTGATCTGATGGCTCGTCCAGGTCCCTGGCCCTGGAGGACGTCTGTCTCTCGGTCCGCACCAGGACTCTCCTCTCTGGGGAGCAGGTTTGAGCCTGGGGACCTTTTTCACCCATTTTCGTGGTGCAGGCCTCCTCCTGGGAAAGAGCCTGGGCGCTGCTGAGCTGCAGGGAGCCAGCCTTCTTAGCGACAGTCTCCAGGGCGGCCCCCTCCAGGGTCCTCCTGCTGATGGAAGGGAGGACTGGGTACTTATTGAGGGAAGAGGACGCCCCAAAGGGCGCCTGCTGCAGCAGCTCCGGGATCTCACTGGGGGCTCCCTGATCTGGGGATCTGGGGGTGCAGGCTCTGGGTTTCTGGCCGCTCAGTGACTCGCAGGGAGTGGCCGGAGGTAGAGAAGCTGGGGCGCGGCCAGAACAGCCCTCTGTGCCCAGGCGCTTGCGCAGTCTTGGCCGAGTACGTCCCTTGGCGGACTTGGGCCTCGTGACATGCATGTTTAGTGAGTCTGGCTGCCAAAGGAAGCTGTCGGTCGCCGTGCTGCCAACAGGGCTGCCTTCAGGGGGCGCTATATTCACAGGGGCTTCGGTGGCCATGGCTTCTCAACAGCCCTAAGGAAGCGGGAGAAAAGAGAAGGCCATGGGTTGAATGTTCTGGGACTTCTGGACCTGAGCCCTTCCACTCCCCAGGGGCCAGAATAAGGACCAGCCACAGTGGGGGCCGGGGGACAGGTGCTACAGAGCAGCTTCTCTCTAGAAGCTGCAATTCATTCATCCATTCATTCATTCACTCCGGGCATTGGAATGTATCAGTGAACCCAAGTCCCTGCAGCTCAAAATATTACAGTGAGAAGAAGTGAAGTGAAGTGAAAGCGCTCAGTCGGGTCTGACTCTTTGGGACCCCGTGGACTGTAGCCCACCAGGCTCCTCCCTGCATGGGATTCTCCAGGCAAGACTACTGGAGTGGGGTGCCATTTCCTTCTCCAGGGGATCTTCCCAACCCAGGGATCGAACCTGAGTCTCCCGTATTCCAGGCAGATGCTTTAACCTCTGAGCCACCAGGGAAGCCCCATAGTGAGAAGAGACTGGTGTTAAACCCACAGCAAATAGATCTTTGGAAAGAGTAACACCTGCTATGACAAAAATGAAAGTGCTGCACCAGAGAGTGACTGGGCTGCCCGGCAGCTCAGGGCTAAAGGGCCCGCTCGGGGCTCAGGGGACTGCCTGCCATGCAGGGGACTGCCTGCCATGCAGGGGACTGCCTGACATGCAGGAGACTGCCTGCCATGCAGGGGACTGCCTGCGATGCAAGAGACTGCCTGGGAAGCAGGGGACTGCCTGCGACGCAGGGGACTGCCTGCCATGCAGGGGACTGCTTGCCATGCAGAAGACTGCCTGCGATGCAGGAGTGCTCAGACGCTCAGTCACGTCTGACTCTCCAATCCCATGGACTGTAGCCCGCCAGGCTCCTCTGTCCATGAGATTCTCCAGGCAAGAATACTGGAGTGGGGTGCCATGCCCTCCTCCAGNGAGTGCTCAGATGGTCAGTCACGTCTGACTCTCCAATCCCATGAACTGTAGCCCGCCAGGCTCCTCTGTCCATGAGATTCTCCAGGCAAGAATACTGTGGGGTGCCATGCCCTCCTCCAGGGGATCTGCCCAACCCAGGGACAGAACCCAGGTCTCCCACATTGCAGGTGGATTCTTGACCATCTGAGCCACCAGGGGCTCCCTTTGTTCCGAAGAGGGCAAGGAATCCTGTTCGGCTGCCCAGCTGGGAAACCACGTTCAGCTTCACTTAAGAGTTGAAAGCCAGCCCCACAAGCGGCGTGCGCTCCTTACAGAGNGGGACTGCTTGCCATGCAGAAGACTGCCTGCGATGCAGGAGTGCTCAGACGCTCAGTCACGTCTGACTCTCCAATCCCATGGACTGTAGCCCGCCAGGCTCCTCTGTCCATGAGATTCTCCAGGCAAGAATACTGGAGTGGGGTGCCATGCCCTCCTCCAGGGGATCTGCCCGACCCAGGGACAGAACCGAGGTCTCCCACATTGCAGGTGGATTCTTGACCATCTGAGCCACCAGGGGCTCCCTTTGTTCCAAAGAGGGCAAGGAATCCTGTTCGGCTGCCCAGCCGGGAAACCACGTTCAGCTTCACTTAAGAGTTGAAAGCCAGCCCCACAAGCGGCGTGCGCTCCTTACAGAGGAGGGGCCCAGTCCTCACTGAGGAAGAGCCACTCTCTGCCACCCCGGTTTTCCTCCCTCTGTCCTCTCCTCCCTCTTTCCCCATCTCCTCAGAGCTTCTTTTCATTCAGCCTTGTGTGGCACGGTGCACATCACTTCATGCAGTGACCCTCTGCTGCCCCCAGTCACCAGGCCAGGGGAGGAGAGGAGACCCCACTGCTGGTCCACTCACTGGCCAGAACTCAGGGAGGACTCAGCTTCCAGACTGGGGCCAGCAGTCCCTTTCCATAAATGGCCGGAGAGTAAATATTTTCGGCTCTGTGGGCCAGTCTGTCGCAGCTACTCATCTCTGCCCGTGTAGTGTGAAAGCCGCCATCGACAGTGTGGAAATGAACGGGAGTGGCTTTGCTCTGCCTTTTGGACACTGGCATTTGAATTTCGTACCCTTTTTCACGTGGCGTGGAAGAGTCTTCTATTTTTCTCAACCATTAAGCATGGTTGTTAGCTCATGCTTAGTTGCTCACTAGTGTCCGACTCTGTGCAACCCCATGGACTGTAGGCCCCTCGTGCTCTTCTGTCCGTGGGGATTCTCCAGGCAAGAATACTGGAGTGGGCTGCCATGCCCTCCTCCAGGGGATCTTCTCGACCCAGAACAAACTCAGGTCTCCTGCGTTGCAGGCAGATTTTTTACCGTCTGAGCCACCAGGGAAGCCCTGTTAGTTCGTGAGCCACACAAAGTGTGGGGACTCTCCCTGGTGCTCCAGTGATTACGAATCCACCTTGCAATGCAGGGGACATGGGTTTCATCCCTGCTTGGGGAACTAAGACTCCACCTGCCGTGGAGCAACTCAGCCTGCGTGCTGCAACCAGAGTCTGTGCACCGCGTCAAAGATCCCACGTGATGCAACTGAGACCAGACACAGCTAGATAAGTAAACAAATATTAAAAAAAAAAACCCAGAAAGGAAGAGTGATGCCCCAGGGCCGTCAAGCCGGCCTGAGAAACAGAACCCAGGTCCATAATACCTAGTTCTCAAGGACCAAGCATGGCCTCCCCCCCCCCCCCCCCCCCC
>SJYA01000238.1:1134134-1198689 GCA_006410615.1 Neotragus moschatus | reverse complement strand
ACTGATCACGGCCTGTTTCTTCGGTAGCTGTTGACATTTCTGGTACATTGCTTTCTTCATCTACAGAAGTAGCCGCATGACCTTGAAAACATTACATAACGAGCTCTAAACCTCAGTCTCTTTGTCTGCAACAGGAGGACAGTAATACAAAGCAGGGTAGGTAAGGCCATAAAAACCAGACTCGTAAAGGCTTGGGCTTTCCTGCTTCTGGTTTCCTCTTTGTTTAGTGCTTTCAATTATTTAAGGTCCAAAAGTCTTACTAGCTGCCTCCGAGCTCTTTTCCAGGGGGTCCTCTGGTGGGTCCACTCCCAAGTCACCTCTAGCTGGGTGACTCACGGAACCCATGTCTACCCTCCTCACTGCTCAGAAATGCCAGAAGGTGGACTCCAGCGAGCTACTGCTTATGAAACTCTCCAAAAGAATGTTCTCATGTGTCCCTTCTTCTCCCACATTTTATTTATTTGTGGCCATTCCACAAGGTGTGTGGGATTCTAGTTCTCTGACCACAGATCAAACCTGGGCCCTCAGCAGTGAAAGCACAGTGTCTTCATCCCCTGGGCCACCAGGAAGTCCTCCCAGCCCCACACTTCAATCGTACACTTGCCTCTCATTGACTGACTCCAAGCTACCTTCATCACACAACCCGGATGATCCAACGCGAGCCTCTCAGCTCTGCACCCCAGCATTCCCATTCTGTGTGCATCATTGTCCCTGCCTAATGCGAGGCTGTATGGCCTTCCTCGCCACTAAAACCACAGCTAAACCAAACATGCAACCTCCCTATGCCTTCCTGAAGGCCTACTCAGCTCAAAGTCTGCTCTGTCTTAACCGCAGGGCCCTTGTGTGTACTCCACTCTGCTCACAGCCTGAGCCTTTCCACACTCCCAAGTTCCCACTTCGTCTTTCACAATCTGGCTGCTGGGGAGTTTGGGAGCCTTCTCGGCATTTAAAAAAAAAAAAAAAAGCCTGCTCAACTCCTTGTGAATTTAATCTATTTTCTGATCAACTGTGAAGAATGTGGGGTTTTCCCCCTTCAATTCTAAAGCCTTTCACTTGTAATTAAGCAGCTTTGCATCAGGGCAGCCTGGGAAGGTCAGAACTGCCCAACTGTTCTGCCAAAGAGAAGTTCAACTGGGAAGCTGACTCCCCCTCTCTGCCCACCCTCCCCCCTTCGAGGAAGGGCTATTAATTCGCCACAGCTTCTACAGAATTATCACAGACTTGGCTTCTAACTCCCACACATGCCTAGGGAAGGTTTAACTGTCAGTAAGTTTGGTAACTTAGAAACCTCTTCCTTAACAACTCTGCTGAGGAGAGTCATGTGTTCTCGCGGGCTCTCTGCTGGATTATTTTTAACAGTAAACTTGACTGTGTGCGTGCACCTTCTAACCCTTTCGGTGCTATATAATTATCCACGCTCAGGGGGTGTCACAGTCAAGACACCCTGGTCATAAGATAACATGACTGTGAGCTATCTCAGAGGGGGAAAAAATCCTCAATTATGACTAATTCCTCTAAGCCCACTCATGGTTATTTAGAGATTAACACCTCCTTCAGGTAAAAGCGTTCCATCGAACCTGCTTTCATAACCCTCTGCCTCCTCGCGAGTGCAGGGACCATCTGCTACGTGGAGGGAACACCAACTCTCCCCAGCTCCTTCCGCAGGGAGAGGGGAGGTGGGGGAGACAGGTGTCTGGGGACCTGGGCCCGCGGTGCCTTTAGATTCTCACCTTGGGGCTCACACTCCACCTGGGCGGCTTCTGCCACAGGCGTCGTCAACCCTGCTCATCTCACCACCTCTAGGCCTGGCACACTCTCAACCACAAAGTGATTTTTGACAGGATCTAGGCGTAGGCTTCTGTCAAGCTGCCAGCTGAATAGGCAAGTGGCCTGTTTACTTAAAACATAATAGCTGTACCCAGAGGCCTGCTAGGAGTCAGAAAACAAACATTGATAACTGTTCCCAAGGAACTGCCAAAGGACAGGTGGCCCGTTTCTTAGGATTAATTACCAAATCAGCTGGAAAGAAGCAGAATTTTGGCTGGAGAAACTAAAATCATATTCCTGCTTCCCAAAGGCTCCGACCTCCCCCCAGCGGGTCAAACCACCCTGTATCACTCACAACCCAAATCTAAGCCTACAATAAATGCAATAAAATAATAAGCACCCACATACCATCTGCTGGTATATACCAAGGATACATACATTTGTTTTGAATTGGTCTTCTAAAAATGTTTATCAGTTAATACTCTCCCCTGCCAATCCTCACCCCTCCTTGTGAGGCTTTCAGGATGAAAACACTCAAAAGAGTCAGGAGAGGACAGTTGGCCTGAAAATGAGAACACTTTGGTACCATTCCCAGTTCTGCCCAGGACTAATGATTAGAATACACTGTCCTGTGCAGAAAGCCACGTTCAAAAGGGGGGGAGTGGAGAAACTGGACCACAAGGCCACCAAGCGAGCAAAGGTTTGGAAAAGGAATTGGGGATGATTCCAACAGCAGTGAGGAGCGGTGATCAAGGGTCGGTGGAGGGGAAGATCTCAATTCTTTTCCAAGTACAGGCAGCTCCAGAAGGAAGCAAGCTTGGGCAGCAGGAGCAATGTGGGAGAAGGGGCAAGGAAGAGCCTCTAGAAAGTGCCAACAGACTTGGGTGAAAGAGCGCTGGTCTGGGGGAGGCTCAGAGCTGGTTCCGGCCTCTGCCAGAGTCACAGGACGTCCGCCTGTGCCCCTCAGTCTGCGTCCGGTCTGTACTGCCCAGCCAGGAGGACATGGCCCAACAGTTTCCAAGGCCCCTCGGCTTCAGCAGAGCCCGGGAACCGTCCCATTCCGGCAACGGTGAGCTCTGGCCAGCTGGGCTGGCTTTGACCCTGGGGAGTAGCCCCTTCCCTCCTGGAACCCCAGCCTGTCTCCCGGGGTTCGCCCCTGGGCCCTGCTCTGGGGAGGCCTTCCCCGGGGTGGGGGGACCGACGAGCCCTCCGGGGCTCGAGTCTGGCCCCTCCAGGCCCCCGGGGAGGCGGAAGACAGACCCTGGGGCCCGCCCAGCGGCTCAACCGGCCGCGCTCACCTCCCCGCGCGGCTCCATCTGCCGTCGGTGGCAGAGCCCAGCCTGCAGGTAAACAGCCGGGGTCTCCAGGGCAACCGCGCGGGTGGGCGGCCACGTGCTTCCGGTCTGACGGCCTGAGGGGGCGGGGAGGGGCTGGGCACGGCGGCGGTTGCGGGCGGGGTTGTCCCTGGGAGACTTGGGGTTGGGACCTGTGCCTGGCCTCCCCTGCCTCCTCTCCTCACCTCGCTTGCGCTTGCGTGGCTGCTCGTCTCCTGCGGGGAGAGGGCGCCAGGCGAGGGGCGCCCTGGCCTGGGGCTGGGAGCGGCTTCCTGCCTGCCTCAAACCTTTTTTGTGAGCAGTAGCTCAGGCCCTGACCCTCCTCAGTGTCCCGGGTTTTCAGAACTGGCTGATTCTTGGGAACCTGCGAATCCCAGCTGCTGTTGTAAGGGCATCTGTTTGGGTCTGGTACCGCTTGTCCGCCTAATGAATGCGCCTTATCTCAGCGCCGCCCTGCCAACAGCTGCCTCTTGACCACCTTTCCCCATCAGCCTGCCACTCCCAGGCCACATCCAAAACCCTCCTGTAACTACATCTGCAGCCGGCTGACCCTCCTGACCACTCCTGCTTTGGTTAACTCCAGCCACTTTTACCATGCTTGTCTTCCAACACCTTCCAGAGGCCGGTTCATGGCCTTTTCTGCTTTCTCCCCATCAACCTGCGTCTTCCCTACCCTGTCGAATCCAAGCCCCGTTGCCTCAGCTGTTCCCTCGCCGGAGTCCGTGCCCTGTCCTGCGGTCTTTCCATCACTCCCACTGGATGATATCCCAGCCAGTGCACCCACACCAAGGTCCTGAAGAAATCCTGGCAGGCGGTGATGTCATAGACATGTGCAGTCTCCAGCCTCAACTGGACCCTCAGCCTTAACACAGAAATCCTTCCAGCTCGGTTCTGACTCCTTTCTTCTCACTGGCTGTTTCAAACCTTCTCCTCTCTCCTGGAATCTCTCACCTCTCCCCCTTCCTCCTCCTGCTCAGAAGATAACCTTTCTCCCTCTTCAGAAAATAGAAGCCGTCAGATGGAAGCTTCCTTAGCTCTCTGCCCTCAGAGCCGCAGACTCGCCTCCTTCTGTCTCCTTGCTTTTCTCTCTCCCTCCGGTTCCAGTGAGAGGGGACCCGTCCTCTGATTCTAAGACCAACGGTTGCTCCAGGGCGGCCCTGAAGCCCACCCCCTGTCTGCGGGGCCGCGCCCGTCCACAGCCTCCCCACAGTCCAGACCTTCGCTGATGCTGTCTCCTCTACCTGGAACGTCCTCCACTCTCCGCAACCCTTCATCCCCTTCCTTTGCCTCATGCCCACCTATCTCCGAAAACCTTCAGCTTCTGCACCCTCATGGGTCCTTAGGTGCCTCCCTGGGTGTGCAGGGCAGGTGAGGGGATGACCCGCGCAGGGAGCCTGCCCAGCCCAGGCAGGCTTACAGATGAAAGTATTAACTTTCTATTAAGTATCACTGAATACATGAAAGTATTCTTCCAAGATGGAACTAAGGGAGCCTCAGAAAGAATCCTCCCTGGACTCTTTAGTCTGCCAGACCCTGTTCTAGACTCGTGAAATTCCAAAGGAATGACTAGCAACTGTATCATCCGAGAACTTGGTGGCTCAGACAGTAAAGAATCTGTTTGCAATGCAGGTGACCTGGGTTCGATCCCAGAGTTGGGAAGATCCCCTGGAGGAGGGCGTGGCAACCCACTCCAGTATTCTTGCCTGGGGAATTCCAATGGACAGAGGAACCTGGTGGGTTATAACCCACCGGGTCACAAGGAGTCGGATACGACGGAGCGACTAACACTTTCACACAGATTATTAGAAGATCGTGTTAGGAAACATTCAAGAGCCGTATATCATCAAAAGAAGGAGTTCAGATTCACTGTGTAGCCTGATGGCAATACGTTTGCTACTGTGGCTAGCTCACATACGTGGACCCAGGACTCTAACGGAGCACGGCCCCGACCCTCTGGCAAGGTGTTCACACTTGGCTGAGAAGACAAGTCGCACAGCCATAAGGAGTTACAAATCAGATCCTTCTCAGCCCAGTCTGAGCCAGGGCTGGAAGAGCAGCGCAGGCTGGACATGATTATGGGCCAAGTGACTGGCAGGGACCGGAAGTTCTCCAGGGAGGGTTGTTTCAGCAGAGGTGTCTCTTCCCATCTCAGAAAAGAAGCACCTGATCTGTGGGAGCAGCTGGAGAGGGGCCTGGGCTGGGCAGGCTTCCTGCACGGGTCACCCCCTCACCCGCCCTGCACACCCAGGGAGGCACCGAAGGGCCCACGAGGGTGCAGAAGCCGAAGGTTTTCAGAGCTGGTGGTTCTGCAGCTCTCTGCTGCTGGCTTGTTTTTTGTAAATGATTCTGTCAGAAAATATCTAAGCCAGGCTCTTCAGCCCTTCAACGCCCACCCCAAAAAAGATGAAAGTGGATTCTTCATCAGCTATTTTAATATCACCTAAGGATTATGCAATCCTTTGGAAAATCAAATTGGCTTCTCACCCCGGTTGTACGTGTGTGAGTGAGTGCGTTTGTGGGTGTGGATGTGTCCCCGTGTGGACACACAGGAATCGGTGCTTACGCCCGGGGTCTGTTTCATCTTTAGCGGCCTGTGCCCTTTGCTCCCAGGGGCCGTGGAATGCACAGCTCTGTGGGGGCAGCTGCAGGGAGGGGAAGCAGAGACGGCCGGCCAGCCAGTTGCTGTGTCTGCCTGCTTTTTAAAGAGAAGGCTGACTTGTGCCTTTGTCTCGCCTCCTTTGAAGAGGATGCCTTTAAAGGATGAACCCTGAAATACCGGCTCTCTGGCACACATACAAAGTGGATTCTCAGTAAACATGGCCATGGATCGCTGCCCTGTGGGTCTGCATGTGGACTCACGTCCTTCCCAGCCCTGGGTCTCTCTGCTCCCCAGGCCTCTTCCTGGGCTCCAGCCAGCGTCTTCCCCAAATGCACCCTCAGCTTTTTCATCTTCAGGGTTTTCATGCCTGTCTGCCCAGACCTTGGTCCCTTCCCTGAAGTTAATCCAAATTCACTGACCCTTCGAGACTCTTCTTAAAAATCACCACTTTTTAAAGCCTTTCCTGACCATAGCCGCCCCCCCACACCGTCCTGTGCTTTCTCTAACCCCTTTCAGTCCAGTGGAACATGCCAAAGAGGGCACCGTGGACTTTACTAGGTCAGCTCTTCTGATCTTCATCACTCTCCTCCTTACCAGTATAGTTGCAGAAAATTGAGCTACAGAACCCCCCACGTTAATGATTGGCAGAGAAGTGTTAGAACCCCAGTTTGGCTGATTCCGAAGCCCCCTGTGTACCCTGCAGCCTCATCTCACCCCCTGGCGTTCCCACCTGGCACTTGCCCTGTACCTGCCTCTTGTGCTGGAAGAGAGGTGGCAAGTGTGACCTCTGGGGTCAAGGCTTGAGTCTGAATTCCAGCTCCACCACTTGCTAGCTGGCCACCTTGGGTAAATGCTTTAACTTCTCTAGACCTCAGTTTCACATCTTAGGGTGAGATGGTAAGAACAGGATTGCTGTGAGGCTGAGAGGAGATATGCGAGTGCAGGTCTCAGCCCAGGGCGTGACAGGTGGTGAATGCTCGGTGAGGGCTGAGTCCACTGCGCTGTTGTTCTCGGCTCGCAGGGCACCTCCCCTTCAGGCGGTTATGAGCTCCCTGTGGGCAGGAGTCGCCTGCGTCTGTGTCCCCTGCCTTGTGGTGGGTGCATGCTGCTGCTGCTGCTGCTAAGTCGCTTCAGTCATGTCCGACTCTGTGCTACCCCAGAGACGGCAGCCCACCAGGCTCCCCCGTCCCCGGGATTCTCCAGGCAAGAGCACTGGAGCGGGTTGCCATTTCCTTCTCCAATGCATGAAAGTGAAAAGTCAAAGTGAAGTCGCTGAGTTGTGTCCAACTCTTCGCGACCCCATGGACTGCAGCCCACCAGGCTCCTCCATCCACGGGATTTTCCAGGCAGGAGTACAGGAGTGGGGTGCCATCGCCTTCTCCGGTGGGTGCATAGCAAATGAGAATTAGGGTCATGGCAGTGGTGATGTTGATTGCACAGCTGACTTTTCCACGAGAGATCCTGCACACTGCCCATTGGTATCCCCCCTGAGGGTATGTGGCTTGAAGTGGAAATAACCTCTCCCAGGGCTGGACTGAAGGCAGGAGCTTCAGTTTCTTAGCAGCTCATCCCCAGAGACCAATTGGCCTTTTCGTTTGTTTCTTTTTCAATTAGAGACGTGTGGATTTTGGCATCTGTGCCCCCGTGGCCCGGTCTGTCTGTCCTCAGTCTCATTCGACATGTCTATTGAGATCACAGACAGCCTTGAAGCAGAAGGTCAACTGGGTGGGTCTTTTGGTAAAAAGGCCAAGAGACTGGCACAGTTAGCCATGCCTCCTGATGATCAGCTTCCCGAGGGCACTGCAAGAGAAGTTTCTAGAGAATGAAATTTGCCCCTTGAAGTACTGTAGCTGGTTTTTTTTTTTTTTAAATATTATTTCTGCCATATGGTTAGAAAATATCCAAAAACGTATCGCCTACTTCCCAGTGTTCTTCAGCAAAGCATACCACACATGGTAACCCACCTTGGCTACTGTTGACCAGGTGCTTTTGCCATCGGGAGCTTGCTGAGTCTTGCCAGCAGTCTGTGGGGGGCCAGATTATTGTCTCCGCCCCACAGATGAAGACGCTGAGGCTTGGGGGAGCTTCAGTGGCTCTGCCAAGAAGTGGCCGACTCTGCACAATGCAGCGTTTTCTCGGAGCTTGGAAGGCATTAACTACACCCCAGGTGAAACACTGGTGACGTGACTGCAGCCATCTGCCCCACGCTCACAGCCCCAGGTTCACGGGCTCGGTCAGTTATCCTTTTAATCATTCCTCTCTCTCCCTGGCCTCCTGGTAAGAGCAGCCACTCCTTTTGACATGCCTGTCCTACTTCTAGGTCTGAGAAAAAGAGGCTGATTCTCTTGCCAGAATTTTGTCTACTGTAAGAGCCTTGTGCTGTGTGCTTGGAAGCTCAGGGCTGTCTTAAGTCTTGTTTTCTCAGCTGTGTTTTGGATGGCTAGAGGGCTTGGCTCGGTGACCCACGGGTAAGCAAGAGAACTGCTAAGGGGGTTCGGGGTGCTGAGTTTGGAGTCAGACACACCTGGGGACTTCCCTGATGATCAGATGCAGGGGCCATGGGATCGATCCCTGGCTGGAGAACTGCGAGCCTATAAGCCTTGTGATGTGGCAAACGAAAAGATAGTAGACGCACTTGGATTAAGCCCTGGCTCTGTCAGTTTGCAGGGCAACACTCCTAACCTCTGCCAGTCTCTGTCCCGTCGTCCATGAACTGTGGTTGATCATCTGTGCCAGGCTTAGCCTCATTCTGGTCCTCCATGGTTGTAGCTTTGCTTTTATTTATGAGACTTGAAGCATGGTAGGACTCGGACCATTCATTCATTCGATCCTCAAATATTGATAACTGCACATCTCTCCACGTCTAGTTTTCTTTATCAAAAAAAAAAAACCAAAGATAATGATAGTACTTATCTAGCTGAGGACTAGATATGAGGACTTAATGTGTAAATATATGTGAAGTGCTCAGAACGGTGCCATGTAGAAAGTAAACATGATATACATGTTAGCCATCGTTTTTAGTGCCAGTTGGTGCCAGGCTCAGGGCTACCTGGGCTCCAGGTGAACAGCATAATGGGGACCCTTACGGACCTTGCAGCCTCCTTCCTCCTTCTGTTCTCTGTGGGGAGAAAAAACCGAGCAATGTTATCACTGTCCACGGAAGATGAATTGATGGGTTTGAGAGAGTCGCTCCTAGGGACTCGCCTGCCCACTGGCTCCCTCCGTCTCCCCCTTCATCAAGTCTGTGCCTCTGATCCTGTGCTCTTGGCTTTGGTTCAAATCCCCCATAAACGATTAGTCAAAGGGAGAGGACCATGTGTGTCTTGCCTAAGTTGTAGCTGTGGAGGTCAGTGTCTCTGGAAAAGCTCTGTAGCCTTCAAAAGGCCTCACGGGCAAGAGGTCTAGGGAGGGGGTGCCCAGCAAGGTGGAAGGAGCACTGGATTTCGAGTTGGGACGTAGGCTTGTCCTGTCCCCCGCCCACACCCCACAACTTGGTAAGCCGCGTGGATCTGTTTCAGGTCATATCTCCCCTCTGAGTTGGCTTCTCAACCGTCAAGTGAAGAAGTGATAGGTCCTACCTGGAAGGGTTGCAGTGAGGAGTAACTAGATGCAGAAAACAAACTTGAGGTCATTCAAGGCCCCCCCAAATGCCTCCTTCCTTTTGGAGTAGAGTCCAGGGCTCCTTTCTCTGAGCTCGAAGGCATTTATTTACTCAGCCACTAGAGGGCACACACACACCCCCTCCTAGACTGGCCTCCCTGGACCCAGACTCAGGCGGAGGGGTGCGGCCCCGGGAGGCTCCCTGGAGAGAACACCTGTGCGGAAGTGGGCGCCGCGGAGCTGGGGAGCAGGAGAAGCTGACGCCTGGAGGCAGCTGCTGCGGCCACAGCTGGTCCCCCAGCGCGCTCAGGGCCTGGGCTGGCCTTTCAGATGCCCGGGAGGAGACAAGGGGGCGCCCTTTATTTTTTTATTGAAGTGTAGTTGACATACAGTATCATGTTAATTTCAGGAGTACACCGAAGTGGCTGATGAGACAGGCTGTGCAGCGGTGACCACGATAAGTCTGTTAACCATCTGTCACCACACGAAATCATCGCCGGGTTATTAACTATAGTCCTTATGCTGTGTGCTACACGCCCATGACAGCTGATAACTGGAGATCCGTGCCTCTTAACGCCGCACCTCTTTCGCCCAACCCCCACCTGCCTTCCCCGTGGAAACCACCTGTCTGTTCTCTGTACCTCTGACTCTGCGTCTGTTTTATTTGTTCATTCGTTTTGTTTTTCAGATACCACATATAGGTGGAATCATATGGTGTTTGTCTTTCTCTGTATGACATTTCACTTGGCCTAATATCCTCTAGGCCCATCCATGTTGTTGCAAATGGCAAACAATTTAGTTTTTTATGGCTGGGTAGTATTTCATTCTGGAGAAGGAAGTGGAAACCCACTCCAGTATTCTCAAATGGAAAACCCTATGGACAGAGGAGCCCAGAGGGCCTCAGTCCATAGGGTTGCAAAGAGTTGGACGTGACTTGGCAACTGAGCAACAATATTTCATTATATATACATGTTAAGGAATGCTTGCTCTTGCTGCTAAGTCACATCAATTGTGTCTGACTCTGTGCGACCCCATAGACGGCGGCCCACCAGGCTCCCGTCCCTGGGATTCTCTAGGCAAGAATAATGGAGTGGGTTGCCATTTCCTTCTTCAGTGCATGAAAGTGAAAAGTGAAAGTGAAGTCGCTCAGTTGTGTCCGACTCTTTGTGACCCCATGGACTGTAGCCTACCAGGCTCTTCCGTCTATGGGATTTCCCGGGCAAGAGTACTGGAGTGGGGTGCTTCATATCTTGACTATTGTAAATAATGCTGCAGGGAATATAAAGGTCATATGTCTTTTCAGATTAGTGTTTCTGTTTTCTTTGGATAACTACCCAGAAGTGGAATAGCTGGATCGTATGGTAGTGTTACAAGGAGATCCAACCAGTCTATCCTAAAGGAAATCAGTCCTGAATATTCATTGGAAGGACTGATGCTGAAGCTGAAGCTCCAGTACTTTGGCCACCTATTGTGAAGAACTGACTCATTGGAAAAGACCCTGATGCTAAGAAAGGTTGAAGGCAGGAGGAGAAGGGGACGAAAGAGGATGAGATGGTTGGATGGCATCACCAACTCAATGGACATGAGTTTGAGTAAACTCCGGGAGTCAGTGATAGACAGGGAAGCTTGGAATCTCCTTTGAGATTCAGATTGAGATTGACTGAGATTGAGACATGACTGAACTGAACTGAACTGATGGTAGTTCTATTTTTAACATTTTGAGAAACCTCCACACTGTTTGGCTACGCCAATTTACGTTCCCATCAGCAGTGCCCAAGAATCCCCTTTTCACAAAATCCTGGGGACTCGGTCCTTCAAATCATCACCTCCAGAGGCTGCTCCTCCCATCATGGCCGGGTAGGGTCACAACCTTGCAGCAGACAGAGGCAGCTCCCAGTGAGTGAGTGAGTCAGAAGCAGCTGATAACCCGTCCCTAAAGAGGGGGCCTGCCAGAGACTGCACCAAGCATTCGGGAAGCAATGGAGAGCCAAGCAGACTCCCTTCCCGTGGGGTGCTTTTGATCCAGATATGGTCTATAAGTGTGCTTACCTATTTGGTCTCCAGCCAGCTTGGAGGCCCTCCTGGGGCCACAATCTTGTCTCCTTAGAAGAAGGCATGTGAGAGCTAAGTTGCTTCAGTCGTGTCCGGCTCTTTGAGACCCCGTGGACTGTAGCCCTCCAGGCTCCTCTGTCCATGGGATTCTCCAGACAAGGATACTGGAGTGGGTTGCCATTTCCTCCTGCAGGGGATCTTCCTGACCCAGGGATCAAAACCAGGCCTCCTACGTTGCAGGCGGAGTCTTTACCGCTGAGCCGCCAGGGAACAGTTGATGCTTATTAAGAGCCTGTACTATCTCATTACCAGCAACGCACCCAGGTCCCTTTCTTCTTCTCACCAAAGTGTCATCACTCGCTCCTTTGAAAAATATGAGTCCCTTCATCATGGGCTAAACCAGCATACAGTCACTTTTTTTTTCACACTCAAAAGAAACAAAGGAAGTCAGCCTGTAAGATGGAAGCTAATTTGGAAACATCCCTTGCAGCATCTGAGATGAAGGCTGGCTGGGACCAGGCCCGGTCAGGGCCCAGCCCCTTATCATTCACCAGAATCTTGCCAGTGAGGGCAAAAGTAGCAGATTCTTCCAGGATGCTCGAGCAGGATGCTTGTTTTGGCATTTTCTTGGGAAACTGCCGCAGGACTCCATGTGAGGACATGGGACCCTGAGCCCACAATCTGCTCTGTCATCCTGGGAGACGTGTGCCGGTTATGGCTACCATTACCATTGCTAATGACCTTCCCAGGTGGCTCAGAGGTGAAGAATCTGCCCGCCAGTGCACGAGACGCAGGTTTGATCCCTAGGTCTGGGAGATCGCCCTGGGAGGGGGCATGGCAACCCACTCCGGTATTCTAACCAGGAAAATCCCGTGGACAGAGGAGACTGGCAGGCTACAGTCCATGGGGCTGCTAAGAGTCATGCATGACTGAGCAGGCATGCGTGTGCCGTTGCTAATAGTAACAGGAAGGGCGTGGTCGCCTAGGACAGCATTTTATAGTGCCGACCTGTTTCACTTGCTTTATTTCGTTGGTCTGCACAAGTCTGTGCAGTAGGGGCTGTGTGAGCAGGAGGAAGTTGTCCAGACTCGCTGGGCCTCAGTTTCCCCATCTCAAAACTGATAATAGAGTCTCTCAGGTTATTGTGAGGATTAAATAGTGTAACACGCAGGAAGCCCTTACGGAGAATAGCACCTGGCATCTACTGATTTCTCTTCATTTCTTCTTTACAAAGAATTTACTTTATTGGAAATAAATAGGTGTGATACAGTGATCTGCTAAGTGTTTTTTCTTTTTTTATTGAAGTCTCATTCATTTACAATGCTGGGTTAGTTTCTGGTGACAGCAGAATGCCTTGTGTACGTGTTAGTCGCTCAGTCGTGGCCGACTCTGTGTGACCCCACGGACAGTAGNTATTGGAAATAAATAGGTGTGATACAGTGATCTGCTAAGTGTTTTTTCTTTTTTTATTGAAGTCTCATTCATTTACAATGCTGGGTTAGTTTCCGGTGACAGCAGAATGCCTTGTGTACGTGTTAGGCGCTCAGTCGTGGCCGACTCTGTGTGACCCCACGGACAGTAGCCCATCAGGCTCCTCTGTCCATGGGATTCTCCAGGCAAGAGTCTTGGAGTGGGTAGCCATTCCCTTCTGCAGGGCATCTTCCCGACCCAGGGATTGAACCTGGGTCTCCTGCACTGCTGGCAGACGCTTTACTGTCTGAGCCGCCAGGGAAGCCCCGTTTAGTTACGCATCTGTCTATTCTTTTTCAGATTCTTCCCCCATGAATGTCGTTAGAGTGCTGAGTAGGGCTCCCCGTGCCGTGTAGTAGGTCCTTGTGGGTTGTCTACTTTATTTACAGTAGTGTGTGTCTGTTAATCCNGTCTCCGCATTCCTGCCGCTCTGGCTTGGCTGGGGAGGCGGGCGGGGGCCATCCCCAGCTGTTTTCTCTCCTCCAGTGTTGCCCCCGCTCCTTCTACCCATTGCCTCCGCACCGGCTCTCAGCCTCAAGAGAGCAGAGACCGAAGGATTACGTCTGACGTGCTGGCCTTTGTCTGCTCGGGGCCTCTCCCAGGGCTGGGCACGTAGTTGGTGCTCAGTTATTAATTGAAGGCGAAAGGAGACGAGAGCGGCAGAGTGTGAGATGGGTAGACTGTATCACTGACTCGATGGACATGAACTTGGGCAAACTCCGGGAGTCGGTGATGGACAGGGAANCAGCCTCAAGAGAGCAGAGACCGAAGGATTATGTCTGACGTGCTGACCTTTGTCTGCTCGGGGCCTCTCCCAGGGCTGGGCACGTAGTTGGTGCTCAGTTATTAATTGAAGGCGAAAGGAGACGAGAGCGGCAGAGTGTGAGATGGGTAGACTGTATCACTGACTCGATGGACATGAACTTGGGCAAACTCCGGGAGTCGGTGATGGACAGGGAAGCCTGGCGTGCTGCAGTCCACAGGGTCTCAGAGAGTCGGACACGACGTAGTGACTGAACAACAACGGCAAGTCATTAAATGAATGAATATGTCACAGGAGCCTAGATTTGGGGGAAATTCACCTCTGAACCTCGTTTCCTCCCGCACAGAATGGAGACAAGGACTGCACCTCTAGGGTCACTATGAGGAGCTCATGAGCCCGCAGTAGGTAGAGAAGAGTTCTTTCTATGATTTTTAACACCATCAGGAAGTCACCTCCCTGCCTTCCGCATACTGTCATCTGGGAAGGAGGCGGTGAGTCCTTTCCCGCCTTCCCCAGGGCCGTCCCGGGAAAGCCCGCCTCCCTCCATCTGGCCCACAGGTGCTGCCTGGCCCATGACTGCTGCTACGAGAGGGTGAAGCACCTCGGCTGCCAGCCCGTGTTGAACGGCTACCAGTTCCGTGTGGTCAACAGGACCGTGGTCTGTGAGTAGCCCTCTCTGCACAGAATGTCCTTGAACCTGGGCCTTTCTTAAAGTTCAGCCTCGTGGACCCAGAGAACTTTGGGAAAAGGAGATTTTTTTTTTTTCCCCAAGTGCTTTGGGATGGAGAGTGGCAGTTCTGAGCATCTGCGCTTCCTGAGAGCGCAGCCCTGGTCCCCGTGACCCCCACCCCCCACCCCAGTCCCTGCTCACAGCGCTGCCCCCAGCTCTCCACCCTGGGGTGTGGGTTTCAGCCCACCGTCCCCACCGCCCACCCGGGTCCCTCCTGGGCTCGATAAGTAGTTGCTGACCGGAGATCACACTGGAACTTGCGGCTGCGCTTGGCGGCCGTTGCTACTGAGAAGCTTCTTCCCGATGTCTGCTGTGTGTTAGCAAAGCAGCGAGGCTGTCTTTCAGCTGAACAAATATTTGTGAAGAGGGTTGCGTGCCAAGCTCTGGGGTAGGTGCCACGAATGGGGGGCAGGGTAGGGAGCCCACCTGGCCTCGAGGCCGTGCAGGGAGGACAAAGGACAGGGTGGGCCACGCTGAGTGTCCAGCACGTGGGGAGGGGCTCCAATTTCTCAGAGCGCGATCCGGGGCTGCTGGGGGTGGGTAGGGCAGGCTGGATCTAAAGCGCAAGCTCACTTGCAGGCAGCAGGCCACAGGCTGCTCTCCGTTCGGCAGGGCGGGTGGTCTGAATGCCCCTTCGAGTATGACTCACCTTCCGCTCGGCCCTGTCGAGTTGCGGGAACCACTGTCCTCCCTTGCTTGTTTACTCAGAGCTGTGAGTGTGTCTTGGAGATCACCTGTCCCCTCCCAAGGCAGGGAGACCAGCTCCCTTGCCATCATCTCCCAGTGCCCCCCACCCAGAGCTCAGGCTCCGGACGCACGGAGTCAGGATGCCTTGGTCTGCCTGGTTCCGGTGCTGGGAAGCTGGAAGCGAGTAGGAGGCCCAGCTTCAGTGGAGTCTGCTGTTCCGCTCTCCCCTCTTCCGGTCAACTGTCGATGGGGAAGGGACCCCGTTTTTCCCATGTGAGCGCAAGAAGCCTTCCTGACCACCCTCCAGCCTAAAGCAGTGTCTCCACTGTGAGGCCCCTACGGCCGCATCCAGGACACGGGCGGGATCATGGTCTGGGGGATAGGGGGCGAGGGGAGACTGGAGGAGGAGGATCTCAGAGATGGCTTGCTTCCGCAAGTGGTGGCACGGAGTTTCTCGTCCCTCCCGACCCCACGTGTTGAGGGGTGGGGGTGGGAAAGGGGGCGAGCCCGGCCGTCGCTTGGTGGGAGAGGGGCACACAGAAAAGCTGCCCTGACTCCTCTCCGTCTGGCAGGCGGTCTTGCCTTCACGTGGTTTCTTCTCCTCTCTTTCCACCTTGACCTTGACCTCAGTCGTGTCAGGTGTCACCTTAGGGTGGTTGAAAAGGCATCCCTTGGAGAGAAGATACGCTCAGAGAGCTCTTTCCCCTGATGCCCCGTAAAGCACAGGGACTGACGAGGGAGGGGAACAGGGCTCTGAAGAGGGAGCAGGTTTTCAGTAGGTGCCAAGGGCCTCCCTGCACTGTGGTCCTACGCCCCAGACCAAGCCCTCTGCTCCTGTGGGTGGGCCGCACTCAGCGTGCCTGTGGGCACCTGGAGCAGCTTCTTCAGCAACCCTCTTCACCTTCTGCCGTGGGGACCAGAGCCACATCCAGGGACCCCGGGAGATGGAGGAAGGTGACCCGGGAGCAGAGGCTGGAGCCCCAGCAGGTGGCACCGGAAGTGTTGCCTGCTTGGCACGTCACGCTGGTTGGTGGCGGGAGGTGCAGGCAGGGTCTCAGAGCTGGACTGGAATGTTCGTGGCTGGGCTTTGCTTTCCACAGATGCTGGGCCCTGCCAAGCAGGAGTGGCCAGTTGTGCTTGAAGCTGGGCCAGGGATCCCGGAGTCCAGCACCTGTCTAAGAGAGTTAGCAAGGAGGGACATTTACCCGTCCTCACCAGGGCACTAGCAACCCCTTCTGCAGCTGACCTACCCAGTGAGTACCAGGCTGATCCCCTGTTGTTCCCACCCCCACCTTTGTTCAGGTGCTCAGTCTTGTCCAACTCTTTGCGACCCCGTGGACCGCAGCACGCCAGGCCTCCCTGTCCTTCTCCATCTTCCGGAGTTTACTCAAACTCATGTCCATCGAGTCAGTGATGCCATCCAACCATCTCATCCTCTGTCGTCCCCTTCTCCTCCCATCTGCAATCTTTCCCAGCATCAGGGTCTTTTCCAGTGAGTCAGCTCTTCGTATCAGGTGGCCAGAGTATTGGAGCTTCAGCTTGCCAAGTCCCTATTTCCAGGAACAGAGCTGGGAGCTGGGCAACCTGGCTCCTAATCCTGGGTCTGTTGCTGGTGTGTTGAGACCCTGAGTGAACCCCAAGCACATCCATTCCCTTGCCCAGTATTAACTGAGTACCCACGGGGTGCCCATGCAGGGCTGGCTTTGCGCCAGGGCCAGGGGCACAGAGTGAGGCTGCCAGTGCTCTTGGAGGCCAGCCCGACCAACCCCTCGCTGCAGTGATGGGGAGCCTGAGGCCCAGAGGTGGGGAAGGGCTGACCCAGGCTCCAGGCAAACTCTGTCTCATGTGTCTTGAGGCTGTCTGGTGCTCGGGAACACACTGCTGGCCGGAGTCTTCTGGGCCTGAGTTTCTGCATCCATAAAGCAGGTGCCCTCGCCATAGCTGAAGTCCATCAGCAGCTGAAGGAGGCCTGGCACTCAGCTCTTTGAATCCACAGTAAACCTCTGAGGTGGGCACTGTCCTCCCTGTTATCGAGGAAGACCCCGAGGCTCAGAGAGGTAAAGTGAGATGGCCAAGGCCACACATCCAGGGAAGGAACTGCTGGGACTCAGACCAGGTCTTCTGACCCCAGCTGGTGCTCCTGCCTCCCACCACCTTCCCCGCTGGCATGCAACTGCTGGGAGGGGCTGGCCTGGGGGGCTCACACACATGCAAGTCTTGTTATCCAGAGCATGCCTGTCAGAATGTTCGGCTCTGGCCCAGGGGGCAAAGGAAAGCTGAAGGAGCTTGACCCCCTGCAGTGCCCCAGATCTTCCTGTTCCAGTTCCGTGCACCTCGCTGAAAGGCCCAGAGACAGCAAATGCTTTGGAGTCAGGCAGAGCTGGGCCTGAATCGCAGCTTCCCCTTTTCCAGCTGGATTAATTGTACGACCACTCTGGGCCTTAGTCTCCTCCTCTGTAAAGTACTAATCAGTACTTCCTAAGGTCTCTAAGATCCCTGGAGAAGGCAATGGCAACCCACTCCAGTAATCTCGCCTGGAAAATCGCGTGGATATAAGAGCCTGGCAGGTACAGTCCATGGGGTCGCAAAGAGTCAGACACGACTGAGTGACGTTACCAAGGTCACTAAAGAACTGACTGAAGTAACCCAACGCAGGGACCTCCCAGATGGCACCAGGGGGAAATCACCCACCTGCCAGGGCAGGAGATGCAAGAGACTTCCCCTTCCTGGGTCGGGAAGATCCCCTGGAGAAGGGAATGGCAACCTGCTCCAGGGTTCCTGCCTGGAAAATTCTACGGGCAGAGGAGCCTGGTGGGCTACAGTCCCTGCGGTCGCAAGAGACTGAGCTCTCCCCAGCTGAGAGGTCTGACCCAGAGCGGGTGAGTAATTAATACCTTCCCTTTTAGAAGTTGAGATTTCTTCTTATTTTTTTTAACCCTAGTTTCATTTTCCCCTTTACTTCGTAGGAAAGCGCTGGGATTTTCTTTACTACCGTTGAGAGATTTCTTGGAAGCCTCTTCTCTGCACTGGTCTCCCCTTGAACTAATATCATTAACCCCTTATAGGATGAAAGCTCTCCCTCCCGCCCCCACCACCATTCTCAGTTACACTGCAGTTCAAAGAACTGCCCTGCGAGGGTTAATCACCTCCCAAGCCTTCCAGTTCTGAAATCTGGCACCCAAGCCTAGTTCCAGGTTGCCTAGCAACCAGCGGCTGCTCCTGGACGTGGCTGGTGTGAGCAGGGAAGGGAACGGAGAAAAACAGCCTGGTCTGTCCATGTCTCGAAATGTCAGTGGGAGAGCAGTGCAGAGAAAGGCCTGGAACCCAAGCCCTGGGGCCAGCTTGCCGAGTGGTGCCGGCTGCCCTCCGGCGACCGGGGAGGTCGTTAGTCCTCTGTTGAGTGGGCTTGTGTAAGCACTTGGAATTCGCGAGGGATTTTAAATGTGGATGCCCCCCGCCTCCACCCACGTGTACCGCATCTGTTGGGCAGGGAGGGGCCCGGCCGTAGTTCCAGAGCCAGAGTTCCAGCCCGAGGCCCCTCTGTCACCTCGATCTCTGAGCCTGTGACTCTGCCCTCTGCCCGAGGCGGAGAGCAAACCAGGTGACCACTGGAGTTTGTAGTTTGCAAAGATCTTTCTCCTTTGCTGAGTTTACTGCTCACACCACCACCTCCACTCGCTGACGCCATCACCCTCTTCCTTTCCTAGAATCTGGCTCAAGCTGCCATCCTCTCCTCTTGCTCAGTTATTTGTTTACTTATGGATCAACTCTCCCCTCAGCTGGAGTCTGAGCTCCAGGAGACTGGGGAGCACTTGTTGGGGGTGGGAGTGGGGTGCATGCATGCGTGGCTGGCTCTTCTGCGACCCCATGGACTGTAGCCGCCCCCAGGCTCCTCTGTCCCTTGAATTTCCCAGGCAAGAATACTGGAGTGAGTTGCCATTTCCTCCTCCAGGGGATCTTCTAGACTCAGGGATCAAACCCACGTCTCCTGCATTGCAGGTAGATTCTTTACCGCTGAGCCCCCTGGGGAGCCCCAGGGAGGGGGTGGGTGCTCCCTCTCAGAAGGCCACAGAGAAGGATGCCTGAAGCCATGCGGTCGTGGGGTCCACTAGCTCAGAGCCGTCCCCTTGCTTCCTGGACAAAGGCCGGCATATGTTAGAAACTCAGTATCTGTTTGATGATCGAATGAGTGAAGACATTCATGAAATAGTCTGTACGTGAACCTGTACCCTCATTTGAAAGCCTAGGGAAGAGATTCAGAGAGCAACAACTTCCGTGAGAGGCCAGAGCTTGCAAGCGGCAGATCCGGACCCAGAACCTGACTCCCCGTTTCTTGGGATGGGGGCTCTGTTCACCACCCTGCGGGCCGTGTCTGAGTCCAGCCAGCGAGGTGGCAGCGTACGGTGTTGGAGCCCTTACCACATGTTTGGCGCCAAAGATCTGCAAGAAAGAGACAAACTCCATGACCGGAAGGAGCTTGTGTGCAGGCAGGGAGACAGTCCATGAAATATTCAGAAAGAAAGATACACTCGGGTAGCGACACGTGCTGTGACACCTCTAAAATAAGGCCACTCGCTGCAGAATGAGGGCGGCAGCAGGGGGTGGATGGCTCCTTCAGGTGTGAGGGAAGGCCTCTGGAGGGAGGTGGCCTGTAGCCGGAGGAGGGTGGGGGGTGCCTGTCCCACGAGAAATAATCTGGCAAGGCCTGGCCATGGGGTGAGGGGCTCCCCTGTTCCTTCAGTTGCAGGGGGGAGCCTTCAAGCAGACAGTGATCAGCTCAAATTTTCCTTTAGAAAGAAGACTCTGGCCCCTGCCCAGAGAAGCTGGGGAGCAAGGGAAGAGAGAGGGGCAGCCACTGGTGGGCTGTTTCCGTCGCCCTGGGGAGAAGTGGCCGTCGTGTGGCTCGGGAGCTGGGGTGGAGCGTCGGACGCTGGGTGTGCTTGGGAGGTGAACCGACAGAACCTGCTGCCGGGGTCGGTGTGAGGCTTGGAGGCGAGGGATGCTGACTCTGACATCATGGGTCTGAGCATCTGTGAGTAACCGTGCGTCTACGAGCTTGTGTGCATAGAGGCGCACAGACTCTGCGGTCACAGCAAGAGCCTGGATGAGCCGTGCTGGGTTTGAGAGGCACATCGGACGCTCGGGGGCGGGGGGCGGGGAGGGGTCACGTGAACACACGCGTATTGGTGTCTGGAGCACAAAGGGCTGCAGGGAGAACTGGGGAGGCTCTGCGGGGAGAAGTGAGGAGTGGGCAGTGCTCAGGTGGTATTTAGAGCCCTGAGCTTTAAAACAGGGGCACCCAAGGAGAGAGGTTAGAGACCAGGGCAGAGGTGCAGACAGGGAGCGGCCTGGCAGGCAGCCTAGGTTAGCCCACGCAGGCGCAGACCTTCCCATCTCATTGGTGGAAGTGTGTGCTTGCGTGCGTGCTAACTCGCTTCGGTCAAGTCCGGCTCTTTGCAACCCATGGGCTGTAGCCCCCGGGCTCCTCTGTCCATGGGGTTCTCCAGGCAAGAATACTGGAGTGGGTTGCCATGGCCCCACCAGGGCATCTTCCCCACCCAGGGATGGAGCCCACGTCTCTGGCCTCTCCTGCACTGGCACGTGGGGTCTTTCCCACTAGCGCCGCCTAGGAAGCCCGGGTGGAAGTATTCCAGTCTGTTTCACGGAATGACAGAGCATTACCAGCTCCGCTCTTCGTGTCTCGGTTTCTCCATCAACAGACTGGAGGATGTAGGATCTGGGTCTGGGCCTGTTGTTAAAGGATGATTTGCATGGCATTTCTTGGCCCAGGGCTGCCTCTTCTAGCCAGTGACAGGCCTGACTCTACTACGGCTGTGGGATGCCCACAGCGGTAGACCGCTGCTCTGTGTCAGTCCCCCAGGCCTGGGGACTGGGTCAGTCATTAGACACAGAGCTGATGGTCAGGAGAGAATTTACGCTTCGTGCTTTGGAAAGGACCAGAAGACAAAGCAAGAAAGGGACGTGGTGAGAAAAGAAGAGGGAGGCTTGCTGAAAGGAGATGGAGGGAAGAAGAGACCGGAAAGGAATGGAGACCAAGAGAGAAACAGAGAGAGAAGGGGCAGAAAGAGCAAAGTGTGGGAAACGCGACTCCCTTCCGGCTTCCAGAGAGGCGGCGCCCGGGTGATTGACAGCTCGAGGCCCTCGGCCCTTTGGGAGGAAAGAGAGGTTGGATGGGCTGGAGCCCTGCGCCCAAGTAGCCCCACTGCGTGCAGCAGCCACACGACCTGGGGGCCCCTACCTGGCGGCTGCCTGGGGAGGGAATCCAGGGGGCAGCTGGGTGCAGCAGAGGCGAGAGACCTGGACACAGATGGGACGGGGGCTCTCTGGGAGACCCAGAGGAGCTGGGGCCCTGTGGTTGTCGTGGAATTGTCACACATGTGTGAGGGCAAAGGGGATCCAGGCACCAGAAGCAGCAGGAACGGCAGGAACCATCCTTGGTGCATTTTCTGAGGGCGAGCGGAGAGCTACCGAGGCGTGGGCTGGGTGTCAACATGTCTTGAGAAGTCCAGGCTCCGTCGAGCTGGGGGAGGACAGCTTCCTGCAGGAATTGTGGACTTCGGAGAGGGAGAAGGAAAGCAAACAGACTGTAGCCAGCACTGGCCCAGCTTCAGAGGGGCCTTCCTCTTCCAACATGTGTGGCATCGTCATAACAACACCATCGGCAGAGGCCTCTGTGTTCCCGGCGTATCCAGACCTCTCCATCTGTCACAACGGTGACAGTCCTCACGATGCCCAAAGCAGACGGCCTTGTTTACTTTTGACGCTATTGTTTTTATCTCCGTTTTATAAATGATACAGAAACTAACTTGCCCAAGGCCAGCACATCAGGAGATCTGGCTGCCTCACTTTCTCGCCTCAAACCCTCAAAGAGAATGGAGTTATCTAGAAGGAGGCTGCCTTAGATATCCCCCATGCCAGGGGTCCTCCACCTCCAGGATCTAATAATGCCTGATGACCTCAGGTGGAGCTGACGTAACAGGCATGGCGAGAAAGTGCGTGTTAAGTGTGATGCCCTCGAGTCATCCTGAGACCATCCCTTCCTCCCCCACCCCCAGTCCGTGGAAAGATTGTCTTCCATAAAACTGGTCTCTGGTGCCAAAGAGACTGGGAATCGTACTCATGTGTGGATGTGAGAGTTGGACTATAAGGAAAGCTGAGCACCGAAGAACTGATGCTTTCAACTGTGTTGTTGGAGAAGGCTCTTGAGAATCCCTTGGACGGCAAGGAGATCCAACCAGTCCATCCTAAAGGAAATCAGTCCTGGGTGTTCATTGGAAGGACTGATGCTGAAGCTGAAACTCCAATCCTTTGGCCACCTGATGAACTGACTCATTCGAAAAGACCGTGATGCTGGGAAAGATTGAAGGCAAGAGGAGAAGGGGATGACGGAGGATGAGATGGAATCACTGACGCGATGGACATGAATTTGAGCAAGCTCTGGGGGTTGGCGATGGACAGGGAGTCCTGGCGTGCTGCAGTCCATGGGGTCACAAAGAGTCAGACATCATTGAGTGAGTGAACTGAACACCACACACACACGCACACACACACACACACACANATCAGTCCTGGGTGTTCATTGGAAGGACTGATGCTGAAGCTGAAACTCCAATCCTTTGGCCACCTGATGAACTGACTCATTCGAAAAGACCGTGATGCTGGGAAAGATTGAAGGCAAGAGGAGAAGGGGATGACGGAGGATGAGATGGAATCACTGACGCGATGGACATGAATTTGAGCAAGCTCTGGGGGTTGGCGATGGACAGGGAGTCCTGGCGTGCTGCAGTCCATGGGGTCACAAAGAGTCAGACATCATTGAGTGAGTGAACTGAACACCACACACACACGCACACACACACACACACACACAGCACCACAGCTCAGACAACTCTGACTACTAAATAAAAGATCCCCACCTAGTGGTTATTTGGCTACAGTGCAGACACCCCATCCCAAAGGCCCATTAACTTCATTCACTGACTGTTAGTTGAGCACATACTCTGTGCCAGCATTTGTTCTGCGTCCTGGGGACACTGGGAGGTTCGAGACAGAAGAAGCCTGAGTCTCACACAGCTTACACTTTGTCAAGGAGAGATGGACACAAGCAAGGAAGCAAGAGGAGTGAGAGATGTGAAAAGTACGGGGTATGAAACACGGGGACGCGAGGGAGAGTGGCTGGAGAAGTTTAGCTGGAGTGGTCGGAAGAGCCTCTCTGAAGAGAGGAAATCTGGCCAGGACCCAGAGGTGGGATGCCTCCAGCCGCCTGAGGATCCTGGAGAGAAGAGTTTCAGACAAAGAAACTAGCAAGGGCAAGTGCAAAGGCCCTGGGACAAGACCAACCAGAGCATGTGACCCAAAGAGGCCAGTGTACCTGGAGCAGAGGGAAGGTGAGAGTGGAGGGCTGTGGGGGTGGAGAGGTGGGCAGGGGCCCCGTTACGGCAAGGACTTGGGATGTCTTGGTTCAGATAGAAACCACAGCAGGGCTTTCAGCAAGAGAGTGAACCTCATTCATTCCGAGACAGTCCCTGTTTACTTCCTTCCATTAGGGCGGGAGAGCTGGTGATGGCAGGGACTGGGGTCATGGCAAGAAGCTGGGGAGAAGAGGGCAGAGCACGAAATGTTCTAAATGCAGAGACATCCATGGAGCTCTGGGTGGATGGAATGTGGAAGTGAAAGGAAGGCAGGAGTCAAGGTTGGCTGCTGGTTTTCTGGCTTGGGTTGGAGGTGCTACCAATTCTTAAGCTGACAGTATGGGTGGAGGGCCAGATCAGTGGTTAGGGCAGGGGCACTTACATCAAGAGCTTCCTCTGGGGCATCTTATACCGGAGATGGTACTGATTTCCACGTGAGATGCCAGGGAAGCTGCTGAGTTTTGAGAAGATGAGTTCTGTGTCCTTGCCCTGGGAGCTGCTTGGGGGCACTAACTCAGTGCTCCCCCCGCCCACATGCAGCCCACACCTGCCTCTTCTCCTGTTTCTTTCCAGGTGTCTCTTCAGGGCCTGTCCAGCTATGATGGTGGAAGGGCTTGAGATGAAGGAGAAGGACTCCCAGCTCCTTTTTCCTTTCAATTTTCAACCCTTGACCCCTTGCTGCGAGCTCCCAGTTCTCCCCAACCTTAGAACCACACCCTGGGGGTGGCTGGAAGCCTCCCGTGACCCTTTGTCTCCCTGCAGGTGAATGTGCCCTTGGTCCTGGCGTCAGCTGCCTCTGTGGGCTGCGGGCCTGCGAGTGTGACACTCAGTCTGCATACTGCTTCAAAGAGAACCTGCCCACCTACGAGAAGAACTTCAAGCAGTTCTCTAGCCGGCCCCACTGCGGCAAGCACAAACTCCAGTGCTAGTGAGGCCACAGGGTCCCTGGTCAGGCCCAGGGTACTCCTTTGTTACTCGGCATCAGAGAGCTGGAGATCAGAAGTGCAAAAGGCAGAATCTGGGCCTTCGATGGAGGGAGACAGACCATAAATATAAGTAAACGATATGTTCCAACCACAGTAAGTGCTAAGAAGCTATAAAACAAAGTGACAAGGTAGAGAGATGTCCCGTACCCCCATCCCAGGAAGATTCCAAAAGAGGAGAAGGGCCCGGGATCTGCCTTAAGCGCTCCCTTCATCCCTACCCCAAGATGGGGATTGCTGGGCAGACTTGGGCACCAGACGCACATCCAGATCCAGCTGGAGCCAAGGTCTTGGGCACATGCCAAGGCCCCGAGAGGCGCACCTGGACTCTTTTCCCATTTGCTGGAGTTCTGCCTCCTGAAAACCTCAAGGTAGGAAAACATCGATGCCATTCTCACCTCTCAGGAGACAGAGCCTGGGAACATCCATGCCAACTGCCACCGGATGTCACAGCCAGAAGACGCCAGAGCAGTGGAGAGAGAGCTGGCGGCGAGTCAGGGGTATCCAAGGCTGCTGGTCACGTTTAGAAGCCCCTGGTCACGAGGCATAAATTCTAATAAATATTAAAGTGAATCAGTCTGGGTGGACTCTGATCTTTCTGACACCCAGCTTGTACGGGAGATTGCAAAAATGACCACAGCTGGAGATTTTCCCAGAATCCAGTGGTTAAGACTCTGCTCCCAATGCAGGCAATGTGGGTTCGATCCCTGGTCAGGGAACTAAGATCCCAAAAGCCACAGGGTAATTAACCTCCTGTGCCACAACTAAGAGCGGAGGAAGCCAAATCGTTTAAAGAAAGAAAGAAAGAAAGAAGACTCTTTGGTTAAAAAAAAAAAAAAACGCCACCCTTGTTTTCACCTCTCTGCATCCTCGCTTCTCAGTCTGTTGCTCAGTTCTCAGTTGCCCCCGACTCTCTGCGACCCCATGCGGTGCAGCGCGCCAGGCTTCTTTGTCCTAATGCTCAGCTTTTCTCATCACGAGGCAGAGTCTGTTCCCCCCTCCCCCGCCCCCACTGTGACTCTGAACTCTGAACTGGCCTTGTGACTTAGTATGGTCCATAAAACATGACAGCGATGGTCCACCAGTTCCCCCGTGAGGACTCAGGAGTCCCAGTGCACACCCTCTTTTAGAACACTGCCACCGCCAAGAGAAAAAGCCCAGGGCAACCTGCAGGAGGATGGGAGACCGCCTGGGTCAGAGTCATCCACCCAGCTGTCCGGGCTGAGACCTCAGACCTGTGAGAGTGCTCGGCAAGGATCAGCAAAGCCAGCTCACAGATGACCACAGACCCAGAGAAGCTCAGTGAGGCCAAAAGAACAGCCCAGCTGAGCTCCAGCAAAGCCACCACCTTGCGGAAGTGCAAGCTAAATAAAGGCCCTGTTTACATTAAGTTCTGGTGTGGTTTGTCATGCGGTCTAACTCACTGATGTACTTGCTCCTCAATCCCGAGGCTCAGCACTGTGACATGCCTGGTGGCGCCAGGAACAGCATGGCGCGCCCCTGCCCCTTACCTTAGGGCTTGGGAGGAGAAGGGCAGGTGCTGACTGATGGGGGAGACAGTGGCAGACTTTATCTTTAGGGGCTCCAAAATCACTGCAGATGGTGACTGCAGCCATGAAATTAAAAGACGCTTGCTCCTTGGAAGAAAAGTTATGAGCAACCTAGACGGCATATTAGAAAGCACAAACATTGCTTTGCCGACAAAGCTCTGTCTAGTCAAGGCTGTGGTTTTCCCAGTTTCTTCATGTGTGGATGTGAGAGTTGAACTATAAAGAAAGCTGAACACCGAAGAATTGATGCTTTTGAACTGTGGTGTTGGAAAAGACTCTTGAGAGTCCGTTGGACTGCAAGGAGATCCAACCAGTCCATCCTAAAGGAAATCAGTCCTAAGTTTTCATTGGAAGGACTGATGCTGAACTTGAAACTCCAATCCTTTGGCCACCTGATGTGAAGAACTGACTCATTTGAAAAGACTCTGATGCTGGGAAACATTGAGGGTGGGAGGAGAAGGGGACAACAGAGGATGAGATGGTTGGATGGCATCACCGACTCAGTGGACATGAGTTTGAGTAAACTCCGGGAGCTGGTGATGGACAGGGAGGCCTGGCATGCTGCAGTCCATGGGGTCGCAGAGAGTCGGACACAACTGAGCGACTGAACTGAACTGAACTGATAAATCCCCAATTGACAGAGGCTCAAAGCCACACAGATAACATGTGGAAGGACAGTGACTTGAGCCTAGCTGACTCTTCTCACCCTAAGGTTCCAGCCGCAGGCTCATCCCAGAAAGAATCCAGTTCTGGAGAGACCAGGGGCACGGGTGCTGGAGGAGGCTGCTCCGGGATTTATACTCTTGCCCTGGAGGGAAGCCGAGCTTCTGGTTTTGGTTATTGTTTGTTTTTAGTCGCTAAGTCGTGTCCAGCTCTTTGCGACTCCATGGACTGTATAGCCTGCCAGGCTCCCCTGTCCCTGGGGTTTCCTAGGCAAGAATACTGATTGGGTTGCCATTTCCTCCTCCCAGAGACTTTCCTGACTGCTGGAAGCCAGCGTGAGGAATCCCACCCGTGACAAGGTCATGTGGCAGGAGATTTGATGGGCAAGGACNGTGCTTTAAGGAGATGCAGATTAAAGAAAAACACTTCAGGGAAACGAGATTAACATTCATTAAGAAGAGAGCCAAAAAGTGTTAGCAAGGCTCTTGGCCAGAAGATGATGTAAATCACCTGAGACCTTTTGTAACAAAAAGATATAGCTGCCCCTGCATGACTCTGTATCTTCCACTATGTAAAATTTAGAGTATATAAACACCTTTTAAATAATAAAGTTGAGGGGGTTTTTGCACAAGCCTGGCCTCCCCCGTGTCTCTTTCTCTTGCTTCCTCTAATTTCAGGTTGAATTCCCATCTGGGGCGTGGAGGCTCACCGAGTCTACTTACTTGACCAGGCTTCTGAAGACCCACGCGAGAGGGAGCCCAAGGTGGGGCACTCTCCGATATTCAAGTGGGCGCCTGTGGTCCAACGTAGACGGTGCAAGCTCCTTGTCTGGAACTTTATTGGCTTTCCACGTAAACCAAGTTACTCAGCCTCTTTTCTCCGCTTAATTTTCCCACTAGACTATTATTCCCTAATCTTACATTTCTGAATAAATAAGTTTTTCCTTGCCCATCCGTCTCCCTCTTTGAATCACCCTGGATCCACTGGGGCTGGACCCCAGCACCTGACCCAGGGATTGAACCCACGTCAGCTACACTGGCAGGCGGATGCTTTACCACTGAGCCACCAGGGATCAAGCCCCTAAGTTGCTGTGTGGTTTCATTCATTCGTGCATTCCCTCAGTGCCCAAATGTCCAGTGTGCCAAGTGAGACAGGGCTGGATGCTGGCGGTTCAGTGGGAATAGGAGGCCCCCCTCCCCCTGACACCTGAGGCTCACAGCTGAGGGGAGGTGAAGAGTGGGGCGCCCAGAGGCAGGCACCCCTGGGGGCACCCCATCCAGACCTGCTGGTGAGCAGAGGCTTCTAGACCTGAACGTGAGTTGGGAGTAGGCCAGGCAAGGCAGAGAAGGGAGAGGGCGCGAGGCGGAGGGAATGAGCAAAAGCCAGGAAGGAGATAAGGGGGAGGCTGAGGCCCGGAGGCCAGGGGTGACAGTGAGCTGGAGGCGGGAGTGGAGCTGGAGGGGGTGGGAGGCGGTGAGCGAGGGGGCTAGGGAGAAGGCCAGGGTCTCCTGTGAAGGGCCCTGGAGCGAGGACCACCACGCACAAGCCCCGTCCTCTCTCTGGGCCCCAGGCTCCTCATCACAATGAAGAGCCAGCATGTGTGTGCACCTGACCCTTCCGGAAGCCCCTTTCACCTGTCCTCGTGTTGCTGGTCAGCAGCAGAACCTCAGGACATATTCGTCCCCATTTCACAGATNGGGCCCTGGAGCGAGGACCACCACGCACAAGCCCCGTCCTCTCTCTGGGCCCCAGGCTCCTCATCACAATGAAGAGCCAGCATGTGTGTGCACCTGACCCTTCCGGAAGCCCCTTTCACCTGTCCTCGTGTTGCTGGTCAGCAGCAGAACCTCAGGACATATTCGTCCCCATTTCACAGATGGAAACAGAGGGTCTGAGCCAGTACATGGGGCTGAAACGGGAACCCGTGTCCTCTGATTCTAACTTTCTTGTTCCCCATCCCCTTTCTCACAATGAGGGGGTTGTCAACGGATTGCTCTCTGAGGCTAAGGTTCTGGAGTTGGGGTTCAAACCCTGCTTCTGTTGCATGACCTTGAGTAACTAACTTGGCTTCTCTGGGCCTGTTTCCTCCTTCTAGAAACAAAGCTATGAATGGCCCCCACCTCATAGGGTTGCGGGGAGGGTTAGCTGAGTTGGCACACACAGAGCTCTGAGCCCCGTGCCAGCTGCAGTAAGTGCTTAGTGCACTTTGCTCTACTCCTGGGCCCCAGCATCCTGAGACCCCAAACTGCCAGCCTGGGGGCAAGAGTGCAGCAGGGTTCCAGGCTGGTGTGCACACCCCTGCCTCCCCGTGAGCAGCTTTGCTGGTTGTCACAGCTGGCGGCATCAGCTGCTCGTTAGAAGCCGTAGCCAGGGAAGCCGACAGCAGTGTTGCTGAGCCAGCCTCCGGGGAGGACAGGGCCGCCTCCCTGCGTTCACGGCCGGCCCTGAGCGTGGAGAGCTGCGCAGGCTGCATCAGGTCAGAGACGGACAGGCGTTGGGTGCCTGGCCATGGATCTAGGGCACCAAGCTGCCTCCTTTCCTTTTCCTGCTGCCTCTCCCTCATCCTCCCCCCTCCCCGACCCTCAGCAGCCTTGCGCAGAGAGCCAGATTTTCTGGATAAACCACAGCTTTGCTCTGCCAGGTTTCCATTTGCCGGAGAAGGTCAGAGGCCATCCATCCCCACCAGCATCTTCCTTCCTTTCACCCGCTGCCCTTTGTTGACCTGGCCATCAGGACCTCTGTCCCAACACGCAGCCCAGGGCCCCAGTCTCCAGCGCTGACTTTCCAGTCTCAACACCAGGCCTTGTGCTGGGAGCATTCCCCTCCGTGGCCGCGTGTGGTTCTCAGAGCCCACGATGCTCGTCATATTACCCTTATTTTACAGAAAGGGGAGATGGAGACTGGGAGGGGTGGGGTGACTAGCCCAAGGCCAAGTGGCCCTTGAACGGCACAGCCCGTGTTGAGCCTGGTCCGCTCCTTCTGAGATGTGTCGATGGCGATGATAAGGAGCAGTGACAGTGAGAGTTTCCTAGTGCTCTCTTGGGCATTGCCAGCCCGGACAGCATCTCTCACTTTGGGTTCAGACCCAGAGGGGCAACAGGTGCGGAGCAAAGCCTACAAGGTAACCGATCACGAGCCATTGTCTTCCTTGGTGGCTCAGACGGTAAAGAATCCAGCTGCAAGGCAGGAAACCCGGGTTCGGACCCTGGGTATCAGGAAGATCCCCTGGAGGAGGGAACGGCTACCTATGGCAGTATTCTTGCCTGGAGAATTCCGTGGACAGAGGAACCTGGCGGGTAACTGCTTCGGGTCAGAGTTTGACTCAATGGAGCTACTGACGTCGTCATCATCCACCATGACCACTAGGCGTCACCCAAGATCTAGTAAAGACTTGACGACCACTCCCTGGAAGGATCTGAAGACCAGGAGTGAAAATGGAAGGCTAGCCAAGCTCTGGGCAGAGACGATGCAGAAAATCGGACAAAAGTCAAACTGCTGAAAGTAGATTTTGTTAACTATCACACAAGGGGAAACGGACAGATAGAACTGGGCTCAGGTTTTTCTTCTTCTTTTCCCATCTTATCTGGCTGTGCCAGGCCCCAGCTGCGGCCGGCAGGAGCTTCAGTCTCAGCTGTGCATATGGAGGTCTTTAGCTGTGGCACGTGGGATCTAGCTCTCCGTCCAGGGATCGAAACCCAGGCCCCCTGTGCTGGGACCGTGAAGTCTTAGCCACTGGACCACCGATGGGAGTCCCTGGGCTCAGTTATTAACAGAACAAAGAAAAAGCGAGGATTTCTAACTGAGGAGAAGGGTGGGGGGAATCAGTGGATAGAAACTTGCTGAGAGAGTAGGGGGTTTTTACTAAACTGACCTAGCAGGATTCTTGCTAAAGACAGGTCACAGTGATCAGATATCACCTGTTAGCTGAGGGGGCGGGCAGGGGAGGTGGGTGAGAAATTGGATCAGATATTGAGGAAAGGCGAGAATCTTCACTAAACTGATATAGCACGATTCTTGCTAAAACCCACTCCGGTATTCTTGCCTGGAGAATGCCTTGGACAGAGATGCCTGGTGGGCTATAATCCACAGGGTCGCACAGAGTCGGACACGACTGAAGAGACTTACCTGGCATGCATTGCTAGGACACAGGAATGACGCAGAGATGAACGCAGAAGCCCGCAGGTAGAGGGAAAGCTGAGAAAAGGTCTCCGAGGAGCCTGACTGAAGTTTGGTCGAGGAGAGTCCTTGCCATTCCCTCCTCTCGTTCAGGCAAGGAGGAGATCTTCTTTCTCCTGAACCGTATAAGTTCTGAGAAATGGACTATTTCCTGCCAGATCAGTAAACAGAGGATGTCACAGTCACCAGTGATTGCAGCCCCACGGATGGTGAGCCCGTGAGCCCTAAGGGAACTCCGAAGGAAAGAATCCCTGCCATCTAGCAGCCATCAGACTTCAGCCACTCCCTGGGGTGAGCCCTGGGGAGACTCAGGGTGTGAAAACACAAGACGCTAGACCCAGACAGGTGAGGTGCACATCAAAGGAATGATTTCAGAGTGCCCAGACTCTTGCATCTCTCCATACACAGAAAGGCACTAAATTCCTCAACTTGGGATACCTGGTTTTCGTTCATTTACAAGAACATTGTGAGGTTCCCCATTGCCTGCCTTTTGTTGCAAAACTCCGATACAGTCCTAGTTCCTCTCCTTGCTTTCTCAGAGCAGATTCTCAAAGCTAGATGAAACACTCTCAGACTGCAATTCTCATTTTGCCCCCAATAAAAGTTAACTTGCAACTCTCACATTGTGCAAACTTTTTTCAGTTCAGTTCAGTTCAGTTCAGTCACTCAGTCATGTCCGACTCTTTGCAATCCCATGAACTACAGCACACCAGGCCTCCATGTCCATCACCAACTACCGGAGTCTACTCAAACTCATGTCCTTTGAGTCGGTGATGCCATCCAATCATCTCATCCTCTGTTGTCCCCTTCTCCTCCTGCCCTCAATCTTTCNACTGATGGATGCCAAGGGCCCTGGTAGTGCAGAAAATGCAATATCTCAGCCGTCACCAGAGGCTCAGACTTTCTGAAGAAATGGGTTCTAGGAGCCAGCTCTCCACTCACCTCCCTGCTCGTCTCCACCGAGGGCTCCATCCCAGGGAGGCAGGCACATACCTGGAGTTTCTTGAGGAGGTCCTGAGGCTTGGGTCCCTCCTCCCAGGGGGGTGTCTAACCAGCCCCTTCTTCCTGCACCCTTTGGGGTTGGCCGGAGCCCCATCTGGCATCTTCTGGGTTCTGGGGGGCCAGCGACATAGGGCTCTCAAGGTCCGCAATCCGCTCCGAAGGCTGCGGGGAACAGGCCCCAGCGTCTCGCTGCCGCGCACTGGCAGGGGAGTGCCGGGGCAATGCCCCTGGGCAGAAAGCCGTTGGCACATGGCCTAGAAAAAGGAGGCCCCGCCTCCTCCCTCCGCCCCGCCCCGCCCACAGCTGCCCGGTCACATCCCACCCCAGGGTGCTCAGGCCTGCGGGGGTGGGGGCTTGATGCACCGGAAGAGGACTTGGCCTTTCCCCAAGCATCCGAAGGGAAATGAGTCCACATTCTCTCCTTTCCCACCTGAAAGGGATGAGGGTAAGTTAAAGAAAAACATTCAGTAATACTTGTTAAAGCACAGCCAGGCAGACCATTTATTCAAGGGGGTCATTGGACCAGGTCTGGAGGGACCGCTGACTCCCAAGAGCCCTCATAGAGAGAAGTTGAAGGTTGTGAGCCTGGCTGGGAAGAAGTTGCCATCGAACTTCTTTTCAACAAAGGAACTTGTGAGAGTTTTGCATCCTGGGGACTGATGAGCAGGCTTCTGGGTCAACGTGCTGAGGCTTCCCCGGCAGTGCCCTGAGTCCACGATAACCAAGAGACAGAAGGCTAGAAACTGCTCTGATGGAGTCTGGCCATGGAGGAGACAGGTTGGATTCAACTCCAAATAGAAGAACCTAGAAAGTGGGAATTTTTAGCCAAGGTGCAAGGTGGAGGTCAGTGGATGGGAAATTACTAAGAAGAAACATCAGGAGTAGCAGAGATTCTAGCTTAACCCACCACCAGAAGGATCTGGCTGAAGGCAGGCAGGGTGGTGTCACCTAGCAACGGGAGTGAGAAGCCCCATCAGACATCGAGATGAAGAATCCTGGCCAAGCTGACTCAGCAGTGCGTGCATCCTGTCTCTCAGTCGTGTCCGACTCTGCGACCCCACGGACTGGGGCCCACCAGGCTCCTCTCTCCATGGGCTTCTCCAGGCAAGAACACTGGAGCAGGTTGTCATTCCCTTCTGCAGGGGATCTTCCCAACCCAGGGATCAAACCTGCGTCTCTTGCAACTCCTGCATTGGCAGGCCGATTCTTTACCACTGGAGCCGCCTGGGTTTACCTGACTGAACAGTGCCAAAATGAATACGGAAGTCCAGAACCTAAGGCCTGAGAAAAGAGAGTCCAAGGAACCAGAGCAGGGTTGGGTCAAGAGCAGCTCCGTCAGGGAGGCCCTCCGTGTGGATGCGCGTGTGCCTGCAGGGCATCGCTTCACATCTGGAAGCACTGTAGTCTAGAATCTGCAGGGAACTCTCCACCTACATCTGCAAGCTGTGGGTGCCCACCTCTGGCTGAAACTGGAGGGGGCCACAGGGGCAGGCAGACAACAGGAAGTCTCCGGCACAGACGTGGAAGGGCGAGCCTGTGCCTCTGCGATGGGGCTACTCTGCACCCCTTACCACTGTCTTGTGGCCTGACACCTGTCTAGGGGGCCATCCTAGGCATCCCTTGGGCTTGGGCAGCACCCGTTGCCTCCGCCACTAGACCCAGTAGCTTCTGCCTTCCTATGCTCCACCCTAGCCTCCCAGGTGGCACTACGGTCCATAGGGCTGCAAAGAGTCAGATAAAATGGAAGGGACTTAGCACACATGCATGCTCCTCCCTGCTCCCCCCAACTACCCCCCACCAACTTTTGAGAAGCAGAAATGACTCCACACATCGCCAAATGTGCCCTGGGGAACCCAGTCGCCTCTGGCTGAGATCCTGGTGGCCTGGGAGTTGATGCCATTTGCCTCTGGTGGGGTATGGTGGCACGAGTGGGGGAAAGATGGAGTGGGGAGGAGCAGAGGGGGCCGGAGCCCTGAGAGACCCCCAGTATGGATGGTTACACAGATGAGGGGCTCTGACCCCAGTGCCCCGACTTCTTGACTCTGCCATCCTGACAAGCTAGCTCCAGTCCTTGGGCCTCTGTGTCTTCAGCTGCAGGATGCGTATAACCAGGTGTCGCTGAGTAAGGAGCCTGCTCACAGATAATAACAGACAACAGATGTTGTGCGCTGCGAGGCTTAAGGCAGGTGCTCAAGCTTGTAACCTGTGTGTCACTGAGCCGAGGTCTGTTCTTCAGCCTTGAGATGGATTAAGGTGGTGGGAGCGGGAACAAGGAGGGAGGGGAGAAGAGTTCAACCAGAAATGAAACCTCCAAACTGTGGCCCACCTTCACATCATCTGTCCCTTCCGATGTCCCCAGACTTGCTGGCAAGGAACAGGAGTGAGCCCCTCCCCACTCAGGACTTCCCTACCCACCCCCGGCTCTTCCGGCTTGTACTTCTAGCTCTACCAAGCCAGCAGGCTGGCTGGTCCCATTTCCTGCTTCTCAAGCCCCTCCTCTTCCCCTGCCCAACTTGCTGTCTGTGGGTCCAGACCCTTCTCTTTCCCAGAAAGTTATCCTAGAAAAGTCCACTGCATCTAACCACCCATCCCTTCATGGATGTCGGTGACTGGTACCTGCAGATACAGTCTTTTGTGGACACCTGTACATGTTTTGGTCTGTGGGTCTTTGCATTGCACTCAGGCCAGGGATCCTGAGGAACAGAGGGCTGTCATTTCTCCAATAAAGACCAGGGGTTCCGCCGAGGACAGGAGTTGCATCGCCCTGTCAGACGGGAGCTCCCTGAGATTGAGTGTGGTGATGGGAGGGTGAGGCTGGTCTCTGCCTGCACTTGCCTGTGCAGAGCTTGCCTTCAGTTCTCTATTCGAATTTTGCAGATGCCTCTTAAGGATATCACTCAACTCCAAAGGAGGAAGAGCCAAGAAGTAAGGCCCAGTCCATACTGATGATACAGCTGCCAACATACAGGTAACCGGGAGCCACTTAGATCCATGCCAAGGAGGTCATGGCTGGGGCGGAGGGCAGGCGGGGGTGCCCTGGGAGTCTCTGCATAGTCCTGGGCCATTTTCTCATCCTACACTCCCACGGGCTGCCACCGGTTGGGCTGGTCCCTTGAGGGGAGGATGGGCACTTCCTCCCTCTCTCCTCTCCCAGCCACTGGCTCTCAATCAGAAAAGTCAAGAATAAACTTGTCAACCCAGTAATTCCACTCCTGAGACTATAAACCAAGATACAAACCTGAGTAGGTCCTAGAGGCAGATGAAAAAGAATATTGACTGTGGTATTCTTTACAAAGGTACCCCCGTCCCCAAATCAGAAGCACCTCAAATTAGGGACTTAGTTAAGCAAAATTTTAACCATCCACCCATAATTATGTTTTCAAAGACTTGATGATTACAAAAACCCTGGATATTATGGGTAATAGCAATTTTGTTAAAAAAACAAAAAAAGAGGGGTATTGAGGAGAGTTGGTGGGCACCTGTATAAAAATTATACGGAAGATACACACCAAAACATTCCCAATGGTTACTTTTAGACAGTAGAATAACTGGTGGTTTTATTGTCTTTTCAAAAATGTATTTATTTTTAATTGAAGGATAATTGCTTTACAATATTGCCTTGGCTCCTGCCGCACATCACCGTGAATCGCCACAGATGCTCATCCTCTGCCTGCTGGACCTCCCTCCCAACTCCCACCCCCACCCCATCTCACTCCTCTAGGTTGTCACAAAACACAAGTTTGACCTCCCTGCGTCATACGGCAGATTCACAGTTATATGCAGAGTATATGTTCATGTCATTTTTTTCTGTGCAAAAATGAATGTAAGGCAGTACATTCCATGACTAAGATGGAAAAGTCCATTTCCTTGAAAGACACAAAGTCATTCAACTGGAAATAGCCCCTAGATGGATGAAACAAACGTATGTAGTTTAAAACACTTTCATAAATAAACTTCAAGTTTAGATGACTTCACAGGCTATTAGGTTGCAAGGAGTGCCATAACAAAGTACCGTAGACTGGGTTGCTTAAACAACAGAAATTCATTTTCTCACATTTCTGGAAGCTTGGAGTCCAAGATGAACGTGTTGGCAGAGTTGATTTCATTCTGAGGCCTCTCTCCTTGGCTTGTTGTGTTCACATATTCTTTCCTCAATACATGCACATCCCTCCTGTTTCTTTCTGTGGCTGAATTTCCTCGTCTCATAAAGACCAGGACCTTGGACTAGGGACCCTCTGATGGTCTCATTTAAACTCAGTTTAAAACCCTTTATCCAAATACAGTCATCTTCTGAGATACCGGGCTTCCCTTGTGGGTCAGCTGGTAAAGAATCTGCCTACAATGTGGGAGACCTCGGTTCAATCCCTGGGTAGCTTTGACTAGATGGACCTTTGTTGGCAAAATAATGCGCTTTTTAATATGCTGTCCAGGTTGATCATAGCTTTTCTTCCAAGGAGCAAGAGCCTTTTAATTTCATGCCTGCAATTTCATGTTTTTTTTTTTTTTTTAAGTTCATGTTTACTAGCAATAAACAACCAGAAAATGAACTGAAAAATATACTTTAACAGTAACGTCCAAAAATATGAAATATTTAGGGATAGTGGAAAAGAAGAAGGAAGAAAGTGAAAGTCACTCAGTTGTGACCAACTCTTAGTAATCCTACGGACTGTAGCCCATCAGGCTCCTCTGTCCATGGGANAAAATTTCATGTTTTTTTAATTTAAGTTCATGTTAACTAGCAATAAACAACCAGAAAATGAATTGAAAAATTCATTTTCATTCACGCAAATTCGTGAAGCGTTCCATATTTTTAAATGAGTACAGTATTGTAAAGCAAAACAAACTAAAAAATAAAAATTAAAAAAAAAGAAAAAGAAAAAGAAAATAACAATATACAAAAATATACATATACTTTAACAGTAACGTCCAAAAGTATGAAATATTTAGGGATAGTGGAAAAGAAGAAGGAAGAAAGTGAAAGTCACTCAGTTGTGACCAACTCTTAGTAATCCTACGGACTGTAGCCCATCAGGCTCCTCTGTCCATGGGATTCTCCAGCCAAAAATACTGGAGCGGGTAGCCATTCTCTTCTCCAGGGGAATCTTCCCAACCAGGATCGAACCAAGGTGCCCTGCATTGCAGGCAGATTCTTTACCATCTGAGCCACCAGGGAANCTTAGTAATCCTACGGACTGTAGCCCATCAGGCTCCTCTGTCCATGGGATTCTCCAGCCAAAAATACTGGAGCGGGTAGCCATTCTCTTCTCCAGGGGAATCTTCCCAACCAGGATCGAACCAAGGTGCCCTGCATTGCAGGCAGATTCTTTACCATCTGAGCCACCAGGGAAGCTCGTGGAAGACTTGTGCATAGATAACTATGAAACAATGCCCAGAGAAATCAAGAAAGACCATGTTTATGAATCAGAAGACTGCATTTTGTTAAGATGTCATTTGCTCTATAGAGTCTGTGCCCTCCCGATCAAAATCCTAGTACACTTGTCTTGTAGAAACTGACAAACTGATCCTAAAATGCACATGGAAGTGCAAAGGATCTAGAATATCAAATTGACTTTGAAGACAGCAAAGTTGACAGATTTATATGACCTAATTTTAAGGCTTATAAAGTTACTTTAATCAACACAGTATAGACTAGTATAAAGACAGTCAATGGAATAGAATAGATGTTCCAGAATTAGACCTATACATTTATGGAGAATTTGCTTTTTGACAAAAGTATAAAAGCAATTTTGTGGAGGAAGAATAGATTTTCAAAAATGGTGATGGAAAGACTGACAATAGATCTGAAAAAGAGAGAAGAGGACAAGAAGGGAAGGAGGAAGGAGGAAAAAGAAAAAAGAATTCTTACCCATACTTCTCACCATACTCAAAAATTAACCGGAATGGATCATAGTTCAACAAGGGTACCAAGACAACTCAAGAAGGAAAGAGGCCTTAGAAAAGTGATGCTGGAACAACTAGATATCCGCATGTAAAGGAAGGAAGCTGGTTTCCCTTTCCATGCCATACACAAAGATTAACGCAAAATGGATGATAGATTTAGCTGTNAAAAAAAAAAAAAAAAAAAAACCTAGATCAAATTTCTAGAGAGAAACAAATACACTGAGATGACAGATTGAATAGGATTAATATAGATTAGACAATGTGAAAGAAAAGGTTAGCTGTTTATTTTGTTCATTTTAAGCAGCAAAGGTGCAGATGAAAGTGATGGTGGTGGGAGTCACCATGGCTCACATTTGTTGGCTTCTGGCTCCTGACTGAGCTCTGTCCCCATATCACCTCATTTAATTCCCACAAGTCGATGAAGCAGGTGCTATGGTAACCAAGCTGAACCCTGTAGGGCTTTCCCAGGACACACCTGCCCCTACTTGAGTCTTCCACCTGCCTCTCACTTATAAAAAAAATTTTTAACCTCTTAGGTCTTTCCCAAGTTCCAAAGAATACATTTAATCAGAAAAGTAAGAAAAATGGAAAGGCAAAAGAAAACAGTCAAGCAAGATAAAAATAATAGTTTAGCCATTAAACAAACTCGAGGAACTTCAGTTCTTCCTTAAGGTGTGTTCTGAGCCAATCATATGAACTGCTTCAGACTCCACCATGTGGAAGAAGTTAACTGTATGTAAGCTGTCACAAGCACATAGACTCCAGACGATTGGAACCAGAAGGTTGACAACATTGATCCCTTAATTCTCTTACCACCAACCAGTCATAAGAATGCCCACGGGCTGAACACACACACCCAATCCCCTCTCACTGATCCTGTCTTTAAAGGCTTTCCCTGAAAGCCACCATGGAAATTCAGCCCTTTTGAGAAACAGTTGTACACGACTGAGCGACTGCACTGAACTGAACTGAGCATTAGCTGTCTGGACTGCTTGCTTGGTGCCCTGCAATCAATGATGCTCTTTACTTCACCGTGACCGGAAGTCAGTAGATTCGCTTTTCTGGGCGAGCGGACTCAAGTTTGGTTCCAGAACACTCTCACCACCCTGTTTCATCCGTGAGAAAATGGAAGAGGTAGAGCTGAGCAGCTTTCTCCCGGTGCAGCAGCTGGAGCACCAGGGAGGTAGCCTGAGTTTGGGTACTGGCTTCTTGGTCTCCATGTGATGCTAAATAACTTGTGTTGTGGTACCATAATGGCACGCTCTCTGCGGGTGTGTTGTGTGCAGAGTGTTGTGTGTATGTGGTCTCTAAACCCCATGACCATCAGAGGAGAGGCCGGTTGCCTCCACCTTGTCCACGTTCTGCGGATGAGGAAAGCAAGGCTCGTGAGGTCAAGTGATTTGCCCAGGGTCCCAAGCTGGTAGGAGAAGAAGCTAGAGTGTGAATGTGTTCCCTTTGAACTGTGCCCTGGGACCCCTGGGGATGTCTGGGACAGCAGATTTTGAAGACTTTTGGCAGCATCTATCAAGTCTTCTCCCCCACTAGGGCAAAGACTTCTGGAATCAGCAAAAATCCTGGCTACTTTTGCTTCTGCCCGATTGAGACGGACTCAGGGGGAAGCTGGGGCTCAGAAGGGTAACAACAGACCTAGAGGAGAGCACAGGACGGTCCNTCTTTCAGTGTCCTATCATTTTGCCTTTTCATACTGTTCATGAGGTTCTCAAGGCAAGAATACTGAAGAGATTTGCCATTCCCTTCTCCAGTGGAGCACTTAGACAATGTGAGAGCAAAGGCTGGCTATTTATTCTGTTCATTTTAAGCTCTGAAGGTGCAGACGAAGGTGACTGTGGTGGCGGTGGCTCACACTTGTTGGCCTCTGGCTCCTGACTGAGCGCTGTCCCCATATCACCTCATTTAGTCCCCACAAGTCAATGAAGCAGATGCTATGGTAACCCAGCTGAACTCTATGGTGCTTTCCCAGGACAGACCTGCCCCTAGATGGGTCTTCCCCCTGCCTCTCACTATAAAAAACTTTAACCTCTTAGGTCTTCCCCAAGTTCCAAAGAATACATTTAATCAGAAAAGTAAGAAAAATGCAAAGCCAAAAGAAAACAGTCAACCAAGACAAAAATAATAATAGTTTAGCCATTAAACAAACTCGAGGAACTTCAGTTCCTCCTTAAGAGCTGTTCTGAGCCAGTCATATGAACTGCTTCACAGACTGAACCATGTGGAAGAAGTTAACTGTATGTAAGCTGTCACAAGCACATAGACTCCAGACGATTGAAACCAGAAGGTTGACGACATTGATCCCTTAATTCTCTTACCACCAACCAGTCATAACAATGCCCACAGGCTGAACACACGCCCGCAACCCTCTCCCCCTCATCCTGTCTTTAAAGCCTTTCCCTGAAAGCCACCATGGAAATTCAGGCCTTTTGAGAAAGAGTTGGACACGACTGAGCGACTGCACTGAACTGAACTGAGCATTAGCTGTCTGAACTCCTTGCTTGGTGCCCTGCAGTCAATGATGCTCTTTACTTCACCGTGACCGGAAGTCAGGAGACTGGCTTTTCTGGGCGAGCAGACTGAAGTTTGGTTCCACAACACTCTTACCACCCTGTTTCACACGTGAGAAAATGGAAGACATGGAGCTGAGCAGCTTTCTCCTGGTACAGCAGCTGGAATGTCAGGGAGGCAGCCTGGGTTTGAGTCCCACCTCCCAGCCTCTTGGTCTCCATGTGATGCTAAATAACCTGTGTTGCGGCACCATAATGGCATGCTCTCTGCGGGTGTGTTGTGTGCAGAGTGTTGTGTGTATGTGGTCTCTAAACCCCATGGCCATCAGAGGAGAAGGGTGTGGTTGCCTCCACCTTGTCCACGTTCTGCGGATGAGGAAAGCAAGGCTCGTGAGGTCAAGTGATTTGCCCAGGGTCCCAAGCTGGTAGGAGAAGAAGCTAGAGTGTGAATGTGTTCCCTTTGAACTGTGCCCTGGGACCCCTGGGGATGTCTGGGACAGCAGATTTTGAAGACTTTTGGCAGCATCTATCAAGTCTTCTCCCCCACTAGGGCAAAGACTTCTGGAATCAGCAAAAATCCTGGCTACTTTTGCTTCTGCCCGATTGAGACGGACTCAGGGGGAAGCTGGGGCTCAGAAGGGTAACAACAGACCTAGAGGAGAGCACAGGACGGTCCCACACTGGTAACAGCATGAAGGTAAAGAGCACGTGACTCTGGAGCACACCTGGGGGGGCACGCCCGAGGCTGTGCCAGGGAGATTCCATGTGTTTGCTGCTTAGTATTTTGCATGCAGATTGCTTTTTCAGGTATGAGATGACCAGTTAATGACTGAGTCTAGGAATAAAGGAAAATTAGATTTTAAGGAGACAGGGAAGACGGAGAGGGAGGTCGCCCAGCAGTGACTTGACCTTTTTTGGGGTAGACCAGTTAGCTGGCCGCAAAGAGGTCAGCCTGTGCTCTATGCTTTTGAACAGCCATCTGACAGGCACCAAAGAAGCCCAGCTTCTGCTCTCGTGGGCCCTCCAGCAAACCTCAGAAGGTTACTGGTAGAGCGTTTGTAGCAGACTATCCATTTGTGTTGCCAAGCATGTCTCGCCATCAGCACCTCCACCCTGGCTGGGCGGGGTCCACATCATTTGCCTCATCAGGAGCCCATTTTACGCTGGGGCAGACCTTCTGCAGGGTCAGCTGTCAATACATGTCAGTTGCCTTCAAGGTGTGTGTGTGCTTTGACTCAGCAGGCCCACTTCAGGAGTGCACCCTGTAGAGACAATCCTGGGCAGGGGCGAGCTTTCATCTCAGAGGTTTCTTTCACTGTCCTGCTGTGTGGGCTGGAATAGGATGATATTGAACATCACCCATGTGCCCACAGTAGGGGATTCTTTAAATGAAGGGCATACAAGGCTACCTTTCAAAATTTTTTGCAGGAGATGATTTAACAACATACAAATATGTTCAAGTTATTTTAGTAAACGAAAAGACAGACTACAGCATACTACCTGTAATATTTACCTAATTTGGTCAGAGAAAAGTGTGGAAAGATATATACAGAGAGTAATAGAACCAGGATAACATTGACACCAAGATGGTAATATGGAAACAACTTAAGTGCCCATCAAAGGATGAGTGCATAAAGAAGACATCATTCGTGTGTGTGTGTGTGTGTGTGTGTGTGTGTACAAACATCTTAAAATAGAGAGTAAAATGGTGGTTATGAGGAAGTATGGGAGAGTGAGGGCTAAGACAAATATTGTATACGTGTACGCACTTGGAACAAGTAGTAAATAGGTCCTAGACAATATAGTGAATATCGACAACAATGTTGTGTTATAATCACCAAACTTGCCTAGAGACTAGATCTTAATTATTCCAACCACAAAGAGAAATTGTAATTACGTGACATGATAGAAATGCTAATTACTGCTGCACTAACACTCAGATCATGATATATAAATGCATCAAATCAATATATTGTACCCTTAAATTTACACAGCTATATGTCAATTTCATTGAAAAAATTAATGGTGATGAATGGATTCACAAATGACTTTAAATTGCTTCTAGTTGTTCAAGTTCTCCAATTCTTCTATGCCAAACATGCAACCACAAGCATTTTTTAAAGATATTAAAAACAGAAATAATAAAACTCCACATTGCCAGAAAAGAGGAAACATTAAGCGCATGGGTGACCTCCAGCAGGGCTGAAGCTGGGAGGGTGGGAGCGAGCTCGGCGGGCAGGGCCATCTGACATAAGGGGCTGCTGGCTCGCAAGGGGACTTCCAGTCGCTGCCTCCCCTGCTCTGTGCTGGGGTCATGGGCCTCTCCCTGCTCTGCGCACTGCTGGTCTTTGCTGGTAAGTGGGGGCAGCGCCCACAGCCGGGAAGGCGGGGGTGGGGGGTGGGCGGTGGGAAGCTGGGATGCCCTGTATCTCCTTCCTAAACTGAGCTGCTGTGCTGATCGCCACTGCCACGGTCTCCAGTCCCCCACTATTCGGCCCCCTGCAGGAGTCGTCAGTGGCTCAATCCCCTGGAACAGTGGCTTCAGTCACAGAGNGAAGCTGGGATGCCCTGTATCTCCTTCCTAAACTGAGCTGCTGTGCTGATTGTCACTGCCACGGTCTCCAGTCCCCCACTATTCGGCCCCCTGCAGGAGTCGTCAGTGGCTCAATCCCCTGGAACAGTGGCTTCAGTCACAGAGCTATGGGCAGCCAAGCTGTGTGGCAGGCAAAGGCGGGAAACTAGAAGTTCAGAAACCGGGCTCCAGCTGAACTGACGTCTGTGGTACTTTGGACAGAAACTACAGAAATGGATCTGACTCCTGTGTCCCTCTGACCAGATAATAGTGATCTCTCGCATATGCACACCTCTCCACACTTTCAGGGGCCTTTCCTGGGGGCTCAGGCAGTAAAGAATCCACCTGCAATGCAAGAGACCCAAGTTCGATCCAGGGTTGGCAAGATCCCCTGGAGAAGAAAATGGCAATCCACTCCAGTATCCTTGCCTGGGAAATCCCCTGGACAGCGGAGCCTAGCAGGCTAGAGTCTGTGGGGTCGAGGAGTTGAACATGACTTAGCGNTAAAGAATCCACCTGCAATGCAAGAGACCCAAGTTCGATCCAGGGTTGGCAAGATCCCCTGGAGAAGAAAATGGCAATCCACTCCAGTATCCTTGCCTGGGAAATCCCCTGGACAGCGGAGCCTAGCAGGCTAGAGTCTGTGGGGTCGAGGAGTTGAACATGACTTAGCGATAAACCACCACCTTTTTAGAACACTTTCAGCTCCCTTGACCCTGGGGGTTCTGTTGTCCACTGGGAAATGGTGAAGTTTCCACCTGATCTTTAACAGATCAAATGTTGTAAATATGGGTGCTAGCAATCCGGAATTTTTACTTGTTGATCCATCTCAGAATATGTGATGTGAGAAAGCATTTGCATTTCATTTTTATTCTGCTTTATGTTATTTTGGGGACTCCCAAATTCCCGAGAGGAGCACATCACCAGGGTTACAGTGAAAACCATCAGGAGAACTGTAATCAAGCTTCAGAAATTCATCTCTCAGATGCAAAGAGCAATATGGTGTAGAGATGGAATACACAGTTGAGCCTGCATTCAGAGGCTGGCCCATCAACTTCCGGTGTTATGACCTTGGCCAAGTCCCCCTACCCCTCTATACCTCATCTGTAAAGTGGGCACAATAAAATCCTCTTCATTGGGTTGTTCGAAGGGCTCTAATNGGGGGGGAGGGGAGTGGTGGACAGCCACACCCAGAGATGAGCAGGCAAAGGTGGGTTACAGCAAGACAGGATCCTGGGGGAAGGTATAGTGAGTAATAATCACACTGACAGTAGGAGTTGTGATCAGCCCGACCCCCCACATTGGGAGCACTTTATCCTACACAAATCTCCTTCCCACCATTGGCTGATCCAGCCCTCGCCTGGATCAATCCGCACCTGGAAGTGGCATTCTAATTCCGTGGGGCAGGCGCCGAGCCCAGGGCAGTGACGGGCGGATGACGTCTCCATGTCTCTGCCTGTTTTTTTCCAGCTGGATCTTGCTCTTTCCTTTTCACTGGGATGTGCAGGTGGGGCTGGGGCCCCTGCCCCTGCCCCTCCCCCTTGAGAGGGGAGTGTAGTGTTCACACTTGAGGTCCTTGACGTCCTTGCTGAAGTCAGCCCGAGAGCCGACCTGACCCCAGGCCAGCTGGACCATCCAGAGTCTGGAAGCCCTTGGGGCTTCTCCTGGTGGGAACTTCCCTGAGCTCTTTGCAAAAGTGGCCCCTTCTCTCGTCCGGAGCTCAGCTAACAGTCACTGCCCCTGCTTTTCCAACCTAAAGCCTCCACCTCCCCACCCTCTCTTACTCCTGTCTCCTGCCTTATTTTCCTTTTCTGCTTCACACTTTCTGACGGTTTTGCTCATCACTCATTCATCCGCTAGTCTGCATCACCCCAGAGCTTCAGGAGCATGTAAACACTACAGACTCAGGGAGGGACCACAACTTCCCCAGCAACCAGAACCATGCCAGGGGCGTGGGAAGTATCTGTTGAATGAATGAGAGTGAGAGGGAAGCTCACCTTCTTTCTCTAAACTGGGCTGCTTCCCAGCTGTGTGACCTTGGACCAGGCATTTTACTTCTCTGATCCTCAATTTATGATCAGTCAGATCGNAACCATGCCAGGGGCGTGGGAAGTATCTGTTGAATGAATGAGAGTGAGAGGGAAGCTCACCTTCTTTCTCTAAACTGGGCTGCTTCCCAGCTGTGTGACCTTGGACCAGGCATTTTACTTCTCTGATCCTCAATTTATGATCAGTCAGATCGAGGTGACAACACCTATGTTCTTAAGACTGTTCATGATTCCCATGAAAGGGAATTTTTTTTTTTTTTTTTTACCCAACTTTCATCTCTTCCCTGATGAATAGCATGTCTGGTTGATGAGAAGGCTGAGACAGAGTGAAAGGAGTGGGTTGTCCAGATTTCTAGGGTCCCCAGAAAACGGGGCAGGCCTCCCTGGTGGCTCAGATGGTAAAGAATCTGCCTGCAGTGCAGGAAACCAGGGTTCAACCCCTGCTTTGGGAAGATAACCTGGAGAAGGGAACAGCTACCCACTCCAGTATTCTCGCCTGGAGAATCCCATGGACAGAGGAGCCTGGCAGGCTACGGTGCATGGGGTCACAAAGAGTCAGACGGGACTGGGTGATTAATGCTTTCAGGGAGGAGGCATGTTTATCACCTCCCTGCTCCCTCCCTCAGACTATCAGAAATCAACTGCCTATCCTCTGCCAAGAACACTCCCTTATTTCCAAGAGGCCACGGATGTGCAGTTGAAGGTCATTGTCCAGGTGGGCGGCTCTGCAGCCCTCCCAGAGGCTGGGCTGGGCTGGAGCCAGCAGGAGCTGAGGCGTCCCTGCCCCTCGAGGTCCAGCCCTGAGATGCAGCTACCTCTGCTCCTGGCTTTGCTGATGGTAAAGCGCCCCTCCCAGGCCCCAAACACCCCAGGTCTGGGAACCACAGAGCAGAAGAAAAAGTGAGTTGTATCCTCTGGCTTCCCTAAAGGGAGACGAGAAAAAGCTGTTTTCTGGACTTCCTTGTGCTAAGAACTGTATATACATTTTCTCCTTCACACTTGATTACACGTGGCCCTGCCAGGTGGTTATTTTGACCTTATTGTATAGATGAGGAAACAGACTTGGATAAGTTCAATAACTCACTTGAGGCAAGTCACTCAGCAGGAAGTGGCAGAGACTGGGTGCAGGAAGTGAAGCCACTGTGATGCCACCTTCTCCAGCCCAGATGGCACCTTCCTTAAGGCAGTGTGGCTCTAAGACATTATGGTGGACAAGAACCCCCGGGGAACAGAAGAGAGGTTGGCTTAAAACACTGGTTCCTGGGCCCCACGCTCAGAGGGTCTGATTTTGTAGGTGTGGGGCAGGGCCCAGGAACCTGCATTTTTTTAAACAAACAAGTGCTGCTGGAGATTCTGATGCATGTGGTGAGAACCCCCTCCGCCTCTCCTCTATCAGTGGTCCCCCGTCCCTCCCACATTCCCTGTGCCTTGCACCCCGAGCAGGCAGTGTCCATCCCAAGGCCGTTCCCAGGGCTGACCAGCTCACTGATACCAAGGGTGTTCCTCCTTTGCCTGCACAGCTGGCTGGTCTGTAAAATGGGAGACTCGCATTCCAGCTCCAACTCCATCTAAGCCCTGTTGTATGGGCCCTCACTGCCCCATCCGTCAGACAGGAGGGGGTGGGATTAGACTTTCCAAACCCCAGCGTTTCACACATCCCCTTCCCAATGTTTGATTTAATATTCCACTTTTACCCTATTTTTTTCAGGTTTTTGGCCACACCATGTGGCTTGTGGGATCTTAGTTCCCTGACCAGAAATTGAAGCCAGGCCCTCAGCAGTGAAAGTGTGGAGTCCTAACCACTGGAGCAGCAGGGAACTCCAGACTATAATCTAAATAAATTTATTCAAGGAGGAAACTGACATCGCTCAGGCAAATGGAAAAGAGCATCTTGTGTCATAAACAGAGGTGACCATAAAAATAAATGCAGCAGGGCTTCCCTAGTTGTCTAGTAGTTAAGAATCTGCCTTGAGATACAAAGACACAGGCTTACTTCCCGGTCGGGGAAGATCTCATATGCCACAGAGTAGCAACAAAGCCCGAGTGCCTCAACTACTGAGCCTGCGCTCGGGAGCCCAAGGGCAGCAACTACTGAGGCCCACATGCCTAGAGCCTGCACACCGCAACAAGAGAAGCTGCCCCACTGAGAAGCTCTTGCACCACAGCTGGAGAGCAGCCCCTGCTTGCCACAACTAGAGAAAGCCTGTGTGCAAAGAAGATCCGGTGCAGCCAAAAGTAAATAAATGAATATATATAATATATATATATTTAAAAAGTAAATATGATGAAAACTCTTGTTAGAGAAGAGGCATAATCAACAGCTGTTGAGCAAAACAGCAAGACTTTGAGAGAGGCTGAAAACACCAGGCTCTAAGCTGACACCGCCTTGGCTTTGATGTTATCTGAAGGATTGGGAAGGAACCAAAAGGGAATGACTCAGGCACGCTGTGAGCCACTGCTGTTCACCCCTTTCTCCAGGAAGCCCCATGCCCGAGGAAATGCTGGCCCAGGTGATGCTGTAGAAGGTCCTGGAAACGAAGGGTGAGGAACATGGGTCTGCTCCTGAAAAGCCCAAGCACTGCAAGAAAAGAAGGCAGTGAAGAGGTGCTGGGCTAGGGGCCAGGAGACCCCAACGTGAAGGCTGCTTCTGTCACTTCCCTGCTCCGTGGCCTTGAAAGGGATCAGAATACTCCATCCCAAAATATGCCACTTTGGCATAAGAGTTATTTTGAGCTGGAGGCAATTGAGAATTGACAGATGCACGGAGAGCTCTTTGCCCTCCCTTTATCTGCCTAAAAGTAGGACATAAATTTCCCTTTGAGGAATGTGTCCTTCACCCATCGTCCTTGTACTACGGAAAGAAAAGCAACTCTTACCATTAAAGATGGGGAGTCGGCACTGGAATGAATCTGCATAAGCAGACTTTACTGAAATAGCTCTTACCTTCCATTAGTTCCCTCATATATTCCCCAGTCATTTTGCCATAATTTACTGTCCTTCTTTTCAAAATCTAAACCTTCTTTTCATTGCAAAACAGATAAATGTGCCCTTGAGTCTAACCACTTCTTTTGAGTCTCACATCTTTTCTGTGAACTTCTGTGCATGTAAATATTAATAAATAGCTTGTGCCTTTTCTCCCATTAATCTGTCTTTTTTTAGTTTTAATTTGTAGTCCTGCATAGCACACACACACACACACGTGCATTAAACTTAGGTCTTCCCAGGTGGCGCTAGTGGTGAAGAACATACCTGCCAAAGCAGGAAACATTGGGAAATAACTTTAGTGAGCCCTGACTCTTGCACTGTTAGGTAGTTAGAATAGGGTAAAGGAGTCCAGGATGGCAGTGGATAAAAGACAAAGAAGGGAAAAGCCCTTGAAAATAGAACAAAGGAAGGTCCATGGCAGTGGACAAAAGACAAAGAAGGGCAAAGCCTTTGAAAATAGAACAAAGGAAGGTCCAAGAATTGGAGTGAAGACCTCAGGTGGAGCAAACAGCCCTCCTGGCTAGCCCAGTTTACATGGGGAAGGCTTATGGGGAGGAGAAAAAAACACATAAAAAGAGGAACCAAAATGGAGCCCGGGGCTTCTCGAGTCTTTTGGGTCGGTCTGCTCTCACGTCGCGAGGATGTATTTTCCTTTGCTTGCCAAATAAAACTGAGCTGTAACACTGGTCCGTCCATTGCTTCAAATTTTTTGTTGCAACCAAGGAAATTACACAAGGCTGTAACACTGGCCCATCTGTCGCTTCAAAGTTTTGCTGCAGTGAGACAGAACCAAGGAAATTACATGCCCCCTGACATATATGGTGCCGTGACTCGGATTTAACCTGGCTGAGACAATCTCAGCTCGGCCCCCACAGGGCAGAAGCCAAGCACAGCAGAAGCCCAACTTGGTGAAAGCTCCCATGGGGGAAGCTGAAAGTGGAAAACAACCAGCACAGGGGAAGTGACAAGAAGCCCAGCATGCTGGAAACTGGGACAGCAAGAACAAACTCAGCAGAAAGCTCACATGGCTCAGTCTCAGATTCCAAAAGACCTCCAACTGGGGTAGGAGCTCCTTGCCCCTATGACATATAGCTAACAAAATCTTAATTCGTTTGCAATATCTTGTTCCTTGTTTCCTGGAACACCCTGTGAACAGGCGAGGAGCAGTGGGTGCCCCAGGGTGTCTTGAAGGCTCAACTATCTCCTGTGCCCTAGTAGCTGTTGCCCAAGTGGATGGGGGTTCTTCTCTCCTTAATATTCTTTGTGCCAAGGATCAGGCCAATGAAAACTGTAACCACAGGTCAGGTGCTTAGCAGATTTTCTGGTAAGTTATGAAAGGGATTCCTTGATAGCTATATTTTCCCCATTGCTTTCTCCTCCCGTCCTACAGCTCCTCTCATCATCTTTGCCACTGTTTGATTGGGCAGATCATCATCTTTCCATTTCCGAAAGTTGTGTTTGAAACCATTTACCTAAGATTGGGACTCAAACCCAGGTGGCAGGGACTCTGTGCTATGCCTAGTCACTCAGTCATGCCTGACTGGGACTTGAGCCCAGTCGAAACCCATGGTGCCTGATTTTAGGACCTAATGAAGCTCAGGCTCTTGCTGTCTTGTTGCAAAAACTTCAGTGAGAGACACAGCAATAGTAAGAGGTAGATTTGTTTGGATTCAGAGAGACACGGACTCCATAGGGTGTAGGCCATTGCAGAACGTGACTGCAGGGGCCGTGGAATGTGGTGTGGTTAGTTTTCCTGAGCTGGGTGATTTTATTTGCTAATGAGTGGGAGGATCATTAGGGCTTCCCTGGTGGGAGGACCATTCCAACAATCGGGGAACCACCCACTCCTCTGTCTTTTCATCGTGCCTTGGAACTCTCCTGGTGCCTCTGGGTGTGTCCCTTAGCTTGAAGATTGAGGATCAAGGTTTAGATGAATTTGACTTGTCATCCTGGACCCACTTGATTTTAATTGGTTTATGTTATGCCCATGGGCTATGTAATTTTTTCAGAAGTTGTGCCTGCCCCCTTCCCTCCTGTTTCATGCTCTTTTCCTGAGCCCCGTCCAGGCCCACAATGTTGCCTCTACAATCTTCCGGAGGGACAACCACAAAATACCTGGCCTTTGGGATAGAAATTCTGTACAGTATCCAATCCCTCTAGATGTTTAAGCCTTCATCTTCCATGCTTCCCACAACACGTGCAACAACAGCATCTCTCAGTGAGCCCGCTAGGGCAGGTGACAGGCACACAGTGCCTGCTAGAAGTCCATCTGTGGGTGGCATCCCTTCAAGGGCAACTGGGCTTCCAGGGGTAATGTTTGCCACTTTGGGAGTTAGCCCTGCAGGCTGTTTGGGCCCAAACCCTTGCCACTCTTCTAAAGTTACAAACATACCCCTGGATCAAATCTCCACTCCACTTTTACGGAACATCTGCTCTGTTGCCTCTTATCAATTTGTTCTTAAGCTACTTATTAACTCCTGCAACCAGGAGCTTGTGCTCATGTAGGCAACATCTCTCCAACCCACATATTATAATATTAATATTATTATATTAATATAATAATATTAATATTAAAATACTCCTAATGCCCCTAACAGGACCAGATAACTTGCTCCTTTGTCATTACTTCTGTTAATATCTAAAGTGGGTCTATGACAATGAGATGTTTACCATTGGAAACGCCCTAAACTGCTCTTATGGAGGACTAGGGGAGGGAATCAGTGACTTACATTTCCTCAGAGCAATAAGAGGATAAGATTTATGGCTATTTCCCCAGATTCCTAGCCTCAGGGCACAGACCTGGATTGCTTTACATCATGATATCTATTCCCATCCACAGTGGACAAACCAGCAATGAATTAAGATTACAACCCTTTAATCCTACCCAGCACTGGTCATGCTGGAAATCTTGGGGATGACCAACTCTAGCCTGGGGGTCCCAGGAGGTTGACCTGCCTCGACCTGCCTAGGGATCTGGTCCTTGCAAGGTTGTCACACCTCAAATTGCTTGGGGATCTGCCAGTCCAGGGGTCCCAGGAGGTCGACATGCCTCAACCTGCCCAGGGACTCAATTCTCAGGAGGCAGACCTGCCTCAACCTGCCCAGGGATTTGATCTCCAAGAGGCTGTCATGCCTCAGCCTGCCTGGGGATCTGCACCGTGACCCAGGGATGCCTGGCTCTCAGGTGGCAACAGTACTGGGTAGGATAACCTTCAGAAAGATTCACTCCTAAGGAAGTCCTCCCATGGAAATAGAAGGAAGTGTATTACTTGTGGGACTGTGCCTGGTCTTAGCAATAACTCAGGAATCCAATGAGAACCCCATTGCCTTTCTGGAAATGCTAAAAGAGGCCCTCCAAAAGTTTACCAATCTGGACTTAGACTCTACAAGGGACCGGTGATTTTAAAGGACAAATTCCTGCCCCAATGTGCACCAGACATCAAGATAAAGTTACCATAGCTACAGCAGCAGGACCCTGCTGCCTCTTTAGATGAGATGGTCCAGACAGCCACCAATATCTCTTATAATAGAAAACAGAAGAGAGAGGCCAAGGCTCAGGAAAGGGAGAGAAGGAAAGAAAAAAGTCATGCCCAGATGCTGGCCACTGTCCAGGGAAGCCCTATGGCAAACCCCGAGTCCTTGAAGGACAAGGCACAAGGCAACTGCATAATCTGTAGTCAGCGGGACATTGGGCCAAAGAGTGTCTGAACTGTGGCAAGTTTCCTAAAATCACGTGCTACAAATGCCATCAGTTGGGACACTGGGTGGCACTCTGCCCTTGGGACCCAAGAGCCTCAAGGTAATAGTGTCAAATAGTGTCACACTATTTACAAGAGCTGAGACAAGGAAGCAACCTAAATGCCCATAGACAGAATGAAAGAAGGAGTGGTACATATATACAATGGAGCATTATTCAGCCACAAAAAAAGAATGGAATAATGCCATTTGCAACAGTATGGATGAACCGTACTAAGTGAAGTGAGTCAGACAAAGACAAATATCATATATCATTTATATGTGGAATCTTTAACAAATGATACAAATGAAATTATTTACAAAACAGAAATAGACTCGTAAACACAGAAAACAAAATTATGGTTACCAAAGGGGAAAGGTGGGGAAGAGAGATAAATTAGGAGTTTGGGATGAGTATATACACATTACTGTACATAAAACAGATGGTCAACAAGGAACTACTGCACAGTACAGGGAACTCTACTCAATAATCTGCAATGACCCATACGGGGAAAGAGTCTGAAAAGGATTCGATATATGTATATGTAAACTGAGTCACTTCGCACACACAAAACTAACACAACGTTGTATCAACCATACTTCATCATAGAATAAACATCTTTTAAAGGAATTATAATTAAAAAAAAGAAGGAATCTGCAAGATGAAACGTGTCAGAACTTTGGTTTTTCAGTGTGATAGTGCCACTGTCTCTAGACAAAGAGATACTTAGGGAAGATAATAACAGGTTCAAGGTTTACAACCAACATGTTTGTTTGAAACCTGAGTAATTGCAGCGTCTGCCAGCTAGTTCACTTTAATTTGTAGGAAACCAATTATGCAACATTCCAGATGTATTAAATTGGCTGTTTAGAATGATGACATGAAGAGTTTAAACATGAGGACCAGACATTTTCTGATTCTCTAAACCAGGGGTTCTTAGAGTTGGTAAAGGGGCTGTTTGCCAATTCCCAGAATCTATCATTTTGGAATTAATGAATTTGAGATGTGACTTTTCTTTCTACAATATTCATCTGACATTCTCCCAAACTCCTTGCTGAAAGAGGAATCAGTTCAGTTCAGTCACTCAGTCGTGTCTGACTCTTTGTGACTCCATGGACTGCAGCACACCAGGCCTCCCTGTCCATCGACAACTTCCGGAGTTTACTCAAACTCATTTCCATTGAGTCAGTGATGCCATCCAACCATCTCATCCTCTGTTGTCCCCTTCTCCTCCCACCTTCAATCTTTCCCAGCATCAGGGTTTTTTCCAGTGAGTCACTTCTTTGCATCAGGTGGCCAAAGTACTGGAGTTTCAGCTCCAACATCAGTCCTTCCGATGCACATTCAGGACTGATTTCCTTTAGGATGAACTGGTTGGATCTCCTTACAGTCCAAGGGATTCTCAAGAGTCNCAACTGAGCGACTGAACTGATCTGAACTGAACTGACCCAGAAGCAATTGCAATAGTGTAAAACAAGCCACCTATAGAGCTGGAATCAGTTTAGAATGTACCATGGACAAGTGGGGATTTATAGTCAGGGAGCAAGGTAGGTGTGTGGGTGGATGGATACCTACTAAAAATACCAGAATTAAAGTGGGGGGATTGCTAAATGGACTCAACAAGATTCCTGCTGAAGGCAGGCCAGAGTGATCAGATATCACCTGAAGAATGGTGGGGGATGAGGAATTTGATTAGATCTCAAGGATGATCGGATATTGAGGGGAGGGGTCCTGGCTAAACCTACTTGAAAGGATTCTTGCTTTTGAGGATGAAGTCTAGTCAAAAAGAAATTTTCAGGGGAGCTTGACTAAAGTTTGGTCATGGCAAATATTTGTCAATTCTCTGCCTTGTTCAAGGAAAGAGAGATATTCTTTCCTCTGAAAAATACAAATCCATTTCTTTTTGGTTATCTTTGGCTCATTAAGGATCAGCTAAATCATCTGTTGAGACTTGGTTATAAAGGATATTTGCTGGATAGTATGACCAGTTGGGCATTTAGTGGGAGAATTTCTATAAAAATAAAAGAAAAGCAAAGATTACTAGTTGCAAACCCAGATTCTGAGTCCAGAGGGGAACCAGTCGAGAAGGCTTCTAGATGTTGATATGGAAGCTTCGTTAGATAATAGACTAAGGAAAGCAGTGAAAATATAACAGATTTCTTGGTTTTCAAATTGGGTCTTTGGTGAAGGCCTCAGAGTTCCAGTGGACTCCCTGAGTAGCCCACCCAGCAACAGGCATGAAGGTTGCCCACACATAAACCGCTGTGATTTCTCTGAAACTTATATCAAGTCTCCCAGCTTCAGATTGCAGGGCTTTGGGAGAAGAGCAGCTTTATTCTCAGTGATGCCATATTGGGAAGGTGGGAGAATAGTTGGAAACTTAAATTTGGAAAACTGTAGCCAGATATTGGTTCACAAGGGTGTACTGTAGTTTTCCATTGAAACACAAAATTTCTCTCTACAACCATCCCCCTTTTCATCAAAGATCACCAAAGCAAGGTTATTCCTGTTTACAAAGTAAGTCCTGTCTCATTATGTTTGGCATGGTTGCTTACATAAGAGCAGCAGGAATGGTAATTGATCACCCAGACCTTTTTGAGCTTGTTTTGCTAGAATCTTTTGTAAGACTTTAGACATTTTAAAAGCCTCCCAAGGCCGTGAAGCCAAGCCAAGAACTGGACCACCAGATTTTTCTTGCAATACTGATAGATTTGAGTAAACTTCTCTGCTCTCGATGTTCCCAAGATGCCCTAAGCTTCCTGGGCCTGCCAGGAGGTGACCTTCCCACCCATCTGTAAAGTTAGAAGTCCTGTAAGCCAAGTACCAGGACAGTTTTTCCAAGAAAATGCTGTAAGCATTGTTTCCATGAGATCAACCTCAGGTCCTTAAAATTGTCCAGTCATACCTTGATTTACGCCTTTCTTGCCAAATATGACATTCCAGCCCAAGTCTTGATAATACAACCAATGTTTCCAATAATTTCCTATTGCAAGGAGAACAGATTTTTACTGAACTTATGCAAATAATGTTGCCACGGAAATAAGGATGCTCAATAAAAGTTTCTGAATTTTTGAGGGTTCAGATAAGAAGTAAACATCATGTGTACAAAAGAATCATCTACCAAAATGTTACAGATACAGATACCTTAAGAGACAAGGGGAAATGTTCCTTATGTCTGGAAAGTAGAACATTAAAGAACTAGCAATGTTCCAAACAAAAAACATAATCGTCCTTCATCAGTTCATTCAGCCCCGTGTACTTTATAATTTTTGAACTGTGGTGTTATAGAAGACTCTTGAANTGTTACAGATACAGATACCTTAAGAGACAAGGGGAAATGTTCCTTATGTCTGGAAAGTAGAACATTAAAGAACTAGCAATGTTCCAAACAAAAAACATAATCGTCCTTCATCAGTTCATTCAGCCCCGTGTACTTTATAATTTTTGAACTGTGGTGTTATAGAAGACTCTTGAAAGTCCCTTGGGCTGCAAGGAGATCCAACCAGTCCATCCTAAAGGAAATCAGTCCTGGGTGTTCATTGGAAGGACTGATGCTGAGGCTGAAACTCCAATACTTTGGCCACCTGATAAGAACTGACTCATTTGAAAAGACTCTGATGCTGGGAAAGATTGAGGGCAGGAGGAGAAGGGAATGACAGAGGATAAGATGGTTGGATGGTATCATTGACTTGATGAACACAAGTTTTCATAAGTTCTGGGAGTTGGTGGTGGACAGGGAAGCCTTGCGTGCTGCAGTCTGTGGGGTCGCAAAGAGTCGGATATGACTGAGCGACTGAACTGAATTGAACTGAGTTAATTATTCTTCTGCTTGACCTTGGGTTGGCAGTTTTATGTGACCTAGTCCAATTGCATGGACTCAGTTATTTAAATAATGCCATCATGAAGCATTCAGGGCTGTGGCTGAATATTTTCAAAGAATCAGAGTAAAACAAGAATAAAAAAGGCTTCAAATGGCCATTGTTTAAAAGTTGATAAATTTATTTAACAAGGAAATTTGATTATTTCTGTGGCACCCAACATTTAAAATAACTGAAATTATGACTGACAACATTTAATCAGAACGTACCATGCACAGTCAGGACATTGAAAAACTTCTAGGAATTTCATATAACTTAGGAAATAATGTTTTACCCATACAAATATAAACTCAGGAAGGTTAAGTATTCCTTCTTGTTTGACAATGCTCTCCATGAAATTTAGCATGGTACATAAACTGAATTATGTTCAACATTTCTCTTTTTACAAGGTGACTGAGCAAATCATTTGAGAATTTTCAAGGGTCTTCTTGGAACTGTCAAGTTCAGATAGAGAACAAGAAGATTTCATTTAGTATTTGGTTTTGAGAAGGCTAGGATTCAACAATGTACAAAGCCTTAGCTCTTTTTTTAAAATGAGAAGCCCAATTCTCTTAAATAATCTAGGACATAATAGAAAAGTTAACATAAACTATAGGAAATTATCCTGATAAGACAAAATATTGGTTCCTAGGCAGATTACCTTTTGCAATCGTTTATTAAGAGCAGACCATTCTTCTCTTCCAAGAAATCTTAGTCATTTTTACACAGAGAAAACCAAAGCCTAATTTTATATCAGTGTACTTTTGATATAAAAGTTTTAAAAAAAACTATAAATAAGTCAATTCAGTTTACTCACTTGACCATGTATAAAAATCTGTGTTTTGCAAAGCCCACAATTTTCTGCATCCATTTAAGTTTTGTTCTTTTTTTTTTTTTTTTCTCTCTCTCTTTCTCATCCTGGAACAACCAGTCAACTTACTTTAGGACAAAACTATTCTTTCTTTTTTTCTTAAGAAAAACACATTCTTCACACCTTCTGTATTTTTCCTTATCAAAACATATCCTAACTCCTTGCATACATTGTTCCACTCATTGTTTTTAGTAGTTTTATTGCCATATTTTTATAATTGTGTTTGTTTATTTACTTTGGGCTGTGCCAGGTCTTCGTTGCTGAGTGAGCTTTTCTCTAGCAGTGCCAAGTGGGGGCTTCTCTCTGCGAGGCACGGGCATGCAGCTTTCCGCAGCTGCAGCATGTGGGGTCAGTAGTTGTGGCTCCTGGGCTCTAGAGCCTGGGCTCAGTCATTGTGGCGCATGGGGTCAGTTGCTCCTCGGAATGTGAAATCCTCCTGCATCAGGGATGGAACCTGTGTCTCCTGCACCAGCAGGCCTATTCTTCACCACTGAGCCACCAGGAAGCCCCTTATTGTCATATTCTTATTACAGTTTTTAGCCACCTGTCTTTTACAGAGACAACTATGTAAAGTGGAGAACTGTGACCTCTCATATACCAGCATCCTGCAGCAGACTAGCCAGCTTTACAAATACACATCATAGTTTCTAGAGACACATTTCTTTACAGGTGGTTTCCAACATACAATTGCTAAACTCACAATCTTTTTATTTCACAGTACTGCTGATGCCACATGCATTCAACGGAAACAATACTTTGATTTTTTTCCTGGACTAACGACATATAAATAGCATGATGCTCTCTCGTGATGCTGGGCAGTGGCCGTCACCTCAGCGCCCCGTAAACACTCAATAAATTGTAAATAATCAATAAACTCACAGCCAAATTCACAGAGCATATAACTGGTAGGGGTTTGAAAAGGGAGCTTTCAGTCAACTGAGAAGCTCCTATGCTGTTAATATCAATGCCCGTAGACTCAAGAACCGAGACACCTAGGTTCCCCAACACACCTTCCTTGTGCCTGGAGCTCCAGTGAAGCTTCTGGAACTTACTCAGGACCTTAGGAACCAAAATTTGTCCTTACTGGGCTTTAGTGGACATATTTCTGAAGCACTGGCTCAGGAGTCAGACTCATGATTGGATCCCCAATCAGTGAGTCAGGAGTGAAGAGAAAGTCTTCAAAGATGTCCCCTATGGTCTTAGGTGAAAGGTCTAGGGTGTTCATTGATGAATCTGATTCTATTTGAGTCTCAAGGCTGTAACTGTTAAAGAAAACCAGAGCTGGCCAGCAGTCAAAGCAGGAAAAGCAGATTTTTAACCAAGAATGATTTCAGTAGAGGAAAAAAGAGTACATATATGGAACAGAACTGGAGTCAAGTCCAAACACAGCATGGATAAGTGGGGACTGATAGCCAAGGAGAGGGTGGGGGCAACGGATGGAAAGTGACTAAGAGGCCACACCACGGGGAAGGAGGGGGGCGTGGATTCTTGCTGAAGGCACCCCAGGATGATCAGACATCACTTGGGGAGGGTGGGGATGGGAAATCTGTTCAGATATCCAGGGTAGGGGATTCTCACTCAACTGGCTTGTGATTCTCGTTCTGGAGGACAAGGTCCAAGGACAGCATCCCATCAATAAAGGACTTAGAGGAGCCTGATAAAGCTTGGTCAGAGAGAATCTCTGCCAGTAATAAAGTAACAAGTTTAAGAGGCAGAGAGTAACACTTTTGAAGAGACTACCCTACCATAAAATATGAAAAAAATTAATAAACTTTTAAATTAAAAGAGAGAGTTACAAGATATACACATGTTCGGGGCACAAGGGCAATGATACATAATTCTGTTCTAATTAGAACACATCTTCATAGCTGGGGGCCCTGTTCCAAATTTTGAAATATATAAAATTAGGACCACAGCTTGTCCCAGCCTCTGTGGCTGACATCAGCTATTCTCATAGATAACATGTGAGTATATCAGGTAAGAATTTGCTCAATTTTGATGGCCTGTACAACCTCCTAGTGTCTCTACACCTGACCACTATATGCTTCACGCTGGAGGAGATTTATAAATACAGATTTCTGGTTCCCAGACCAGAAGTGCTGATTCAGCTTGGGGATTTGTGTTTTCAACCAGAGGTGATTCGGAGGCAGCCCTTCTACCTGTCAGTCCCTAGGAGAGCCTTAGAAGACATGGGATTCACCTGTGCAGAGCTTTCTCCCACTGGGANTCCCCAACACACCTTCCTTGTGCCTGGAGCTCCAGTGAAGCTTCTGGAACTTACTCAGGACCTTAGGAACCAAAATTTGTCCTTACTGGGCTTTAGTGGACATATTTCTGAAGCACTGGCTCAGGAGTCAGACTCATGATTGGATCCCCAATCAGTGAGTCAGGAGTGAAGAGAAAGTCTTCAAAGATGCCCCCTATGGTCTTAGGTGAAAGGTCTAGGGTGTTCATTGATGAATCTGATTCTATTTGAGTCTCAAGGCTGTAACTGTTAAAGAAAACCAGAGCTGGCCAGCAGTCAAAGCAGGAAAAGCAGATTTTTAACCAAGAATGATTTCAGTAGAGGAAAAAAGAGTACATATATGGAACAGAACTGGAGTCAAGTCCAAACACAGCATGGATAAGTGGGGACTGATAGCCAAGGAGAGGGTGGGGGCAACGGATGGAAAGTGACTAAGAGGCCACACCACGGGGAAGGAGGGGGGCGTGGATTCTTGCTGAAGGCACCCCAGGATGATCAGACATCACTTGGGGAGGGTGGGGATGGGAAATCTGTTCAGATATCCAGGGTAGGGGATTCTCACTCAACTGGCTTGTGATTCTCGTTCTGGAGGACAAGGTCCAAGGACAGCATCCCATCAATAAAGGACTTAGAGGAGCCTGATAAAGCTTGGTCAGAGAGAATCTCTGCCAGTAATGAAGTAACAAGTTTAAGAGGCAGAGAGTAACACTTTTGAAGAGACTACCCTACCATAAAATATGAAAAAAATTAATAAACTTTTAAATTAAAAGAGAGAGTTACAAGATATACACATGTTCGGGGCACAAGGGCAATGATACATAATTCTGTTCTAATTAGAACACATCTTCATAGCTGGGGGCCCTGTTCCAAATTTTGAAATATATAAAATTAGGACCACAGCTTGTCCCAGCCTCTGTGGCTGACATCAGCTATTCTCATAGATAACATGTGAGTATATCAGGTAAGAATTTGCTCAATTTTGATGGCCTGTACAACCTCCTAGTGTCTCTACACCTGACCACTATATGCTTCACGCTGGAGGAGATTTATAAATACAGATTTCTGGTTCCCAGACCAGAAGTGCTGATTCAGCTTGGGGATTTGTGTTTTCAACCAGAGGTGATTCGGAGGCAGCCCTTCTACCTGTCAGTCCCTAGGAGAGCCTTAGAAGACATGGGATTCACCTGTGCAGAGCTTTCTCCCACTGGGATGAAATGCTTAACCCTTCCTATCCCGAAGCCGTTGTGTGAAGTTGTGGTCTCTGAGCCAGAGTCACAAGGCCCCCTGTATTGGCAGGTGGGCTGAGTGACCTCCTCAAGGTCTGGGTGCTTATGTCCAGGGTCCATACTCTCTGCTTGCTCTGGTGGAGACGGAGTAGAATCCGTGGGGAGGGGGCTGGCCTGAAGCCTTAGCCCACCGCCTTCCTGCTTAGACGTGTCCTGGTTTAACTCCTTCATGGGGAGTGCTTCTCCGTTGTATGTTTGTCTCTTTCCCTAGACCTAGCTTCTTGCGGAAGAGGTTTACATGCTTTAGTTGTGGTTGTTGTTGTTGTATCTCTGTGTCCCTGGGCCCAGCCACGCCCAGCACAAACAGGTGCTCCATGAATATGCGTTGAAGAACTAATGACCCATGTTTGAGAAAACAAGTGACTGGTCCTCTATGGGGACCCAGAAGAGGAACGATGCCCTCTGCTGGGGAAGCTGGGCCAGCTGTCACCTGGAGGCAGCATTTGACCTGGACCTGGGTGGATGGAAGGGCTTCCCTGGTGGCTCAGAAAGTGAAGAATCCACCTTCAATGCAGAAGACCAGGGTTCGATCCCTAGGTCGGGAAGATCCCCTAGAGAAGGAGAGGGCAACCCACTCCAGCATTCTTGCCTGGAGAACCCCATGAGCAGAGGAGCCTGGTGGCCTACAGTCCCTGGGGTTGCAGAGCTGGACATGACTGAGCGACTAACAGTTTCACTTGGGAGGGTGGGAGGCGTGTGGGGACAGGTGCTCCAGGCTCAAGGCACAGCCCAGTCAGAGGCTGGGCGTGCGGGAACACACAGCCCCTGGATGGGCTGCAGGGCCGCTTGTTCGGGGCTCCACGTGGATGTTGCCTCGCCCACAGCTGCGGCTGCTCCCTCTGGAGAGCTCGCTGGTGCCACTCCAGATGGGACCACCGCAGCTGCAGCGTCGCCGACCGCCACATCCATTGTGGTAAGAGCTTTGCCGGGCAGCCTGGGAAGATGAGCAGAGGGCCACCTTCTGCCCCAGACACTGACCTCCGCCCCTACGGCTTGTGTTTGGAGTCAAGACTTTCGGGCTTGGGTTTAATGGTCCTCTCCCATGCCACCTGCCATCGATTGAGTGCCAGCCTCTGCAGTAGGTGATTATGTGCATCACATCCTCAAATATGATACCAAAACAACCGAGTGAGAAAGGTCTTATCAGCTATTTGACAGCTGAGAAAGCCGAGGCTTAGAGAATGAAATCATCGCTCAGAAGGCACATGGTGAGCAAACACACCAAGCTCCTCTATGAGTCCGTCTGACTCAAAGCCCTTACACGCTAGCTCCCCGTGACTGAAACTCAGGGGCTTGGCTTTCTGTTTTCCAACCCCGTGCCACACCTGTGTTTGTGTCCTGTTCCTTTGTTGAGTAGTTACTGAACATTTAGAGACTGATGCCCTCACAGGCTTGGAGATCCACAGGCAAGAGGACTTACTGTATCGCACAGTGAACTCTGCTCAATGCTGTGTGGCAGCCTAGATGGGAGGGCAGTTTGGGGGAGAGTGGCTACGTGTATATTCACAGCTGAGTCCCCTCACTATTCACCTGAAACTATCACAGCATTGCTAATTGGCTATACCTCAATACAAAATGAAAGTTTAATATTAAAAAAAAGCCCGATCCTGATCTAATATTTGAAGAGAAGATGAGGGAGTCAGGTACCAAGCCCCATGGGAGAAGCGTTTATGAGGTTTCATATAATTAAGGCTAAGACATGGAAGCCACTTAGACATTGGCAGCTTCAGAGCCAGGCAGGCCCTGAGCGGTCACGTGAACAAGGGTTTCTCAGATGGTTTTGACGGGCAACCCCCACAGCCATAAACTCCACACCTAGACCCAGTCCGCCCACACGTTCACGCCCAGGATGGACACACGGCGTGCTGAAGCAGCGGTGTATGACTTGCACACGTGCGTGCACAACAAGCGTGCGCACCTGCACCGCCAGATGCAGCCCCCTAAGCCCCTGCCACGACCCACTAACGGAGTGGGGCTACGAGTACAACGGCCTCTCAGACCTGCGCTTGGAAAGCTGAGATCAGGAAGGTCAAGAGGCCTGCCCAAGAGCACCCAGGATATATGCAAAGTCAGACTAGAATCCAATGTCTAGTTGCCAAAGCTATGACCAACCTAGACAGTGTATGAAAAAGCAGAGACATCACTTTGCCAACAAAGGTCAAACCCACAATTAAAAAAAAAAAAACAACTCATTTTTTTAATGTTTTGCTCTGGGAAATCCCAGAACCTCAGTATTCCAAGGTGCATCAAGATAGCTTTGGGGTTCTCAATTTACATCATAAGAAACATTACAATTTCTTAAAAAAAAAAAAAAAAGACCAGAAATCAGAGAAACTGAGTAATGAGCCTGAAATCACACAGCTGGAGAAGCCACGCTGGCCTGGGAGCCGCCATGGCACGACTGTCTGTCATCTTCTCCCCAGCCCCCAGAGGAAGAATGAGGTCCAGTGCTTGAATCGAGAGGCTCCTCGAGGTTTACTATGAGCCCCAGAGAAGGACTGGCACTCATCCCAGGAAGCCTTCTCGTTACTAATCTGCACCTTCAAACTCCGCGAGAGCATGGTTAACGCTGAGTCTAGCGCCCCCAGCAGGCAAGAAAGAGATGCAGGCAACCCCCCACGGCGGGGGAAATACCTGTGGTTATTGTTAGTCTTGAAAAGGAATTTTATTTAACATCTCTGTAGCAGAATTATGAGTCACTTTTGACTTTACTTGAGTAAAAATTCTCTGCAAGTTGGCAGTGACTGCAGAACTGAAAAGCTGACACGTCTCAGGAAAGCCACCCTCCTGGGGAAATAAGCTGATCTTCAGGGATGAGGAGACACTCGGCCGGCCTGGAGCCAGGGGAGAGCTTGCAGCGCCAGAGCAGGCATTCTGGCAAGTGGAAGCCAGGGACCCTGGCCTTCTTGACCCAGTGACATGAGTCACTCTCCTGGGACTCTCCGGTGGGTGAAGTGTGGGTGTGGGGCTCCTCCAAGCCCAGTGGGACCATCGAGACTCCAGACCTGGAACCTCCCTGGGAAGCCCAGCAGAGCGGGTGAGCCCCATGCTGTAGTGAGGGGAGCAAGCTTCCCGGCCTAGGAGGAGCTCTCAGAGGGCGACTAGGTGCAGAGGAAGTTGGGAAAGTACTGATAGAGAGGGTTGTAGCTCCTCATGTTTCTTTTCAGGCAGTAGACGAATTTCTGATCACAGGCGCACAGCTGCTGCTGGCAGCGGGACCCGTGTTCTGCAAACAGGATGCCAAACGCAGGATGAGAAAGCAAAGAGACGCTCTGTGACACTGACTGCAGGCTGGCCCTGGAGCAAGACTTCCTGCTAGCCTGAGTGGACACCCCAGTCCCCTTCCTACTCTCAGCCTGAGCAGGGAGCCCAGCTTCTACGCTGAGGGTGCATAACCGGATGGAAGGGGCACAGCCACAAGCAGCTCGGGGTGAGGTCTGAGCCCAGAGAGACCCTGCTCCTGCCCTCAGGGAGTCGCCAGTCTGATGGAGAACACAGATGCCCTCCAGAGTTCCCTGTGTGATGGTGGAGACAGCCCTGGCTTTGGAGAAACTCCAGCTCTCAGAAAGGAGACACCATCCCCAGATTTAACTTTGAACTCAGATGGACCTGAGCTTGAATCCCAACTCTAGCTGTGTGCACTTGGCAATCTTTTTTGAGTCTGTTTCCTCATCTGTAAAATGGGGGACAATAAACCTGCCCACAGCAAGCAAAAGGAATCTGCAAAGCGCTTGACTCCTAGAGCATGTTGAGCCTAAGACCCTTCAACCTGTCCCTTGGAGGTCAGATACAGCTACAATAATCCTGCCTCTCTTGCCCCCATCTCTGCCCGCCAAGATATAAACTGGCTGCGCTCTTGGGACAGCTGACCTCAGAGACAGCAGGAACCCAGGCTCTTTGGGTGACCCGAATGGAGGCCCCAGCCTTACCGCAGATGACGAAGCCCCACGCGACCCTGTATCTGTAGGCCTGTGTCAAGACGTCGCAGTCTTGTGTCTCCAGCTGGGCGTAGCAGCGGTCATGCTTCCAACAGCACCTGTCGATGCAAGAGCCTCAGATCCCAAGCAGAGGCCATCTGTGCCTCGAGCAGAAGCCACTATGGTGGTTAAGGTCTGATCAAGAATCTCTCAGTGGCTAAGTCCTTCCATTAGGGTTGCTCCACACTTGTACCAGTTCACAGGCTGGCTCTCTCTTCCTGGGCCCATGGGGAGACTACATTTCCCAGACTCCTTTGCACGTATGTATGGTCACATGACTAGTCAGCCAGGGAAATGCACAGAACTTCTAGACCTACCCATAGAAACCTCCCACTCTGTCGTCCTTCACTCTCTCTCTCTCTCTCTCTATCTTAGCAGGAAGGAAATGATCCAACCAAGGGCTCTCAGGCCATAGGGAGAGCCACAGGACAGGAGAAACCTGGGTCCTGGAATTGATACGTGATTCACATAGTTCAGTGAACAAAAACTAAACCTCAAGGATGATAGGCATGGACAACTGTACTTTTTTTTTAGATTTACAGAAAAATTGAGAAGATTGTACCAAATGTCCCCTTTCACCCCACACCTAGTTTCCTGTCTTATCCGCATCTTTCATGAGTATAATACATTTGTTACAGCTAACAGATAAATTTGCTGACTGTTATTTAGTCGCTAAGTCATATCCAACTCTTTCGCAGCCCATGGACTGTAGCACTAGGCTCCTCTGTCTGAGGGATTTCTCAGGCAAGA
>SJYA01000238.1:1113541-1132030 GCA_006410615.1 Neotragus moschatus | reverse complement strand
GTATTCTCATCTCTCTCAGAATTTTCCACAGTTTATTGTGATACACACAGTCTAACACTTTGGCATAGTCAATAAAGCAGAAATAGATGTTTTTCTGGAATTCTCTTGCTTTTTCCATGATCCAGAGGATGTTGGCAATTTGATCTCTGGTTTCTCTGCCTTTTCTAAAACCAGCTTGAACATCAGGAAGTTCACGGTTCACGTATTGCTGAAGCCTGGCTTGGAGAATTTTGAGCATTACTTTACTAGCGTGTGAGATGAGTGCAATTGTGCAATAGTTTGAGCATTCTTTGGCATTGCCTTTCTTTGCGATTGGAATGAAAACTGACCTTTTTCAGTCCTGTGGCCACTGCTGAGTTTTCCAAATTTGCTGGCCTATTAGTCAAGTCTTTTGTAAGATGCTCTCCTACTGGGATTTTGCTGATGTTTTTCTCATAAGATGGGTCATGGGTTTATTTTGCAGCCTATGTTGTCCCAGTTTTGGCCATTGGGAGCTCCCTTGTTTGGTTCCTATGCTCTTTGACATACTCTCATCAATGTGGGGTTTGGTTTAGGTTTATTTTGTTCAAGCCTTTCCTTACTTTGGTTACTACAAAAAGCTGTGGTTCATCTTGCATATTTCCTGCCCAATTCCTAGGATCAGTCATCCATCCAAGAAGCCTGGGTTCCTCTTATTGGAGAAGAGTATTGGAAAGCAGGTCTGGGCACTGAGTGTTGCTTACTGCTTCTGGAGGGCTGTTTCTTTTAGGGCCTTTCAGCTGACAGAGCAAAACATACGTGTGTCTGTACTGACCCATGGATATACACAAATATTTACATATTTCTACATGTAATCATCTGCGTCTATATTAAATTTTATGTGTAGTTGCTAAGTCACGTCCAACTCTTTCGAGACTCCATGGACGGTAGCCTGCCGGGCTTCTCTGGCTGTGGGGTTTCCCAGGCAAGAATGCTGTAGTAAGCTGCCATTTTCCAGGGATCTTCCCAATCCAGGAGTTGAACCCACATCTCCTGCATTGCAGGTGAATTTTTTTTACTGTTGAGCCAGCAGGGAAGCTCCTGTACTAAGCTAGCCAGGAGTTTTTACTGAAGTCTCCAACTCTAATCCATCACCACACAGAACATTCTAGCTTCCTGTCACTGCTTGTCTGGTCTGTAAACTCCCTCTCCATCTGCCCTCCCCTTGTTGAGACATCCCATCTCAATATGCTTGTTTAGCTGTATGAGAATTGTTAGCCCTGCAGGTTGTATTTTGCAAAGAGCAATCTCTCCCATTTCACATGTTCTCCTAGAACCCTGCCACTCCCCAGTCAAGAGGTGGAAACTAGGCCCCTCCATCTTAGAGCCGTTGTGACTGCCTAGACCGAGAGAACAGCAGAAACGACGCAATCGCATCTCAGAGGCTGAACCGTAAAAACCCTGCGCGCTCTAGTCATGTAGCTCCAGACCACTTCCCCTGGGAACCCAAGAGTCACCAGGCAATGGGAAAGTCCGTACAGCCTTAGAGAGGCTTAAGGGAGAGGAGCTGAGGCCCCCGGCCCACAGTCTCAACTAAGTTCCCAGCCAGTAGGCAGCGGCAACTTGCCAGCCTTAGGAGTGAACCTTCTAGAAATCAGATTACCCTGCCTCAGCGGGGCTGCCCAAGCTGAAGCTAGGTGGAACAGAGACAAGTCATCCCACAAGCCCTCCCCAAGTGGCAGAACCTTAGCCAAATAAATGGTTGTCATTGTTTTAAGCGATTACATTTTGGGGTCTTTTTTTAATGTAGTGGTCAGAGTCCCTCGGACTGCAAGGAGATCCAACCAGTCCATTCTAAAGGAGATCAGCCCTGGGTGTTCTTTGGAAGGACTGATGCTGAAGCTGAAGCTCCAGTACTTTGGCCACCTCATGCGAAGAGTTGACTCATTGGAAAAGATTCTGATGCTGGGAGGGATTGGGGGCAGGAGGAGAAGGGGACGACAGAGGATGAGATGCCTGGATGGTATCACTGACTCGATGGGTGTGAGTCTGAGTGAACTCCGGGAGTTGGTGATGGACTGGGAGGCCTGGTGTGCTGCGATTCATGGGGTCACAAAGAGTCGGACACAACTGAGCGACTGAACTGAACTGAAGTCAACTGATACATTAGCCACTGAGATCCTGGACGTTACTGGATGCATCTTGGGCAAGTCAGTTAACCTCTTTAAGGCCCCGTTTTCTTATCCATAAAATGGTGCTTAAATGCTCATATTTCAGAATTGATATTGAATTAAATGAGATCACATGGGAACGGAGCCTGGAGCCTAAAGGGAAGTTTTGACAATTGGCTCACCAATCAGTCCCATCCTTGGGGGTGCCGTGACCCCCCCAGCCACAGTAACATCCGTAGAAGCCATAGTTCTTCAGGGCGGGCTTTCCAGTCACCTTCTCAATCATCGACTTCAGGTCCAGCAAGCTCCCTGGGACAGTAGGCACACCTGAAAGACAGCCCATGTCCCCGGATGAAACCCAGACATGCCTGCTCCCACTTTCCTACATGCTCCTACCCTTTCTTTCACCTTGGGGCTTGGAGGGACCAAGATGATCCTTTTCTATCCTTCCCACTCATGAGAGAGGAATGAGAAAATTGAAGGCAAACACTGTAGAGAAGGGGTTAGAAGTCTGGATGTGGAGAATGAGCCACTGGGTTCAGGTCCCGGCTCTATCGCTAATACAGAGTATCACTTCACTCTCAGAGCCTCAGTTTCCTCATCTGCAAAATGGGGGGCCTACAATGAATGCCTACCTTTTGGAGACACCATGAGGGTTGAAAGAAGGTAAGGTATGTGCTTTGCAAGCAGAGTGACAGACACATAGTGAGTAACCGAGGAATACTGGGGATCATGAATATGGCATCCATATGCAGTAGGCAGAGAGGCACTTCCTGTCTCTCCTGATGGTACACCCCTCCCTCCCTGAAACGAATGCTATTTGAGGAGGCACAGAATCCTAGAGCCGCGTGGGACCTGTAGAGATCTCTGAAGCCAGCTCCCTCATCTCACAGCTGGGAAACTGCAGCTCAGAGAGGCCGGTGCCTTGCCCAGAGTTTTGCAGTGTGCCGGAGGCCCTCTCCCTGCAGCAGGGCTCCTGCCCCTCCTGCAGTCGCTAGGGATCTGGCAAAGCATCCGCAGGACAGCCTGTCAGAGGCTGTGTGCTGGGGGATGGGGCTGCAGGAGAGGCCTGAAGCCGAGCTCCCCTGCGCGGGGCTGCCGTCTCTAGGTGGGAGGTGGGGCAAGCGGGGTGTGCAGAAACCTGGCCAGGCCTGAGCAGAGAATGTCCAGGACCGTGGAATGGAATATTTCCATAAGAGTCTTGTTTTCTGCTAGCTTTATTTTTCTTTTTATTTGGCATCAAAGCCAAGCATCTGCCTCCCACATCTACAAGCCCCATACCCTCCACATAGCACAATCTATCCATGTCTCCTCCTGGGATCCTGCCCCGCCTGGCCCGTCAGCAGTTATCCTGTGTCATGGACGAGGAAATGGAGGCTCAGAGAGGGGAAGGCTCTCGCTGAAACTGACATGTTCAGGGCAGAGCCAAGATGCAGAATCAAGTCTCAGGCCCTCCGTGACTGGTCTCCTTCCCACCGCCCTGCCGTCCACAAATTCAGGGCTCTCAGAACAAGTACTTACTGCAAGCCAGGAGCCAAGCCAGCGTGAGGAGGCCCTTCATCTCCAGGGCTCTGGAAGAGAAAACACAGCCCACGACATGCCGCTCAGCAGAGGCCCTCACGGCCTATTCGGACCCCGCTCCTGCCTAGGGAGGGCCGCTCCGTGGCCCACCAGGCCCCACCTTCTCATGCTGGGCAGCAAACAGGCAACTGAAGCCTGAGAAGATGAGGCAAAAACCTCAGGGAGTTGACCCAGGAGATCTCTGGGAGGAGAAGGGGCACCCGGGGTGTGTTGTCCCCGGGTGTGTTGTAGAGATGGGAGAGGATTTTCCCATCAGAAATGCCCCAAACCCAACTGTCCCTCCCTGAAAATTGTTTTCCAATTATATTTTATGGCTGTGTTGGTATAAAAACAAATGCAATCCAGACTGGATTCATTCTTATACATTCATGATATTATATTTATTTTTTTCTCCTGACTTTAAAAGAATTTAAAATTGAAATATTTTTAGGACTTCCCTAGAAATCCAGTGTTGAAGACTCTGAGCTTCCAGCGAAAGGGGCATGGGTTTGACCCCTGGTCGGGGAACTAAGATCCCATGTCATACATTGCAGCCAAGAAAGTTAAAAAAAATAAAATAAAATGTTAAGAAGTTTTTTTTTTAATTAAAATAGTTTCATAGGCCCCAGGCACTGTGTCTGCCTAAAAAAATAAGTCAGCCCTGGCTGTGCACAACAGTTATGAAGAGTAAGTATCATTGTTCTAAGGAAGAAAAAGGTGTACCCTAAAATGTGTCTCTTTGGTGTAAGGATTAATTTAGGCTGGTTATTTCTAAGAAGCAGAAGGTTTCTTTCTACTTCCCCCTCGGCTGCCTCAAGAATTTAGATAAAGAGTCTGTTCCAGGCATCACCAGAGATATCTGCAAGAAATCCGGGAATAGGCGTGGGGGGGAACTTGCCGGGGCTGGGGATCAGAGTCCGCAGGCCCGGCAAACATTTGGATGCCAAACATTTGCCTTTCCAACTTTATGTGAATTGCCTTCTTTCCCCTTTGAAGTCCCAAGCCACTCCCCGCTACATCCTCTTTGGTCTTTTCGCTGAAGATGGTTATTTAAGGTAAGGGTTTGGGCCATTCTGGTGAGTTCCTGTTTTTCTGGATCTCTCCCATGTATACATGTTACAAAATTTTTGTTTCATTTCCTCTGTTAGTCTGTCTGACGCTGATTTGATCCTTAGACCAATCAGAACTTCTAAGTTGGGTAGAGGAAAATTTCTTCCTCCTCAACAGTTCCCATTTTGCCAGTAAAGGAATGGAGACTCGGGGACTTCCCTGGTGGTCCAGAGGTTAAGAATCCACCTTGCAATGCAAGCGACTTGAGTTACATTCCTGGGTGAGGAACTAAGACCCACACGTCGTGGAGCGACTAAGCCTGAGCACCACAGCCAGGGAGTCCGGGTGACAGAACAGAAGATCTCACTTGACCCAACGAAGACTGCACGTCCCACAGCCAAGACTCGACTCGGCCAAAGAAATAATAAACCAATGGTGAGCAGCAGAAAAGGAAATGGAGACTCGGAGAGTTGAAGCCACCTGCCAGGAGTCACACAGCCGGCGAAAACTGGAGGCGGGGTTCAAGCCCAGGCCTGGCACACCCCTCACTGCTCCACACCTCCTCCCTGCCCAGAGGGGTGTGTTCTCTTTTGAGCTGAGAGGATCAGGGTCCTTCACAAGCTCTACCCCCATGGGCCTGTGAGCCCCCAGCTTCCCTCCCCAGCATCTCCCTCTGGCAAATACATGAATCCCTAAGCCAGACTCCATAAACGTCACACCGGAAGGCAAGGGAAATTCCTCGTATCTTGGGCCAGTGATGGATTCTGACTTGGCCTCTTAAGAGCTTCTTGCAGATGGCTGTCTGCTTCCCTTTCCTCCTTGAATCCCAAAGCCTTTGTTCCCCCAGAGCTGCTCGGCTGGCCTGGGGTCTGCTGGGATTCCACTCTGATGCCCCGCCTTCTCTGACCTCTCAGTTCAGTGGTCACTCTGCTGGCCCTCTGCCCCGAGCTCCTGGCACCTCCCAAGGCCTGGCTCCAAACACACAACCTCCATCTCCCGAGGGCTCGCAGCTGCTGGGCTGGCGTCTGTGCGCCATCCTTAGTCCAGAAGCTCCTCTGAGTTCCAGCGACATTCCCGAGGGTTCTGTCCACCCACAGCTTCTGCTCTGAGAGCTCTAAACAGCCAACGAAGATGGCCCCAGACCCTACCTTCCAGGCCAATCTTCCTCACTGTTTCCTGGGGCTGTGGACACCAGCTGCCATGTACTGGGCAACTAAGACATTCCAGACACCGTCCACATCCCCTAACCCTGCCAATGGCTCCAATGAGTGGGTACTGTCGAATCTGCTGGCATGGTCTACCCTCTAACAGTCATTTGTTGAATAAGAACAGCCAGTGGTGATTTTACAGATGAAGAAATGGAGCCTCAGGAAGGGGAAGTGAGTTGCCCAAGGACTCAGCCTGGGACCATGGCTCTATCCTTTGACTGACCCTCCTCCGCTGCTTCCAAGCAGCCTCTGGGTATTAATCATCTTGCTCATTTTCTGTACTTCATGACGCCTTGACATCTTGGGGACCTTGCTAGGCTCAGCCTCTCCAAGACAGCTGATTCTTAGATAAAGCAAAGGGCTTTTCTGTGAACAAGGCTTTGAGATGCAAACCAACAGATCCTCCTAAACTCCCTTCTCCAACCACCTCTTCTATTTCACTCTCACACTTAGAGCTAACATGTCGCCTGGCCTGAACCACCCCAGGGCCAGGCCCAGAGCACCAGGGATCGCCCCTCCAGCTTGAAGTCTGCTGAAAGTGTGCAAGCTGGCCCGTCCTAAACTGCCAGTGCTGCCCTGTCTTGCCTTCTCCACACCATCGGGGCCAGGTTTTCCCTCATTTCTTCTGCCTCCTGAGAAAACCCTGGCTGGCCCTGCAAGGTGTGGTACGTCCACTTCTCTTGGAAACTGTAACAAGCTGCCTCTCAAATGCAATCATCTCCTGATCCGTTGGCTTCAACATACCTGAAGAAAGCCAGAATCCTAGGTGCGCATCAGAACATCTTGGGACATGGCTTGTTGGCATTGAGGGAGCTGCACCAGGCCCCACACAGAGGGGTCTGAACGCTCGCAAAAGATGCTTCCCAGAGAAAGCAGCAAAGGCTGGGAAAGTGGACCATCTGTGAAGCCCCGGCTCCAGTAGGAGGACGTGGGGTTGACTATTTTTATCAAGCAACCACCGAGGAGAGTGAGCGAGGCCAAGGGATAATTGTGGAGTGGAGCAGAGGCTGCGGTAATGAGAAATGGGAAGAGAGGAGACAGCCTGACAAGCACGGAAACGTGGGGGCCGGGGAGCGGCCAGGTCACCGAGGGGACGGGTTCTCCAAGTCCACGTGCAGCAGCCTCCCTGCTCCCAGGATCCCACCCCCAGCCCGTTCCTGCCTCTCACCTGAAAAGGACCTAGCGCTAAGCCCCTGCTACACAGAAGGTGCTGCTGGGACCTTCCGACGACACCTGGGGGAGGCCAGGCCTCCTCTCACAGCCCCTCCCTCTGAGTGCCCTCCGCCACCCCCTCCGGCCTAGCAGCCCCCAAGGAGGCTTCTCACCAGCGACGCCTTCTCTCTGGCCTCAGGCTGGAGCAGAGGCAGGAACTGGGCCCAGCTGGTTTTAAGGGCCTCCCTGCCCACTTCCCACACTGCTGGGGTCAACTCCAGGCTTCCTAGTAACACACAGGAAATCTTACTCCACCCCTCAAGACCCCTGGGGACTTTTTTTCCTCTCTGTGTAGAGAAGCAGCTATTTCCTGGCCCTGGGGCCTGGGTGGCTTTCAGGACAGACATGAAGGCCACTCACGGTCGAGGTTCTCTCCATCAATAGCCCATTTTTCCCTGACATCCCCCTGCCCAGACACGTACACACACACACACACACTTTTCTGAGAAGATGTGAGCTCCTTCCTCCCTCCGCCCTGACTTTTTCCTCTCTCTCTCCCACCACGACGGCAGCATCAGAAAGCAAGCCCCTCCGTGGACCCTCATGAACCCTTCTCTTCCCAGGACCTAGGCAAAACCAGCACCACGCCCTGGAACCCCGCAAACTCATTTCAATATGGAAGGCATTTATTGAGTGTCTACTCCCTGCCAGGTTGTTTCTGGAGACCCACTGTGAATAAGACAGACACCCAGCCCCCAGGAGCCTCCTTTCTGGTTGGGAAATATAAATAAATACACAGTGTGTCCAAGCGCATTACCTTCTGTGGGAAAAAGTCCTCTGTTCTTTCTCACTTCTTTTTCTCAATCTATTCCTCCCTCTGCCTACAGGTATACATAAGCCTCTTCATTCTAAACCAAACGAAAGGAGGCCCCCGCACCCAGAAAAAGAAAATATCGCTTGCTTCTGCCGACCTCTCTCCAGCTTTCTTTTCTTCTAAAAGCCAAAATTCAGGACAGAGACACCTCTTCTTGCTCATCACCCCCTCTCTTCTGAACCCCTTGCACCTGCATTCTGTTGCATCCCTAAGACAGCAGCCAAGGGTCCCTGCAAACTTGGTCTAGCCCAAGCTTGGGCTTCTCCCAAACACTCCATCCCACTGACGACCTCCTACTTGAAACTCATTCCCTCTGGTCTTTGCGAGGCCACAGTGTGCCCTCTGCCCTCCTGCGGCTCACCCTCAAATGCAGATGTTTGCATACTGCTACCCCTTCTCTACCTCTCTCTCAGGGTGGCTTATCCCTGTACAGGGATTAAGGTCATATTTGTACACAGATGNCTTCTCCCAAACACTCCATCCCACTGACGACCTCCTACTTGAAACTCATTCCCTCTGGTCTTTGCGAGGCCACAGTGTGCCCTCTGCCCTCCTGCGGCTCACCCTCAAATGCAGATGTTTGCATACTGCTACCCCTTCTCTACCTCTCTCTCAGGGTGGCTTATCCCTGTACAGGGATTAAGGTCATATTTGTACACAGATGTATAAAGAAAGCTGAGCACCAAAGAACTGATGCTTTTGAACTGTGGTGTTTGAGAAGACTCTTGAGAGTCCCTTGGACTGCAAGGAGATCCAACCAGTCTGTTCTAAAGGAAGTCAGTCCTGAATATTCATTGGAAGGACTGATGCTGAAGCTGAAACTCCAATACTTTGGTCACCTGATGCAAAGACGGAGAAGGCAATGGCACCCCCACTCCAGTACTCTTGCCTGGAAAATCCCATGGATGGAGGAGCCTGGTGGGCTGCAGTCCATGGGGTCGCTGAGAGTTGGACACGACTCAGTGACTTCACTTTCACTTTTCACTTTCCTGCATTGGAGAAGGAAATGGCAGCCCACTCCAGTGTTCTTGCCTGGAGAATCCCAGGGACGGCGGAGCCTGGTGAGCTGCTGTCTATGGGGTCGCAGAGTCGGACACGACTGAAGCGACTTAGCAGCAGCAGGTGCAAAGAACTAACTCCTTAGAAAAGACCCTGGTGCTGGGAAAGACTGAAGGCGGGAGGAGAAGGGGTAACAGAGGATGAGATGGTTGGATGGCATCACCGACTGTATGGACATGAGTCTGAGTAAACTCCGGGACTTGGTGATGGACAGGGAGGCCTGGCATGCTGCAGTCCATGGGGTCACAAAGAGTCAGACACGACTGAACGACTGAACTGAATGGAACTGTCCCAAGAAATCCTTTGCCATGAGCATCTGGCACTAACTCTCACACAACAGCAACCCCGAGTGGAAAGCAAATGACTGAATGCACAGAGGAGAAAGGACAATGTCAGGTCAAAGAGCCTGAGATGCCCGTCAGACGGAGAGGGCTTGAAAACTGAATGTCACCTCTGGCTACTCATGTCACCTGACCTCTCGAGGTCTCAGTTTTGCCATCTGTAAAACAGGACAATAACAGGAGCAACTTCATTTCATAATTGTGGTGATTCGATGAGATGAGGCAGGCAGAGGGATTCCGTATGGTGCCTGGCATCTAAGGGGTAGATACTGATCATAAGTGCTATAAATATCATTGCTGTTGTGCCTTGGCACTAAGCTGAGAGCCGCGTGAAGCTGCCTTCTGGGTCTGCTTCATTTCTGCGCCCCCAGAATCTGGCACGTAGTAGTTGTTCAGGTAGCTTTGCTGAGTAAATGCGTGGCTCCTCTCGCTCTAGCTTCATCCTCATTGTACTCCCCCAGCCCACACTTTAAAATATAATTATTAAATATATTTTTATAATTATACAAATAATATTATATTTTAGTTATAATTTATATGTAAAGCAAAATAGAATTATAATTAAGTATATAAACATATAATGTATTTATAACTAATGACTGCATTTTCATTTATATAATTTAATATATATTTAAATAAACACAATTAAAATGCAAATACTTGCCCAATATTTTAGCTCAATGTGCTGCAGGAACCCCAGAATTAAACTCACTATGTCCCCCATGACTCAGCCCCTCCCACCTCCCCTGTCCCTGGTAATGGAACCAATCGTTCACGCTTCAGAATTAAAACACTCAAAACACTTCAAGTGGAGACTCCTGAATGCAAGATTCTTCTCTGGTTAGTTTCTGACCCCAGCACTCAGAACAAGACCTAACTCATGGTAGGGTCCACAAGAAATGTCTGTGGAATGAATTAAAACCCCGTAAGCATGCTGGGGCACTTGGTGTGTCTGTCTCATGAAGTCTTGCCCAGGGTCAAAGACCTGGACAGCCGCTGACACCCAGATACTGTCTTGCCCTGAGACCCTGGGTGGCTGAAACATCCCTAGCCTTATCAAACTATCTGATGCCCCCCAAGAGGCTGGCATATAGAATAGGATTGCCCAGGACTCACTGCCAGAAAGTCTACATTGAGTCCTCCTCCTCCAGGAAAGTTTCCCTGATTACTCCTTCTACAGGACATTTGCCTGTCTCTGCAAGCTAATAGAACTCATCACACAAACTGTCCACTTTGATAATTCCTGTTGGAAGGAATGACAAGGCCAACAGCTCAGGAAGGAAGGAGAGAAGAACTCAGTATCAGTGGACTTTCATAGCCGCAAGCAAAAGACTAAGTTAGGTGTTCATGACCTTGAAAGTGAAAGTGACAGTCGCTCAGGCGTGTCCGACTCTCTGCGGCCCTGTGGACTACACAGTGCATGGGACTCTCCAGGCCAGAACACTGGAGTGGGGAGCCTGTCCCTGCTCCAGGGGATCTTCCCAACCCAGGGGTCGAACACAGGTCTCCCGCATTACAGGCGGATTCTTTACCAGCTGAGCCACCAGGGAAGCCCAAGAATACTGGAGTGGGTAGCCTGTCCCTTCTCCAGGGGATCTTCCCGACCCAGGAGTTGAACCAGGATCTCTTGCATTGCAGGCGGATTCTTTACCAACTGAGCTCTCAGGGAAACCCATTCATGCATTAACCCTCACAAAATCTTGTGAGGGTGTTGTGATCCCATTCTGTCAGTAAGGAAACTGAGGGGCAGATGTTAGTTTGCCCAAGGTCACACATAGTAAAGAGTAGAACCAGACTCTTAAGCCTGTCTTGTCACTCAAGTCCAAGAACTTTCCATTACATAAAGAGGCTGAAACCCAATAAAGACATAATGATTGGGATTTTCCCAGGACACCCACCAAAGTGTTACATGATATCCTTATAGACCAGATGGAGAAGTGAAAGCTGATTTAGACTTACAACCTCATAATTACCAGTAACTGATGAGTCAAATTGGATCTTTATACTTTCAGCCCAGGGCAATATTGCTTGTCTTATAGAGTTCCTTTAAAAAAAAAAAATGGAGCTAATAGCTGATATATAAACATTAGATCTCAGCCTGAAATCCAAATTTCCAGTTTCTCCTTAAAGGATCTGGCAGTCCTGGCTCTGGGGTTGAGAAGTGGCCACACTCACAGACTGAACATGTGTTTGGCTTTGCTGTGGTGGTCTTCCCCATTCCTTCTGCCCACCCTGACTCTCGGCTGCTCTCTGCCTGGTGGGCTTGCTAGGGGACTGCCATAGAACTCAGTCTTGAGTTCCATCCTCTCCATATGTTCATCAGCAATGGGACAGGGGGCGCCTTGAGAGCAGAAACCATCTCTTCCACAAACGTGTTTCAAGTGCTGAGTTCAGAGCCTAGTCCTTAATAATTGCTCAGTAAACACTGCATAAGCCCCTTAAAGGAACCCACCCCAGGATGAAGAGGTTACTGAAGGCTTTCTGAAAGAGGAGGTGCCTGGGCTGAATCTTTTAAGAGTAGCCTGGAGAGCTTGGAACTTTGTGCACTGCCGGTAGGATCGCAAAATCGTACAGTTGCTGTGGGCAACTGTGTGGCAGCTCCTTAAAAATTAAAAGTAGAGTTACTAAATGACCCAGAAATTTCCTTCTGGGTATGTGTCCCAAAGAATTGAAAGCAGAGTCTCAAAGAGATATTTGTACAGCCAGGATGATAGCAGCATTCTTTACAATCGCTAAAACATGGAAACAACCCAAGTGCCCACGGATGAGTCAATAAACAAATAAAATATGGAGTCTGCATGCCATGCAATAATATTCAGCCTTAAACAAGAAGGAGATTCTGAAAGAAGTCAGTCACAGAAAGACAAAGATGGTGTGATCCACTTATATATTAGGAGTCATCAGCATCCTAGAGACAGAAAGTAGAATGGTGTCTGGAGTCTGGGGGAGGGAGAATGAGGAACTGATGCTTAAAGGGTGCAGAGTTTCAGTTTTACAAGAGGAAAACGGTTGTGAAGGTGGATGGTGGTGGCTGCACAATGTTATACGTGAACTTAATGCCACTGAACTATGTACTTCAAGTGGTTAAGATGGTAAATTTTAGGTTCTGCGTATTTTATCACAGTTTTTTTAAATGAAAAAAAAAAAAGAGAGAGAGAGAGTGAACTGGAGTTCACCAGGACAAGAATGTGAGGCAGGTCCTTCAGGTAGAAGGAACCGCATGTACAGGAGTCATAGGTATGAATTATAAGCGCTCATTCAGGGAACTGCAAGTCGATGGGGTAGACAAGGGAGCTCAGTTCAGTTCAGTTGCTCAGTCATATCCGGCTCTTTGCAACCCCTTGGACTGCAGCACGCCAGACCTCCTGTCCATCACCAACTCCTGGACTTTACTCAAACTCATGTCCATTGAGTCGGTGATGCCGAGGGAGTTAGACAGTGATATTCTAGTAAATATTTAATAACTGGCTCTCTAGAGGGTAAAAAGTCCTAATTTTTAACCTTTGCCAATTTCTATGGTGTAAATACCCCCACCCTGGTCAATTTCATGCTACTAACATTATGTCACTGAGTGCAGAGTTGGGAACACACTGCTGGCTTAGGCAAGGATCGTTGTCATTCAGTCGCTCAGTCGTGTCTGACTGTTTGCGACCCCATGGACTGCAGCACGTCAGTTCTCCACACCAAGCACTGAAGACAAGGTTTCCCTGTCCTTCGCTGTCTCCCAGAACTTGCTCAAACTCATGTCCATTGAGTCGGTGATGCCATCCAACCATCTCATCCTCTGTCGCTCCCTTCTCCTCCCACCTTCAATCTTGCCCAGCCTCAGGGTCATTTCCAGTGAGTCGGCTCTTCTTATCAGGTGGCCAAAGTATTAGAGTTTCAGCTTTAGCATCAGTGTTTCCAACGAATATTCAGGGTTGATTTCCTTTACGATTGACTGGTTTGCTCTCCTTGCTGCCCAAGGAAATCTCAAGAATCTTCTCCAGAACCACCGTTCAAAAGCATCAGTTCTTCAGTGCTCAGCCTTCTTTATGGTCCAACTCTCACATCCGTACATGACTATCGGAAAAACTATAGCTTTGACAACACTGACCTTTCTCGGCAAAGTGATGTGTCTGCTTTTTAATACACTGTTTAGCTATTCATCATAGCTACTTTTCCCAGGAAAGAAGGATATGGCCCCTCTTGATTTCCCAGAAAAAGGAAGTTTCTGTATGTGTGTAATAGGAATTTAGGAGAGGTGGGAAAGGCCGGCTGAAAAGATGCAACTGAGTGGGTCACAAAGAACCTTGGGTGGCGGTCAGGCTAAGGAGTTTTACTCTGTTCCTGAGTGTCCCAGTACGACCTTGATCTGTAGCAGGATGATGTGAGTTCGCTAAGAAGGGACTGAATAGATCTTATCCCAAGATCCCTGAAACTGAAACATACAAGGACAGGGAAGGGTCACAGTCCAGCCATCATCTGAGTGGTCTGCAAGCCCAGGAACAGTCAGATCGCAGAGGCGGCAGCCGTCTCCATGGTGATGGCAAGGTGGGTGCCCAGAACGAGTCCTAGCTGACCTCACCTGGAGGCATGTGCCTGGTCCTGACTCCCAATTCCAGGAGGGCCTCTGGAAAACTGGGGATCTCTGTGTCATAAGATGCCTGTCAGATGGAAGGAATGGGGGCCAACTGGTATTTGGAGGCAGAAGAAACCCTAGGACCACCTATGGCTCTGAAGACCCCAAACCTAAGCCCCAATGTTCTAGGCTCATAATCCTGAGGTGCTCCGGATTCCAGGCCATTCCACTGTTTTCAGCCCCAACCCAACCCAGCGACCACTTCCTGAGCCATTCCTGTGAGCAGAGCTCACATGGAACGTGGCGGTAAGGAAGCGGACAATGAGCTCAATGGAGAGGTCATGATGCGACCCCTACCTGTTAGGAGCGGACAGATGAGGACAGGTCTTTAGAATGCCTGTGGCTCCTAGAAGAGCATCTGAACTCCTCCCCCTGGCTTACGAGGAGGGCTGCCTCTTCAGATGCCCTCCCTGACACCGGCCTGGCAGAGCTCCCAGCTTCCCCTTCTGTTCCGGGTCAGTCGTCCTGACCTCTGTGCTGCCAGTCAGATCTGTCTCCCCGCCAGGCATGCGACCCCTCATGATCTGCTCACCCCTCTCCAGGCTTGCCTGGGTCCACCCAAAACCCAGGGTGTTGCCGGGAAGAAGACTGACGCCCCCCACCTCCAGTTCCGCTGTGCGATGGCCCTCTCTCCCTCCCTCTCGTCCCCCTCCCTCTCTCTCCCCTGTCCCCGCCTTCCCTTCCTTCTTGCTACCCCATCCCTTTCTTCTTTTCCTCCACTCCTACTCCTCTTTCTAGACTTCCCACACGTATCATTCAGTCACTATTTTGTGAGCACCTATTATGTGCTAAGCTCTGGTTCTGGGGAAGAGCAATGAACTAAAACAGCTGAGAACGATACCCTTGTAGCTCCCATGGACTTCGCATTCTGGAAGGAACAGACAGAAATAAACAAGTCAATAACAACAACAAAAAACGCAGGATTTGTTAGGTATTGATAAATGCTATGGAGAAAAAATCCGGAAAGGAGGACTGGGAGTGGTGTGTGTGTGTGTGCATGTGTGTGTGTGCGTGTGCTGGTGGGAGGGGCTCATGGTGGTGGCACCCAGGTCAATAGGGTGGCCAGGGAAGGACTCGCTACAGAGGGGACGTGAAGGAGGGAGGAGGGACCAGGCTCTAAGGACACCTGGAGAAGAAGTTTCCAGGTCAAGGAAGTGTAAAGGTCCTGGAACAGAAGCACGCCTGTGAACTGGAAGAGTAATAAGGGAATCAGGTCTACTTTTGCTAAAATAAGACCTTCTTCTTAACCCGTTGCCCTGCCCCAAGCTGCCCTGCTCTGTGCCCTCCCAGCAGCCTGCGAGCTCCCTCGCCATAGCATCAGCCACACTCCATTACAATGTCTCCCCACCAGACTCTGAGCAACTTGGGTACTTTTCCTTTGGCATTCCAGCACCCAGCATAGGGCTTACGCTCTGCTTAGTCGCTCAGTCCTCATACCTCATGGACTGTAGCCCACCAGGCTCCTCTGTCCCTGGGAATCTCAAGTAAGAGTACTGGAGTGGGTTGCCATTCCCTCCTCCAGGGGATCTCCCCAACAGAGGAATCAAACCCGCGTCTCCTGTATCTCCTACTCTGCAGGTGGACTCTTTACCCTCTGAGCCATCAAGGAAGCCCTTAATACATGTTTATTGGCTCCCTGAATCAATCAATGAACAAACAAGTTAGGCTCTGTGAATCCTTGAGGGCATCTTACTCATCTCTACCCCTGGCAGCATCTGGGAACCTAGAAAATAACACTTGCGGGATGACTAATAGAAACAGCGAATGCTTGTTAAGCACAGACTCCATGCGAAGCTCTTCATGCGGCTTAGCTCATTGATCCTTAAAGTGATCCTTTGATGCAGGCACAGCTGCCAGATGCTGCTTGCCAATTAGGACCATGAGGTTCAAAGGTCAAGATATGACTCACCCAAATCAGACAGCTGGTAGGTGGCAAAACTCTGCATTGAATCTCATAAATTTGACACCCAAAGCCATGTCTACTTAACCCAAAGTTAAATTGCCTCCCAGAGATGGGGGCCTGGGGTTTGAGGGAGAAAGGGCTGGGGGAAAAAGAGGAAAGGAGAGGAAAAAAACCCCTACAAAGGCGAGGAGAGGCGTCTTCCCCATCTCCGCTTTTCTCTCCGTGAGCACCGAAGTTTCCGGCACAGAGAGGCTGTTCAGTGAAAGTTAAGGAATGTTAAATAGTTGTTGACGATTCCTTTTCCCAAAGAGGAAAGTTTTGTGTGTTTTGAGTTAAAAGAAATTCTGTTAATGCTGTCAGATTAACATGAACGCAAGTCCCAGCTTGAACCCTGTGGGGATAACCCTGCCCAGCTTTGCCCCTAATCTTAGGAACGAGCTTCTGGCTTACCTCCGTCTGCTTTTAGGTGTGGCCTTGTCTCCTTAAGAAGGACACAGCTTGGGACTTCCTGGCAGTCCCAAGGATCTGCCTGCCAGTGCAGGACACATGGGTCTGATCCTTGGTCTGGAGAGATCCCAAGAGCTGAGGGACAACTGAGCCTGTGCCCCACAACTACTGAAGCCTGGGTGCCCAGAGCCCACGCTCTGCAACAAGAGAGGCCGCCACAGTGAGAAGCCCCCGCACCGCAACTAGAGGAAGCCCGTGCACAGCAACGAAGACCCAGCAGAACGAAAAGTAAATAATAAAATTTAAAACACGAACGCCACGGCCCACAGCCTTGAGGCCTTCTGGGTGAAGGGCCCCACAGCCCAAGGGATCTCCCCTCAGGGTCTGTGCCCTGCCCGCCCCTCCCAGGGACCCCTCTCTGGCTCCGCAGACGCCACCTTCTCAGTTTCTCCCACTCCTGCTGGTTGGCCTGTGGTCCCCTGGCCCACCACTGACCTCTCTGGCCTGGCCTCAGCTCCTGTTCTCCTGGGCAGCCTCACTGGGCCGCGTCTGGAGCCCCAGGCCCTGCTGGCTTCCCACTTCCAGCCACGGCATTGGGGTCCATGGGCTGCAGATCCCAGCAGGTTCCAGGCCTCCAGAATCCTAAAGCCGTGAATGAGAGGGCGCAACGAAGGCAGTCCCGGAGGTGGGGAGGAGGAATTTCTGCCCAGATCCAGCCAGGCACCCCTCTGCTCAGTCCCCAGCTCTCCTGGCAGATGCAGGAAGTCCAGCAAAAGCCTGGAGCCTGGGACTGGCTCTCCTTCCAGAGGGACCTGGGCAGTCACCCAAAGAATTCCAGCAGGGGTAGATGTGAGTCTTGAATTATTCAGGTCACGGCCTTATCTGACTGCACAGGCTTGCTAATCCCCTGAGCCTGGAGGGATCGCAGCCACCTTGGCCCTGAGCTCGAAACTTTCTGCAGGATCTGACAGTCTACTAAGTAACCTGACTGCATCCCTGGGCTCCTCAGTCTTGATGGAGGCGGGAGCCTGGACCCAGATCCTGGGGCTGGGAGCCTAAGAAAACATGTGGGCAGGAAAGCGATCAGAAGGGAAAGTATTGAAGCAGTTGGGGAAGAAAATGTACTTCTTTATTTTATTTTTATTAACACCAAAAGCGTTTTGCATTGGGTGTAGCCAATGTGCCAGCCTGGATGGGAGGGGTTTTGAGGGAGAGCAGATACATGCGTGTGTATGGCAGAGTCCCTCCCCTGTTCGCCTGAAACTCTCACGACACTGTCTATCGCAAATGTACTTCTGGAAGTGAGTTCTGAGAAGGGACATCGGTGGCCGGAAATTAAGTTGGTGTCATTCATTTCTGAATTCCTACCATTATTGTGTCCCGAATGCCTACCCTGTGCCAGCCGCTGTGCTGAGAGGCAGGTACAGAGACAAATAATGGAGGGGCTGGTAGTGGTGTGGGGAAGTCCTTGCTCTCAGGGAGCTTGAAGTTTAAGGATGGAGAGAGCTCAGGAATAAGCCTGCCACCAAAAATACTGAAGTGTCAGGAAAGAAACATAGTAGCAGGGAGACAGAGGCCCAGTGCATGGTTATTAGCTAATAACTAGGGGCATGAGATGGAGAAGGCAATGGCACCCCACTCCAGTCTTCTTGCCTGGAAAATCCCATGGACAGAGGAGCCTGGTAGGCTGCAGTCCATGAGATCACTAGGAGTCGGACACGACTGAGTGACTTCCCTTTCACTTTTCACTTTCATGCATTGGAGAAGGAAATGGCAACCCACTCCAGTGTTCTTGCCTGGAGAATCCCAGGGACGTGGGAGTCTGGTGGGCTGCAGTCCATGGGGTTGCTAGGAGTCGGACACGACTGACGTGACTTTCTTAGCAGGGCCATAAGAAACGCTGGGCTAGAGGGAGCACAAGCTTGAATCAAGATTGCCAGGAGAAATATCCATAACCTCAGATATGCAGATGACACCACCTTTATGGCAGAAAGTGAAGAGGAACTGAAAAGCCTCTTGATGAAAGTGAAAGAGGAGAGTGAAAAAGTTGGCTAGAAGCTCAACATTCAGAAAACTAAGATCATGGCATCTGGTCCCATCACTTCATGGCAAATAGATGGGGAAACAGTGGAAACAGTGTCAGAC
>SJYA01000238.1:1060112-1112816 GCA_006410615.1 Neotragus moschatus | reverse complement strand
AAGCTGAAACTCCAGTCCTTTGGCCACCTCATGCAAAGAGTTGACTCATTGGAAAAGACTGGTGCTGGGAGGGATTGAGGGCAGGAAGAGAAGGGGACAACAGAGGATGAGATGGCTGGATGGCATCACCAACTCGATGAACGCGAGTTTGGATGAACTCCGGGAGTTGGTGATGGACAGGGAGGGCCTGGTGTGCTGTGATTCATGGGGTCGCAGAGTCGGACAGCACTGAGCGACTGAACTGAACTGAACTGAGGTGCTAACAGCAACTCAGCTGCCACAATAATAATGGTGGGATTAACATTTGCTGGGTGCTTACTGTGCACCAGGCCCTGTGCTGAACAGAACATGTGATTTATTCCATCTAATACAGACATTAAATCCACGGGCAAAAGTTCTATTCAGACAGGGGTCCAGGAAATTGGCCAAGGTCTCACGGCTACCCGGAGCCTCCCAGGAGCTTAGAAGGACCCTTCATTCAGATTGGCAGCCCCTGGTTTGACTTGTATAGTGCTTGACACAATACAGATATTGTCTTTTTTCCCCTCATGATCAGAGAGGAAGATAAAAAGTTGTAAAAAGCAGTCTAGAAATGTATACAGTTAAAAGTGAACCATACTCCACCCAAGTTAATCATTTTTCAGAGTGATTTCTATCCTTAAGGATAATATTTAAAATAACCCCAGTGAAGACTAATTTTTATCTTTCTTTTTTTAGATTTTGTCTATATTTGTTTCAGATTCTTGTTTTAAAAGATTTAAAGCCTTAGAGAGTTTCCTGGTGGCCCAGTGGTTAAGACTGCACTCTTTTACAGAACTCCATGGCCAGGGTTCAGACCCTGGTTGGGGAACTGAGATCCCACAAGCCATGTTGCAGGGCCAATAACACAACACCAAAATATTAAAAATGTGTAGATTAAACTGGACTTCTTCCAGTTCCCCTCTCCTGTGCTATTTCCAGCCTTCCTTCTCTGCCCGCAGATAACTGAATCCATGAAACCGATGTGTATCAGCTGCTGCTGCTGCTGCTGCGAAGCCGCTTCCGTCGTGTCCGACTCTGTGCGACCCCACAGCCGGCAGCTCACCAGGCTCCCCCAGCCCTGGGATTCTCTAGGCAAGAATACTGGAGTGGGTTGCCATTTCCTTCTCCAATGCAGGTATTTAACATTATTTCCTGGTTTTATTTCTATAGAAATGGAATAATAGTGAACTCAACATCTTGCAACTTGCTTTTTTCACTCTAACCATGGGCAGTCCTAGCGGTAAAGAACCCACCTGCCAATGCAGGAGACATAAGAGATATGGATTCGATCCCTGGGTCAGGAAGATCCCCTGGAGGAGGGCATGGCAACCCCCTCCAGTATTCTTGCCTGGAGAATCCCATGGACAGAGGAGCCTGGCGGGCTACGGTCCATAGGGTCTCAAAGAGTTGGACACGACTAAAGCAGCTTAGCACACACACACGCATTGATCTTCTACAGCTGTTTTATTTTAAGGTATATATTGGAAAAGGCAACAATGCTGAGTCATAGACTATCCACATTTTTTTCCTGAAACTTTATTTTGAAAAATTTGAAACTGAAAGAAAAGTTGTAATTATTAATTTTAAGTTTGTTTTTTATTTTCCAAACAGATAAGTTATGGTAAAATTCCATCAATAATAAGAACTTTGTCTAATCGTAAATAGCAAAGTCATTTATAGATAAATAATACCATACTATTTGAGAAAACACTGTCTGTATTATTTAGAAATTCCTACCCAGATTTCTTTTTAAAGGACCATACCCATGTATATTTTGCATACAAATCCCAGTCTCTGACTTGTGTCTTTCACAGAGCAGAGGGTTTTTTTTTGTTTTTTTTTTTTTTACTTTAATATACTCCAGCTTAGCAGTTCTTTCCCATTTCCTCCACATTCAGTGATGTCATATTGGTGGCTAGATTTTCCCCATTCACGAATGGGGAAAATGTGAAACATAAGAGCAGTTAAATCAAAAGAAAAATATGATCCAATATTGTACATATATATACAAACTTAAAAAAAAAACTTCCCTGGTACATAAAAATAAAAGTAATAGACCAACTGGGATGATTCAATAGGAGGTTAGCAGGAGGCAGGGGTGTACTGACTAATGTTTTACAGCCAGTTCTGATGGAAAAAAAAAAAAAAAAAACCTTGATTTGCAGAGTTTGCAAATTTCTAACATGTAAGTATTTGCACTCTGACTCATTTCTAGCCAGAAATCTAGGCATCCAGAAATTGCACTCCAGATATTTATTCAGTCGAGTTGAAAGCTTATGCCCACATACAGAACTTGCGCACAAATGTTTATGGCATTTTCGTTCATCGTCACACAAAACGGAAGCCACCAGGATGTCCTTGAGTAAGTGGATGGATAAACAAACTGCAGTTACAGCCACACCGTGGGATATCATTCAGTAACAAAAGACAGGCGCTGTCAAATTCCAAAACAACACGGAAGAACCTCAAAGGCATCTCACGAAGAGAAAGAAACTGATCTGAAAGCCTACAAGCTCTATGAGACCAACTATATGACCTTCGGGAATAGGCGAAACAATTGAAACGGTGAAGAGATCAGTGTTTGCCAAGAGTTTTGATGAAGAGAGCACATTAGTAGATGAGACCCAGAGGGATACTTAGGGCAATGAAACCATTCTGTAAAATGCAGTGCTGATCGACACTTGGCATTACACATTTGTCAAAACCCAGAGAATAAACAACACAAAGACTCGACCTTAATGCAAACTGTAGACATTAGTTAATAATATTGCATCTATATTGGTTCCTTCCTTTTAACAGATGGACCACACTAACGCAAGGTACTAATAGCAGAGGAAACTATGTCCGTGGCCAGGCTGGGAGGAGGTGCATGGGAATTCTGTACAATTCTTCTGTAAATATAAAACTATTCCAAAATGCAAAATCAACGTTTATTAACTTAAAAGAACTATTGTTGCAATATGCGCTTTTCCTTGATTACGTACTTTCTTTTTTAAAAAGCTGAAATATAGTGGATGTACAATTATGTTAATTTCAGATGCATTATATGGAGATTCGGCATCTGCACACATTATGAAATGGCCACCGTAATAGGTCTAATAACTCTCTGCCTCCGTACAAAGTTATTACGGTATTATTGACCATATTTCTTCCGTTGTATAGCACATCCCTGAGGCTTATTTATTTCATAACTGAAGGCTTATACTTCTTAATCCTTTTCATCTGTTTCATCCACTCCCAACCCCTCCCCTCTGGCAACCATTTATTCGTTCTCTGTATCTATGAGTTTGTTTCCATTTTGTCTTTTTTATTTTGTTTTTTTTTACTTTCCCCATATAAGTGAGATCATAGAGTATTTGTATTTTTCTGCCTGACTTATTTCACTTCGCATAATACACTCTAGTTCCATCAGTGTTTTCACAAGTGGCAGGATTTCATTTTTTGTGGCTTAGTGATCTTTCACTGTANTTTGTCTTTTTTATTTTGTTTTTTTTTACTTTCCCCATATAAGTGAGATCATAGAGTATTTGTATTTTTCTGCCTGACTTATTTCACTTCGCATAATACACTCTAGTTCCATCAGTGTTTTCACAAGTGGCAGGATTTCATTTTTTGTGGCTTAGTGATCTTTCACTGTATATATGTGTGTGTGTGTATATATATATATACCCCATTTCTGCTGATGGACTCCTAGGTTCTTTCCGCATCTTGGCTATTGTTAACAGTGCTGCTGTGAACGTTGGGGTGCGTATGTCATGGTTTTGGTTTCTTCCGCTAAGGACCCAGAACTGAAATTGTTGTATTATACAGTAGTTTTATTTTTAATTTTCTAAGGAACTTCCACACTGCTTGACTACACCCATTTATGTTCCTACCCACAATGCAGGAGAGTTCCCTCTTCTCACATCCTTGACAATGCTGGTTGTTTGCCATCTTTCTGACAACAGCTATTCTGAAAATGCGAGGTGATGGCTCATTGTGGTCTTGATCTGCATTCCCCTGATGATCCGTGAAGACTACACACTCTTGATTCCAATGCAAATACAGCCAAGATTTTATTTTCTGTCTCTGTTCGGAGCCTTTTTGTGTTTGACTGGCTTTCACACTCCTGGGCAGTGCTTATGTTTTATTGTGCCCATGAAACACCTGGGAATCTTTCTCAGATACAGATTCTGATCTATGGGTCTTGGGTGAGGCTGGAGACTTTTCCACACAAGCTCCCTGGTGGTCCCAGTACTGCGGGCACACTTCCTTACCTGTAAAATGAGACGAGAGTGCTCCATTCTAGTTAAGGGTCCTTCCAGCTCTGCTTTTATCATTTCCATTCTAAGTACATTCGTTCCAAACAAGGACCTGGCTCTTCCTTCTCCAGGGCAAAGGTTTGAAGTTCCCACCTGCATCCAGCTCCCCCTGCCACACCCCTTGCTCATCCTAGCTTTGGTCCATTGAGCCGGAGTCAGATGAGGCTCTCGCCTTTCAGATGCCTGACCGCATGTCTCAGAACCAAGGGAAATCCAGCTCTAGGACAGATGGCCTCTCCTGGACTGACCCCAGGATGCTGACGACAGAACGTCTCCAACCGCAGTTTCCGCCGACATCAGACAGCCTCGGAGACATGTGGCTGAAGAAGTTCCTGGCTCCACCCTAGAGCCAAAGAAGATCTTGCTACAATTGAATCGATTCAGAGAGTCAGCTACGGAAATGACAGGCTAGGCAGCCAGCACAGACCAGAGCACTTATCTGCTGTGGGAAAATCAGACTCTTGATTTAAACCAACCAGGAACTCTTCAAGAAGCCACGAGTGGGTGTTTCCCTGACCCTTCCCTGGATCATCTCAGCTGCAGCTCCTGGGCCTCTGGACATTTCAGACCATAGTTCCATCCAGTTGTGAGCCACCTGTGACCAGACGAGCAGCNGGAAAATCAGACTCTTGATTTAAACCAACCAGGAACTCTTCAAGAAGCCACGAGTGGGTGTTTCCCTGACCCTTCCCTGGATCATCTCAGCTGCAGCTCCTGGGCCTCTGGACATTTCAGACCATAGTTCCATCCAGTTGTGAGCCACCTGTGACCAGACGAGCAGCGTATCGGGCCTCTCAGAGCCTCCCTCAGGGGGAAGCTAGAGTCTCAGAACCTTACTACTTGGTGTCTATGCGCCCCCGTGCGCTACTTCAGGCAGGAAGGAGAAGCCCACAGTCGTAATTGTGCTGAGAGGTCTGTAAGCGCAGCAGGCAAGTCACAGCGAAGCAAATATGAAACGGCCATTCTAAGCATCAGCATTTTAAAGTGGAAGATGTTCTCTGGAAAAGATGAAGAGGTGGTTTTATCTGTGTCCCTGGATCTAATTTCAGGGAGAGGTTCGTGCAGTGGCAAGTGTCAGCCAACCCAGAAGGGAGGTAAGGCATTGCCAACTGCACGGTCCACGAAGGGCCACTAAGTCCATTCCATGCTACATGAAAGAGTTGCTTTATCCAGCTCCTGGCCGCCTTCTAAAGGTCACTCCAGCACTAATCTCTGGTTGCTTCTGGGTCTTAAAACCATTTCCAAAATGAGAGTCCTTTCACAGGTAGTTTAAACCTGCCATTGTATTGTATCTCTCTCTCTCTCTCTCTCAAAAATACTGAATTGATTGAAGATAAAAGCAGATCAATCATTCCATCTTTTAAAAATAATTCCAGCTTTTACGACATGGCTTTGAAGTGCCATAGGCTGAGCCACTTTAAGACCAGAAAGCCTGCAGTAGTCTGGCCCTTTCTGACCTCTCCACTTTGATTTTACTCTATGTATTTTGTCCAAATGGCCTCTTCTCACTTCCTCCAACAGCACACTTCCTCTTGTATACACTCGTAGACCTTGCAGCTTCCACTGCCTAGACTGGGCCCAACAAACTGCCCCTAGGGCTCCACTTAGGACTGGAGACTTAATTTATTCAGGAGGTAGCTATTTGCAGGGGCAGGGCACCCTACACAGCCATAGGGTCGGGGTTCTGGAGAGGCAGACTGAGCTTTCAGAAGATGCCTCTGGAGTCACCGCACAGACTGCTCGGCCAAGGGCAATGCTGTTTCTGCTCATTAAATGATGAAGCTGTTGTCACAGCTTCCAAAACATTCTACCAGCATGATGCCTTCCGTCCTGCGCCTTTGCCCATTCACTCAGGTCTTATTTCAAATCTCAAACAAATATATCTGATAAGGCAGACTATTCACACATATGGCATCTTACTTGCAAGGGAGTCTAATGTAAGTTTTCCAGCCTCAGCAGTACACGAAGGTACACTAGAAGGAGCTGAAATAGATGTTGAACAAGGCAGTCCATTGAAATCTTCCAGAGTCTTTGTGTTCATTCAAGTGCTGTAAACACTTTTTTCCCGTATTTATACCTCCCTTCCAACTAAGTGGCCCCCCTTTGAGTCTACTATTCCAGTGCCATAAAGACCCCAAATGGCCATGTGGTAATTCCATATGCAGTTAACTTTCAGTTTAATTGAACCAATTTTGCATACCCTAGGGAAGGTGTGATAGAATTCCAGCTGAGTTATTTCAAATCTGAAAAGATGATGCTATTAAAGTGCTACACTCAATATGCTGGGACATTTGGAAAACTCAGCAGTGGCCAGAGGACTGGAAAAGGTCAGTTTTCATTCTAATCCCAAAGAAAGGCTGTTGAGTTCCTTTAATGGACCAGAACCTGGGGGTACAGAGTCGATGATAAGAAAGTAAAAGAGAGAGAGAAAGATGCTGATATTCCTTGGTTTATGCCTTTGACACAAGGCTTACACTGCTTCACATAGGCACCAGGCGCCCTCTCAAGGGGGTGAAGGCATAGTGTGCCTTCTCAAGAAGGTCTTAGAAGCCCGGGCAAGAAAGTGAGCTCAGTGGGCTTCTGCGCTCCAAACAATTAGCCTGAGAAAGAGAGAGAGAGAGATGGGGACCCAAGCTCTGATGGAGCAAAGGTGTTTTATTCAATATATTGTGGGCATATATACTGTCTTACAAGGTAGCTAGCAAAGATAAAATCAAAAGTCCAGACTTACAAATTATCAAGGAAACATAAGGCCATCCATATCAAAGAGAGAGGGTTGTAAATAATCATGTTTACTGTATGGTTCATAAAAAGGACGTGGGTCATAAATGGTTACTTATCACCGTATGGAAAAACTAACGAAGGAAATGCATGCGTTCCTCAGCCCCCAGGAGTATTTCGCTACTCCTCTTGATTCCTGAATATTCAGGAATTAANTGTAAATAATCATGTTTACTGTATGGTTCATAAAAAGGACGTGGGTCATAAATGGTTACTTATCACCGTATGGAAAAACTAACGAAGGAAATGCATGCGTTCCTCAGCCCCCAGGAGTATTTCGCTACTCCTCTTGATTCCTGAATATTCAGGAATTAATAAGGGACAGAAGATTCGTGACAGATCCAAAACAGCACACAGGAAGCCTCCTGTTAAATGCTTCCTGACAAAAGGCAGTGCCAGAGAATGCTCAAAGTACCACACAATTGCACTGAAAACGCAAGAGAGTTTCAGAAAAACACCTCCTTCTGCTTCCTGGACTATGCCAAAGCCTTTGACTGTGTGGATCACAATAAACTGTGGAAAACTCCTAAAGAGATGGGAATGCCAGACCACCTTACTTGCCTCCTGAGAAACCTGTATGCAGGTCAACAAACAACATTTAGAATGAGACATGGAGCAACAGACCTGTTCCAAACTGGGAAAGGAGTACATCAAAGCTGTATATTGTCACCCTGCTTATTTAACTTATATGCAGANTGCTGGGAGGGATTGGGGGCAGGAGGAGAAGGGGATGACAGATAATGAGATGGCTGGATGACATCACTGCCTCGATGGGCGTGAGTCTGAGTGAACTCCGGGAGTTGGTGATGGACAGGGAGGCCTGGCGTGCTGTGATTCACGGGGTTGCAAAGAGTCGGACACAACTAAGCAACTGAACTGAGCTGAACTGAACTGAGTGAAGAGGGTGGTAGAGGAGGAGATGGCTGGATGGCAACGTTGACTCAATGGGCATGAGTTTGAACAAACTCTGGGAGATAGTGAATTACAGGGAAGCCTGGTGTGCTGCGGTCTATGGGGTTGCAAAGAGTCAGACACAACTGAGTGACTGAACAAGGGAAGGTGCTCCTTACCTGGATACTAATATCTTTAATCTCCCAAATGAGCCAACCTGGGCCCTGGACACAATCAGGAAACTGACTGGTGAGACTGAGAAGCTGCTGCAGGAGCTACCATCTCCTGAATCTTGACGCCCCTGCTACAGTTGCGCCAGGAACATGGGTGCCTCAGACCCCAGCTTTTGTCTCATTAAATCAGCTCTGAATTCAAGACTCATATGACTGTAACTTATTTACAGAATTTACATCTAATTCAGAAACCGAGCTGCCAAAGAAACCAGGACTGTTGCCTGCAAGAAACCCCCTTTAAATATAAAGACACACACAGCTTGAAAGATATTCCATGTTATCACTAAAAAAAAAAAAAAGGCAGGAGCAACTATCTTAGTTTCAGACAAGGCATACTTCAGAGCAAAGGAAATTACCTGGAATAAAGTGGAGCATTTGCATAATAATAAAGAGGCTGGTTTTCCAGGAAGATATAACAATCTTTATTGTTTATGTCCGTATCCACAGAACATCAAAACTGAGCAGGACCATCAATCAACTAAATGACCAATGGAGTACTAAAGTCAACAGCAGCAGAGCACACACTCTTCCCAAGCTCCTGTGAAACATTCACTAAGATAAACCACATTCCGGGCGATAAAACACACTTTAAATTTAAAAGAGCAGAAACCATACAATGCTCTCAGGCCATAGTAAAATTCAACTGGAAATGAGCAACAGAAAGATAGCTGGAAAATCTTAAAACACTTACCAATTAAAGAGCATAGTTCTAAATAACACGTGAATCGAAGAAGAGTCTCAGGATTAATTAAAAGATGCTTTGTGCTAAAGGAAAATGAAAACACAACTCATCAGAATGTGTGCGTTACGGTGAAAGCCGTGTTTGGGGAGAACTTGCTGCACTGGATGCATATATTAGAAAAGGGGATCTAAAATCAATAGTCTGAACTTCCACCTTTGGAAACAGAAAAAGAAAAAGCAAATAAAACTCAGAGTAAGTGGGAGAAAAGAAATAACAAAAGTGAGAGAAATCAATGGAACTAAAAGCAGGAAATCAGCAGAAAAAAAGCAACGAAACTTTTGGTTAATAAAATCGATAACCTCCAGTGAGGCATCTAAAAAGAGAGAGAATATACAAACAGTAATTTTAAATGAAAAAGGGGTCACACTATTGATCCCATGGATATCAAGAGGATATCCCATATACCCCATAGAAAGTGAAGTCGCTCAGTCGTGTCCGACTCTTTGCAACCCCGGGGACTGTAGCCTACNTCGATAACCTCCAGTGAGGCATCTAAAAAGAGAGAGAATATACAAACAGTAATTTTAAATGAAAAAGGGGTCACACTATTGATCCCATGGATATCAAGAGGATATCCCATATACCCCATAGAAAGTGAAGTCGCTCAGTCGTGTCCGACTCTTTGCAACCCCGGGGACTGTAGCCTACCAGGCTTCTCTGTCCATGGGATTCTCCAGACAAGAATACTGGAGTGGGTTACCATTTCCTTCTCCAGGGGATCTTCCCGACCCAGGGATCGAACCCGGGTCTCCCGCATCGGAGGCAGACGCTTTAACCTCTGAGCCACCAGGGAAGCCCAATTAGGTATAAAGAAATACTATGAGCAACTCTATGCTGACAAAGTTGATAGATTAGGAGGAATGGGACAATTCCTCAAAAAACACAATGTATGAAAATTCATAAAGAAGAAACAGACCCCTCAAATAGGCTGATATTTATTAAAGAAATTGAGTTGATAACTAATAACCTTCCAAAACAAAAACCACCTGGCCCAGATGATTTCAGTGGTGAATTCTATCAAATATTTAAGGAAGAAATTACACCACTTTTCTACAAACTCTTCCAGAAAATTCTTACAGAAACTCCCTAACTCATTCTACAAGGCCAACATTATTCTGATACCAAAACCAGACACAAACATTTTAAGAAAGGAAAACTAAAGACCAACATCTCTTATAAGCATAGGTGCAAACATTCTCACGGAGAAGGCAATGGCACCCCACTCCAGTACTCTTACCTGGAAAATCCCCTGGACAGACGAGCCTGGTAGGCTGCAGTCCTGGGGTCGCGAAGAGTTGGACACGACTGAGCGATTTCACTTTCACTTCACTTTCATACATTGGAGAAGGAAATGGCAACCCACTCCAGTGTTCTTGCCTGGAGAATCCCAGGGACAGGGGAGCCTGATGGGCTACCGTCTAGGGGGTCACACAGAGTCGGACACGACTGAAGTGACTCAGCAGTAGCAGCAAACATTTTCAAAGAAATTAGCAAATCAGATCCAGTAATATATTAAAGGAAAAAACTGTATCTCACAGTCAAGTGGGATTTATTCCAGATATGCAAGGTTGGTTTGATATTTGAAAATCAGTTAATGTGCTGTATCACATCAGCAGATTAAAGAAGAAAAGCCACCTAATCATAACAATAGACACAGAAGGCTTTTGACAAAATCCAGCGCTCACCTTCTTCCCCCAACACTCAGTCATGATAAAAACTCTCAGAAATCAGGACTAGAAAGGGACTTCATCAGCTTGGTAAAGAACATCTAGAAAAAAATCTACAATTAAAATCATACCTAATGATGAAAAACTAGATGCTTCTTTACTAAGATCCGGAACAAGACAAAAAGGTCCCATCTTACCATTCTCACTCAGCCTGACACTGGAAGTTCTAGCTGATGCAAAAAAGAGCAAAAGTGTACTGATTGGGAAGAAAGCAATAAAACTATCTTTCTTCACAGATGATATGATTGTCTATGTAGAAATCAAAGAAAAACAAAGAGTCAACAGCAATAGCAAAAAAAAAAAAAAAACCTATGGAACTGATAAGTGATTATAGCAAGATTGCAGGATACAAGGTCAATATGCAAAAGCCATTGCTTTTCTAGGAAATTATAGCCATTATCTTATAATTTTTAATGAAGTATACTCTGTAGAAATACTGTGTCACTATGCTATACATCTGAAATTAATATAATGTAGTATCAAATATACTTCAATAAAGTCAAGTACTTCCCTATACGTTAGCAATGAACAATTAGACATTGAAATTTTAAATAATATTATTAAATGAGGACTCAAAAATGAAATATTCGCCATAACTCTTACAAAATATGTACAAGAGCTATATAAGGAAAATATAAAACTTTGATGGAAGATATCAAACAATGAAATGAATGAAGAGATATTCCATGTGCATTGAAAGAAAGTCTCAATATTGCTAAGATGTCAGTTCTCCCCAACTTGATCTATAGATTCAAAGCAATCCCAGCTGGTTATTTTGAGGATATTGCAAGCTGATTCTAAAGTTCATGTGAAGAGATTGTTTTAAAAAAATCCAAAATAGCCAACACAATATTGAAGCAAAAGAACAAAGTTGGAGGACTGATACTACCTCACTTCAAGACTTACTAGAAAGCTACAGTAACCAAGACAGTGTGTTATTGCCAAAAGGACAGACATACAGATCAATGGAACAGAATCAAGAGTCAGAAATAGACGCACACAGATAAAATCAACTGATCTTTGACAAAGGAGAAAGGCAATTGATGGAGAACGTCCTTGGTGGAGAAAGGACAATCTTTTCAACAAATGGTGCTGGAACAACGACTTCCACATTGAAAAAGAGAAAGAATCTAGACACAGACCTTACAATTAACTCAAAATGGACCACAGACCTAAATACAAAACTACAAACCTTCTGGAAGGCAACATAGGAAAAACTCTAGATGATCCTGGGTTTGGTGATGTCTTTTTAAATACATTGCACTTCATTAAATTAAAAACTTCTATACCTCAAAAGACACAGTCAAGAGAATAGGAAGACACACAGACTGGGAGATAACATTTAAATAACTGAACAGTATTTTTCCCCCCACAGGGGCATTGATTTGCAATTCTGAAACTACTTGATTTGCCCTGCTGCTGCTGCTAAGTCGCTTCAGTCGTGTCTGACTCTGTGCGACCCCATAGACGGCAGCCCACCAGGCCCCAGTCCCTAGGATTCTCAGGCAAGAACACTGGAGTGGGTTGCCATTTCTTTCTCCAAGGCATGAAAGTGAAAAGTGAAAGTGAAGTCGCTCAGTCGTGTCTGACTCTTAGCGACCCCATGGCCTCCTCCATCCATGGGATTTTCCAGGCACGAGTACTGGAGTGGGGTGCCCTAGAGTTGGACAAAGAGGAAGTACACTGTGAATAATGAAGCCCTTGTTAGAGAAAGAAGTTCTAAATAGGGAAAGGGAGTGGAAGGGAGATTCAAGGTAGAGGGGACGTATGTGTACTTAGGGCTGACTCACATTATTTTATGGCAGAAACCAACACAACTCTGTAAAGCAATTATCCGCCAATTAAAGATAAATTTTAAATAATAAATAAATCGGGAAAGGGAATCCTCTGGTGTTGGATTGGAATCGGAGGCATCGATGTTAACTCATTGTGTGAGTGTATGTGAGTGTGTGTGTGTGTGTGTGTGTGTGTGTGTGAGTGTGTGTGGGGGTGGGCAGAGAGAGAATGTTTTACTTCCCAACTTTGACTGCTGAAAAGGCCCAGAAGTGACATCCCAGTAGCAATATGCACCCTGGCTCCCAGATCTTTGTTTCTAAATACCATTATCAAAGGGGGGAAAAAAAAAAACAAGAAAGAGAGAAGGAAGAAAGGAACCAGGACTTCGTGGAGAAATGGCTGATTCCAGGGCTTGGAAACATTAAATAAAAGATAAACTTGAAACATCTTGTGGGGACAGGAAGGATGTGCTAAGAAAAAAAGATATTGTGAGTGTGCCAAAAGGACATAAACTGTCAACTTGAAGGTGCTCTCCACAACCGAGATGGCACACTTTGACCAAGAAAACAAATGATGGTCGTACTGAGTTATAACCCGTAGATGAAAATAATGAGCACATATGATGCTATTGCTCAGTCACTACCTCGTGTCTGACTCCTTGTGACCCCGTCGACTGCAGCATGCCAGGCTCCTCTGTCCTCCACAATCTCCCAGAGTTTGCTGAAATTCATGTTCATTGGGTCAGTGGTGCTATCTAACCATATCATCCTCTGCTGCCCTCTTCTCCTCCTGCCTTCAGTCTTTCCCAGCATCAGGGTCTTTTCCAATGAGTCAGCTCTTTGCATCAGGTGGCCAAAGTATTGGAGTTTTAGCTTCAACATCAGTCCTTCCAATGAATGTTCAGGGTTGGTTTCCTTTACGATTGACTGGTTTAATCTCCTTGCTGTCCAAGGGACTCTCAAGAATCTTCTCCAGAACCACATATTGATATAAATAATTGAATACATTAATGTAAAGAAAAGCTCTTACCTAGAGTGGATTTCAAATTCTTAACGTTGGAGGAATGAGGGTCCCAAAAGATACTGATTGTTAAACTGTTGTAAGGACAAAACATGGATTCAAGCTAAAATTAGTTAGTGGACGTATGAGCAGAAATGATCTCCCAGTAGCTCCCTCTGCCCAAGATAATTACTAATTACAAAAGGAAAAATAGTAACTGTTCAGTGGAGAAACCAGGCAAATAGCACCTTAACCACGTGATCAAGATGGACATCGATACACTAACATGCGTAAGCAGATACCCAGTGGGAATTTGCTGTATGACTCCAGGTCAGTTCAGTCACTCACTTGTGTTCAGCGCTTTCCGGCCCCATGGACTGCAGCAGGCAGGCCTCCCTGTCCATCACCAGCTCCCAGAGCGGGCTCAAACTCGTGTCCATCGAGTCGGTGATGCCATCTAACCGTCTCATCTTCTGTCGCCCCCTTCTCCTCCCGCCTTCAGTCTTTCCCAGCATCAGGGTCTTTTCCAAAGAGTCAGTCCTTTGCATCAGGTGGCCAAAGTACTGGAGCTTCAGCTTCAGCACCAGTTCTTCCAATGAATATTCAGGACTGATTTCCTTTAGGATTGACTGGTTGGATCTCTTTGCAGTCCAAGGGACTCTCAAGAGTCTTCTCCAACACCACAAAAACATCAATTCTTTGGCACTCAGCTTTGTTTATAGTCCAACTCTCATATCCATACATGACCACTGGAAAAACCATAGCTTTGACTAGACAGACCTTTGTTAGCAAAGTAACATCTCTGGTTTGTAAAATGCTGTCTAGATTTGTTAAAGCTTTTCTTCCAAGGAGCAAGAAGAAAAGAATTAAAAGAAAATGTCTTTTAATTTCATCGCTGCAATCACCATCTGCAGTGATTTTGGAGCCCAAGAAAGTAAGCCTGTCACAGTTTCCATTGTTTCCCCATCTATTTGCCATAAAGTGATGGGACTAGATACCATGATCTTAGTTTTCTGAATGTTTAGTTTTAAGCCAGCTTTTTCACTCTCCTCTTTCACTTTTATCAAGAGGTTCTTTAGTTCCTCTTCACTTTCTGCCATAATGGTGGTGTCATCTGCATATCTGAGCTTATTGATATTTCTCCTGGCAATGTTAACTCCAGCTTGTGCTTCATCCAGCCCAGCATTTCTCATGATGTACTCTGCATATATGTTAAATAAACAGGGTGACAACATACAGCCTTGACGTACTCCTTTCCCTATTTGAAAGCAGTCTGTGTTTCATGTCCAGTTCTAACTGTTGCTTCTTGACCTGGATACAGATTTCTCAGAAGGCAGATCAGGTGGTCTGGTATTTCCATCTCTTTAAGAATTTTCCACAGTTTATTGTGATCCACACAGTCAAAGGCTTTGGCATTGTCAGTAAAGCAGAAATAGATGTCTTTCTGGAACTCTCTTGCTTTTTCCATGATCCAGCGGATGTTGGCAATTTGATCTCTGGTTCCTCTGCCTTTGCTAAATCCAGCCTGAGCATCTGGAATTTCATGGTTCTCATACTGTTGAAGTCTGGCCTGGAGAATTTTGAGCATGACCTTGCTAGCATGTGAGATGAGTGCAATTGTGCAATGGTTTGAACATTCTTTGGCATCACCTTTCTTTGGGGTTCATGACTCATGGAACTCAAACTGGGGCTCTGTGATAACCCAGAGGAGTGGGACTAGGCGGGAGGTGGTAAGGAGTTTCAAGAGGGAGGGGACATATGTACATCTATGGTCAATTCGTGTTGATGTATGACATTGTAAAGCTATCATTAATCAATTAAAATAAAGAAATATTTTTTTAAATGGTAAGGAGAGCTCTCAGCATCACATACCATAGATTAGATCTCCCGAGAAGGGTACAATATCATTTCTATGATATTCTTGCCAAAAAATGCATAACTTCATTCTGATCATGAGAAATATCAGACAAACCTAAACTGAGGAACACTCTGAAATGCCTTAGCAGTGCTCTTCAGAAGTCTCAAGGCCACAGGAAGCAAAGGAAGCCAAAGAGCTGTCACGGATCAAAAGAGACATAGGGGCCCTAAACAGTAGTGCTGGGAGATCCCGGGTGGAAATCCGGACGAGGGGAAAAAAGATACTAATAGGGAAGCAGATGACATCCAAATAAGGTCTGTAGATTAGCTAATAATGCCATTTCCATAATTGTACCATGGCTATACGCAGAATGTTGACATTCAGCGGGTGAGGGGATATAGGACTTCTACGTTTGCAACTGTTGACCTGACCTAGACTGTCAGATATTTTTCCGGCAGTGCTGGGTGTATCTGGGATCGGCAGAGAATAACTCGGGGTCTACAACCTTGAGGCACCACATGCAAGTCCCTCCACTGTAAGGAGAGGAGAACTCTTCTATAGTGGAAAAAGGGAAGTTGGGAAGGGCTATAGGAAACAAAGTGCCCGTGGCTTTTCCTTGGCTGGGTCCTTACCAGGAAGGAAGAGGGGTGCTTCCTTCTTCCTATCTGGCTCTGCTTTCCTTACAGGGTGTGAAAGCTCTGCTTCTAGCTGCCCAACTCAGTTTCACTGAAATTTCTATTTATTCATTTCTTACACAACTTTCCTGTAAATGTATTTCCAAATTATTATTTTTAAAAAAAAAAAGAGTAATGAGTAACTTTTCCTTAGAAAGGAAAGATTAGGAACCAGAGAGTACAGGAAAAAGTCCAGCCATAAATAATCCTGATATTGGAAGCAACCACTGATGAACGGCTGACTCTTCTAATCATTAATAACACAAGAAAACTTTTCTGAGCACTGACTGTGCCATCTGAGCACATCCATCCCACGTAAAGTAGCAGCCATCTTCACACTCCTGCTTCCTCTCATCTTTCTCTTTCCCCTTGCTCATCACCAACTAAATTTCTACAGCTGACTCTTGAACAACAGAGTTGAATTCTGCAGGTCCCGTTACACATGGATTATTTTTCCATAAAAATATGTAAATTTAGTAAATGCACTTCAGTAACACATAATCTGAGGTTGACTGAATCTGTACATATGGTGAGTATAAGATGTTAAAATCTATGCACAGTAACTATAAAGTTATGCTCAGATTTTTGACTGTGTGGAGGTCAGCATGCCTAACCCCTGTGCTGTTCAAGGATCAGCTGTGTCTCACTTGTCTATTGTGTCTTCTGTTTTATTGTCTGTCTCTCTCCACCAAAATGTAAGCCCCATGAGAGTAGAGAATTTTTGCTTCTTCACTGATGTACTCCAAGTGCTTAAATTAATCCTTGGGGGATGTCCCTCATGGCCCAGTGGCTAAGACTCCACTCTCCGAATGCAGGGCCCGGGTTCAGTCCCTGGTCAGGGAACTAGATCCCACATGCCTCAAGTAAGAGTTCATATCCTACAGACAAAAAGATTGCCCGTGCCACAGCGAAGATCTCACATACCTCAGCATGCAAGACCTGGCGCTGCCAAATAAATAAATAAAAACAAATATTTTAAATGTATTTTTAAAAGATATCCTTTTAAATAAACGTAAATAAATATATTGGTCTTTGGATGAAGTTGGCTGGAAAGTGAAAGTGTTAGTTGCTTAGCCATGTCCAGCCCTCTGCCCCCACATAGACTGCAGCCCACTGAGCTCCTCTGCCCATGGAAATCTCCAGGCAAGAATACTGGAATGGGTAGCCATTCCCTTCCCCAGGGATCTTCTCAACTCGAGGATCGAACCCAGATCTCCTGCATTGCAGGCAGATTCTTTACTGTCTGTAGCCACTTGGATGAAGGTGGCTAGACAAGAAGCCAAATCATGGACTTTGAGTTCTTCAGGGAGATCTTGAAAAGATGAGGAAAGGTGAGGCAGTGTGTGATATCACCAGAATCTTTGGGGACTGGGGCCTGGACATGACACCAGGGGCCGCCAGGATATATGGAGGGGGACCAGACTGCTTGCCATTGAAAGACAATATTCTGAACTGCGGTGCCTAACAAAAGGCCACAGTCTAGCCCATCACCTCTGAACCTTCATGTATGCCTGAAACAAATGGCCAGGAGAGTAAAAAAACCTGTTGACTGAAAAAATAATAATAATAAAAAGGCAGAACCTAAACCTTGAGAATTATTTTTCTTGGGGCGTTACTGAGGGCTTCAGCCTGGATGCAGCCTCTCAGGTAGCTCTGAGGATAGTACTGAGAGGTGAGGGAGGAGCCAGGATATACAGGGGCTTTGGGGAAAACACTCACACACACACACATACACACCCCAAACAAGTAGTAAAACATCAAAAACTTACTGTTAATTAAAGAAAACCCAGACATCTCAAGTTAGCGAATTTAGCATTTTTCTCTGTGTGGGCAGATGCAAGAGTCTGGCCTTGGTCTTCTCTGGTGGTCCATTGGTTACAGTCCACCTGCCAGTGCAGGGGATGCGGGGTCAATCCCTGGTCCGGGGAGAGCCCACATGCTGGGGAGCAACTAAGCCTGAGCACAGCCGCAACTACACCAGTCCCTCGAGAGGCCGGGAGCCACCTCCGGAGTCCACGTGCCTTGACCTGTGCTCCGCAACCAGGGAAGGCACTGTACTGGGAAGCCCGCGCACCGAAGGAAAGAGCCACACCCCCTCGCCACGATTAAGAAAGCCCGTGCCCAGCAAAGACGACCCAACACAGACTGTAAATTAACTAATTAACTTACAAAGAGTTTAATGAAACCACTTCTGTGTTGCGCACCTTACCTAACCTAGCGCCAGTACCCTCTTTTTGTCTCCACCCTGAGCCCCTCGGGATGCTCCGTCAGGGGTGGTGATGGCTTGACGGCCACCCCGTCCTTGGTTTACTGAGATGGCAGGGGCATTCTTTGTCCACAGACCCCAGATTGCCGAGACCCACAGAGATCCCCAGATGTTATATTAATTTGCGAGGAATTTGTACCAAGTACCACGACTTGAGTAGCTTAAACAACAGAAATATCTGTTCTCTCAGTTCTGGAGCCCAAAAGTCTAAGATCAAGGTGCCAGTGAGGTTGGTTCCTTCTGAGGTCTGTCGGGAAGGGTCTGTTCCTTCCTCTCCCCAGGCTCTGGTGGTGACCTGGCCATCTTTAGGGTTCCTCAGTGTATAGAAGCATCCCCACCTCGATCTCAGCCTTCACCTTCACATGGAACTCTCCCAGTGAAGACGAATGTGTGTCTCTCTGTCCAAACTTCCCTCATTCTAAAGACACTAGTCATCCTGCCTTAGGTCCACCCTAATAACCTTATCCTAACTCATCACCTCCAACAAAGACCCTCTTTCCAAATAGAGACACATCCTGAGGTCTTATTGGAGGTCTGAATTCACATAGGAATTTTCTGGGTTCACGAGTCAACCCTTAATACAGGTATAGCTCTTCAAGGAAATTGTATCTTCAAGATGAAAGCAGCCTGGGATGGCTGTTAGTCGGTATAGATGGGTTATTGTACTGTAAACCCTGACTGTTGTTTCGGGTGTCTGTTTGGGTTTTTGTAAAGTAATTTTACAATAACCTCCAATTCATGCCTGATAACCTCTGACTGCCAGGCATCCACGTCCAAGACGGATATCTAGAATAAACACCTTGCCAGGCACACCTTTGGGCCACCTGTTTTTTTTTTCTCTTCCTGCACTTCCCATTACGGCTCAGGTATTTTAAATCCACCAATAAAAGTGAACACAAAAAAGCCTGGGCCCCCACCCTTGACCTCAATAAAAGCGGAACCCCAGACCCAAGATCTCAGTCTCTCTCTCTACCCTCCACGGTGCTGTGGGGCTCCAGGCGTGCTGTGTTCTTCCAGGTCCTGTAAGTAATAACCTTTATTCTTTCAAAGATCTCTGATGAGTATTGTTAAAGGGCATCTTGCAGTTGTAAAAAAACTGCATCGGCTGATCCAGCCACAGCACTGGTTAGGTTTGCTAGTCACTGATCTCAATGGCCAGTAGTGTAAGAAACCAAAGTATATTTCTCGCTCATGCAAAGACTGTTGCATGTCTGCAGGATTCTTCCGAGTAAGTGTCTTCCATGCTGAGACTCAGGGATCCAAGCTGCCTTCATCTTCTGCTTCCACCATGAGGGGCGCAGAAAGCCTGGGGCATTGTAGGTGGTCTCTGTCTCACTTCAGCCTGGTAGTGGCTCTCAGCACAGATGCACGTGTTTTGCTGGCAAGATTCAGTCTCCTGAGGCTAACCTGGAGGGGGGCCTGGAGAATGTGGGGAGCGAGTGAAGTGATGGTGGGCAGCATCGGCTCTCCACACTGGCATTTTGGGGACGGGTGTGGGGAAGGGTTAACTGAAGGCCCGGGAGCTAAATTCTTAGCAGTGGTGAAGGGCACGAAGAAGGCATCTGTTCGGGAAATAGAGCCACAGTCTCCCTGAGGCTGAAGAGGAAAGAGCAATAATTCAAGGAGCACGAGTCAGCTCCATCCCCGAACAGGTGACAACTGGGGGTGAAGCGTCAGCAGTGCGTGCCTGGAGCCGGGGTGGAGGGGAGCTAGGACACCCTCGAGCTTTTTCTAGAAGGAAAGGAGGAAGAACAGAAGATACAGGAAGGAAAAGAGCAGGTGGAGATGCTGGTCCACATCAGTGGGAAGACCATCTGCCCCCCTGCAGTTCCGTCCCTGTGGAGGTCCCAGGGGCCACTGAAGGCAGGGCAAATCCCCAGCACCTCCTGAAAGCCTCACCCCCTGGGGCTCCATGGAGGCTTAATATGTACTTCCTCTGGATGACTGGTTGACTGAATGATTAACGCTAAATGCCCTATTTCTTATTCCCAAATGGCATACTTAGCAGAAGAAAGGTACCGGTCAACAGCAGGTGGCCCCTGCCCTCTCCTGAAAGTGGGTTCAAGGGGGTGACTAGTGGTCACACCCAGACCTGATTATCAGAGTTTATTCACTCAGGAGAAAGGGATTACAGAATCATCTAAAGTTTGGCATCAGCTGAAGGCACATAAAGTGTTTCCATCCTCAGCTCTGTCCTGCTAGTTACTTGATGAGAGGCAAAAAAGGGGGGATTGCCTAGGGGAGAGGCATGCCGAACTCTGAGCCCAACACCTGGGCATAAGGCCACCCCACCCCCTAATGCACCAACCCCCAAGCTTCCCCAGGGATCAGCTATTTAACTGGAGTTCGGAATAACAAGGCGATCTATTGGAGCTGTTAATGGGATCCTCCGAGAAGTAAATAGACAGAAATGAGTACCCAGTCCCTGATCAGTGGCTGCCTTCAAGTGGCTATGGAGTGTGTGAGAGAGAGTGTGTGCATGCACACGCAGGCACCCGAGAGCACAAGTCTGCACGCGCCTGGTTTGCTGAGACAAGAGGGTGTGGTGTGCACAAGTGTGTGGTGTGCGTACGTGAATATATTGTGATAAAGGATGTCCACCGTAGTAGGTGAGCACAAGAGTGTACGTTTTATCCATTCACTTGGGTGTGAGTAGGTGTGTGTTTGTGCATGTACAAGTGAAAGTGTTCAAAGAGAGGGTGCTGCTTTAGTTCTCAAGAAAAACACTGCAGATTGGACCCCATGGGCAGAACTCCCAAGCCTTGACTCCAGGGTAGAGGATGAGTAAGAAACCTCTAATGGGGGACACACAGCCTAAGACCTCAGGGATCTCCCAGTTTTATGCAATGATCTGGTCACCGCCTTCCAGAAACTCTCGGGTGGGTGAGGAGCATGGAGGTCTCACTGGTGTATATTGCGGGGAGGGGTGATCTTGACCAGTGGAAAGTTTGACAAAGCTGGGAAGTGCCCCCTCCATGTGTACTGTGCACCTGATGAAGGGACTCACGCTGGATTCCGCCTGGGGCTGAGGAGCGTGTCTGCGAGTTCTTTTAAAGGCTCTCTTCATCAGAACTGCTGAATGTTAGCAGGAAAGTAGAGCCCGGGGCAGAAGCTAGTATCATCTGGGAGAGGGGTCCAGGCCCTCTTATCTGTATCTCTCCCCAACAGAACCCTCAAGATGAAGACCCTCCTGCTGCTGGCAGTGATCATGGCCTTTGGTAAGAGTTCATCCCATCTCTCATCCTGGTGGCTCAGAGGGTGAAGCATCTGCCTGCAGTGCCGGAGACCAGGGATCGGTCCCTGGGTTGGGAAGATCCCCTGGAGGAAGGCATGGCAACCCACGCCAGTATTCTTGCCTGGAGAATGCCTAGGACAGAGCAGCCTGGTGGGCTACAGTCCATGGGGTCGCAAAGAGTGGGACACGACTGAGCGACTTCACGTTCATTGTCACTCACCAGAAGGGCGACAGCCCAGCGAAGGAGGCTCCTTCATTCCCAAGGCCCCCTTCCGCCGTGTCTGTCACCCTCTCTGAGGGAGGAAGACGAGGACCTTTGTGGGGAGGGGGAGTGGCAGCGAGAGGCGGAGGTGGCCGTGCCGTCCCAGGCCCCGTCACCAGGCAATGTCCTTCCAGCCCTGCTTCAGGTCCATGCATATTTGTGGGATTTCGCGGCGATGATCAGGCACACAACGGGAAAGGGAGCCCTGCTCAGTTACGGTGCCTACGGCTGCTACTGTGGATTGGGTGGCAGAGGAACCCCCAAGGACGCAACGGATCGGTGAGGCCACCCCCAGCCCTCCCGCCTCTGCCCGCTGGTGGCCCCGGCTGGGGCGGGAGCTGAAGGCTGGTGTCCCACGTTAAAGAACACCAGCGAGGCTCAGCTGGAAAAGCAGCCATCCTGGTGGCAGCCGTGCCCTAAACTAGTCCTGTGTCCCCGGGTCTCTGCGCGGGGTCAAGGTGGGTGAAACCACGGCACCGGGCTTCCTGGAGCGTGCGGAGGCCGCGCCCATAGCTCAGTCTTGCCACAGGTGCTGCTGGGCACATGACTGCTGTTACAAAAAGCTGAAGTATCATGGATGTGGCACCAAGTTCCTGAAGTACGATGTGTCCATCCGCCGGGGCCAAATCATCTGTGGTAAGAACAAGTCCTACCGACCGCACCCAGCCTCCTTTGTGCATCTTCCTGTGCGTCCGCTGTGCCAGGCACCAGAGCTAGACACAAAGGGACAGGGCTCTGCTTCAAGGGGCTGACGGCTGAGTGGGAAGTAAGGAAAAGGAAAACGCAACATAGTAGATTGATGCGCAGTAAGGACAAGGGCGGGGCTCTGCACACAGCCTGAGGGTCGAGGAAGGCGCCTCAGAACGGCGCCCTCCAAGCTGCAGCCCCAAGGCGGAGAGGAGTCAGGGGAAGGAGGGTTGGGACATCCCGCCAAGACACACAGCAGGGGCCAGGGCGCCAGCGGGGCTGTAGCAGTTCTGTGCTGCGGAAGGGAAACAGAGGATGAGGCAGAGCGGTGAGCAGTAATGCTGGAGAGAAAGAAAGGTGTCGGGTTCTATTTACATTTTGTCCTAAGGAATTAGCTAGCTCCTGGGGAAAGGAGTGACAGACCAGACGTGCGTTTCAGAGGACTTGCTCTGCCCGAGGGTGGATGGAGACTGATGGAAGGGGGTGTATTGTCCCGACGCAGACAAGAGACAGCAAGCCCTTGACCTATAGCAATGGGGGCAGCTGGGGCAGCTTCTCAGCTGTGTTGCCAAGGATCCAGTCCTTTCCCAGCCTTCTGCTCTGCCACATGGGCAATGTGATTCCAAGGCACAGTTAGAGCTTCAAGAGTTGTCACTGCACCCTACAAAAGAGGCTTTCCTTTACAAGCCTGTTTTCCGAGAGGAGAAACTCATCCTTCCGGGAAGCCCCAGCAGACTTTCCCTTGTGGCTCACTGGTCAGAGCAAGGTCACGTGCTTCCCCTGCACTGATCACTACAAAGGAGACGGGGATGACCGTGACCTATCAAGAGCCATTCCCCGGCTCCAGCGGCCAGGGACTGTGCACCTGAACACGTCTGCTGGGGAGAAGAAAGAGACAGTGGCTAGGAGAAAGGCTTTTCACAGCATCCCAGTGCTCAGCTGCTGGTGCTCTCACGACACTGGGCGTGGGCTCTCTGAGGGCCCACACGGGGCCCTCATCAGCCAGCAATATCTGAACGTCAATGCTTGTCCCAGACTAGAAACCCTGGGAGAACAGGGGCTGTGTCTTGGCCCTCGGAATTCCCAGAAGAAACCATGGAATATTACCTAACCCCACCCTGTCTTTATTTTCTTGTGGTTTCAGAGGATCGAGGCGCGTGTAGACGTATGGTCTGTGAATGCGACAAAAGAGCTGCCAGCTGTTTTGCAAGGAACCAGAACACCTATAATAAAAAGCTCCAATACTACAGAAACTCTCTGTGCACAGGGCGCGCCCCGCAGTGCTGAGAGGCCCCCGATCCTGGACCCCTTCCCACCCAGTGCTGAGCCTCCAGTCTAGCACCCAGCTCCCTGCCCTCACCATGTTCCCTCGCAAATGAAGGAAACCCCCTCTTCCATCCTAGAGACCAGCCGGGAGCCCTTCTCCCCCAGCAGAAGCCTTCTATCTAGAAAGAGAAGCACAGATCTGGGCATGTATGCCAAGCTCCTTGCCCCTGCTTCCTTGGACAGCCAGAGGTTTTGTTCCTCCCGTTTCCACTCTTCTTCAAGTCCAAAGTCATGTTTAGCTGTGGCAGCTACACTCCTGGTGGGCTCTTCTGAATAAAACAATTTATTTGGCAAACTGTATGTGAGTGTGTGTGTGTGTGTGTGTGTGTGTGTGGCACTCACAGGTACTTCTAGTGTGAGAACAAACCAGTACGAGGGAATAGCGTGTAAGGGGTTAAAAATATGGGCTTCCCTGGTGGCTCAGTTGGTAAAGAATCTGCCTGCCGTGCAGAAGACCCGAGATCGATGCCTGGTTGGGGCAGATCCCCTGGAGAAGGGAATGGCAAACCACTCCAGTATCCTTGCCTGGAAAACCCCATGGACAGAGGAGCCTGGCAGGCTCCATGGGGTCCACGGCGTCCCAAAACATTGGGCATGACTGAGGGACTACACTTCGCTTAGCGTCAGGCTGGCTGAGTCAGATCCCCACGACCACCACTTCCCTAAACCTTGGCGCCCTCATCTAAATGGAGATCGCTTTGTCCCAAGTGCCCCCTGGCTTATTGGAGAAGTTAAATGGATAATCGCTGTAAACTACCGGCTCTGACCTGTCTGCCTCTGTCCTTATTGTTACAAGAAAAACCCAGCCTCCCACCTCTCCTACCCTGGGCAAGAGCAGCTCCTGCTGGCCTGTTGGGGAGAGACAGAAGCGTGGCTCTTGATGTTCGGGGGTCTATAATCCAAGTCTTCTGTGAGGCACAATCTTCTATGTTGCCGGCCCAGAGGTGGGTCAGGGTAACACTGGCCACCAATGGGACTCTCACTTATCCCCTCACCCAGGGCTGGCTTCCTGGGCTTGTGACCCAGGCAGAGCCCCAGTGGGCACTGCGCCTAGTTTACGGCTCTGTCCCAGCCATTGCAATGTTGTTAATGATGTGGAATCCAGCATTTTGTTCTGCACGGGGACCCACAAAGTAGGTAGCTGGTCCATCCCTCACCTGGAGGCTACGCCCCCTCTTGTCATCCAAGGTTCCTCTGAGATAGTCCCACCTGGACCGGAATTCTTCAATGATCTCCACCAGAGCTTCTGGCTCTGTACAGCGGGGAAGGGCTCAAGGAAACAAAGAGTCCGTGGCTTTCCATGGGCTGCGTCCTTTCCAGGAAGGAAGAGGACTCTGTCCTTCTTCCCACTGGGCTCTGCTAACCTTCCAGGATGTGAGCCCTCTGCCTTCTGGCTCCTTAATTGTATTTCATTGAGGTTTCTGTTTATTTGTTTCTTACATAACTTTCACATAAATGTATTTCCACATTAGAAGTTTTTTCTTTTTTAAGAGTATTAAATAATTTTTCCTCACAAAGGAAGATTAGGAATCAGAGTACAGAAAAAGTTCGGGCATAATTCTGATTTTGGAAACAATCACTTATACGAGGCTAGCTCTTCTAATTATTAATAAATGAAGACATTTCTGAGCATTGACTATCCTGTTTGAGCACATCCATCCCATGCAAAGTAACAGGACCTCCCCCAGGATGCTCCCGCTGATCCTCATCCATTTCTGCTGCCTCTTCCCTCTTGCTTCATCACCGTCTAATACCCCACAATTGACTCTCGAACAATAAGGGTTTGAATTGCTTAGGCCCATTTATACAGGGATTTTTTTTTCAATAAATAGACATACACTCAGTTCAGTCCAGTTCAGTTCAGTCACTCAGTCATGTCTGACTCTGCAACCCCGTGAACTACAGCACAGCAGGCCTCCCTGTCCACCACCAAATCCCGGAGTTCACCCAAACTCATGTCCATCAAGTCGGTGATGCCATCCAACCATCTCTTCCTCTGTCGACCCCTTCTCCTCCTGCCCTCAATCCCTCCCAGCATCAGAGTTTTTTCCAATGAGTCAACTCTTCACATGAGGTGGCCAAAGTACTGGAGTTTCAGCTTTAGCATCATTCCTTCCAAAGAACACCCAGGACTGATCTCCTTTAGAATGGACTGGTTGGATCTCCTTGCAGTCCAAGGGACTCTCAAGAGTCTTCTCCAACACCACAGTTCAAAAGCATCAATTCCTTGGCACTCAGCTTTCTTCACAGTCCAACTCTCACATGCATACATGACCACTGGAAAAACCATAGCCTTGAATAGATGGATCTTTGTTGGCAAAGTAATGTCCCTGCTTTTGAATACGCTATCTAGGTTGGTCATAACTTTCCTTCCAAGGAGTAAGTGTCTTTTGATTTCATGGCTGCAGTCACCATCTGCAGTGATTTTGGAGCCCAGAAAAATAAAGTCTGTCACTGTTTCCATTGATTCCCCATCTATTTGTCATGAAGTGATGGGACCAGATGCCATGATCTTCATTTTCTGAATGTTGAACTTTAAGCCAACTCTTTCATTCTCCTCTTTCACCTTCATCAAGAGGCTTTTTAGTTCCTCTTCACTTTCTGCCATAAGGGTGGTGTCATCTGCGTATCTGAGGTTATTGATATTTCTCCCAGCAATCTTGATTCCAGCTTGTGCTTCTTCCAGCCCAGCATTTCTCATGAGGTACTCTGCATATAAGTTAAAGAAACAGGGTGACAATATACAGCCTTGACATACTCCTTTTCCTGTTTGGAACCAGTCTGTTGTTCCATGTCCAATTCCACCTGTTGCTTCCTGATGTGCATACAGGTTTCTCAAGAGGCAGGTCACATGGTCTGGTATTCCCATCTCTTTCAGAATTTTCCACAGTTTTTTGCGATCCACACAGTCAAAGGCTTTGGCATAGACATACACTACAGTACAACAAAAAGCTGGCTTAAAGCTCAACACTCAAAAAACTAAGACCATGGCGTCCAGTCCCATCACTTCATGGCAAATAGATGGGGAAACAATGGAAACACTTTATTTTCTTGGTCTCCAAAATTGCTGCAGATGGTGACTGCAACCATGAAATGAAAAGACAATTGTCCCTTAGAAGAAAGCTATGACAAACCTAGACAGCATGTTAAAAAGCAGAGACAATGCTTCACTGACAAAGGTCTGTATAGTCAAAGTTATGGTTTTTCCAGTAGTCATGCATGGATGTGAAAGTTGGAACATAAAGAAGGCTGAGTGCCAAAGATTTGATGCTTTTGAAATGTGGTGATGGAGAAGACTCTTGAGAGTCTCTTGGACTGCAAGGAGATCCAACTAGTCCATCCTAAAGGAGATCAGTCCTGAATATTCACTGGAAGGACTGAGGCTGAAACTNATCTCCTTTCAGTCCAAGGGACTCTCAAGAGTCTTCTCCAACACCACAGTTCAAAAGCATCAATTCCTTGGCACTCAGCTTTCTTCACAGTCCAACTCTCACATGCATACATGACCACTGGAAAAACCATAGCCTTGAATAGATGGATCTTTGTTGGCAAAGTAATGTCCCTGCTTTTGAATACGCTATCTAGGTTGGTCATAACTTTCCTTCCAAGGAGTAAGTGTCTTTTGATTTCATGGCTGCAGTCACCATCTGCAGTGATTTTGGAGCCCAGAAAAATAAAGTCTGTCACTGTTTCCATTGATTCCCCATCTATTTGTCATGAAGTGATGGGACCAGATGCCATGATCTTCATTTTCTGAATGTTGAACTTTAAGCCAACTCTTTCATTCTCCTCTTTCACCTTCATCAAGAGGCTTTTTAGTTCCTCTTCACTTTCTGCCATAAGGGTGGTGTCATCTGCGTATCTGAGGTTATTGATATTTCTCCCAGCAATCTTGATTCCAGCTTGTGCTTCTTCCAGCCCAGCATTTCTCATGAGGTACTCTGCATATAAGTTAAAGAAACAGGGTGACAATATACAGCCTTGACATACTCCTTTTCCTGTTTGGAACCAGTCTGTTGTTCCATGTCCAATTCCACCTGTTGCTTCCTGATGTGCATACAGGTTTCTCAAGAGGCAGGTCACATGGTCTGGTATTCCCATCTCTTTCAGAATTTTCCACAGTTTTTTGCGATCCACACAGTCAAAGGCTTTGGCATAGACATACACTACAGTACAACAAAAAGCTGGCTTAAAGCTCAACACTCAAAAAACTAAGACCATGGCGTCCAGTCCCATCACTTCATGGCAAATAGATGGGGAAACAATGGAAACACTTTATTTTCTTGGTCTCCAAAATTGCTGCAGATGGTGACTGCAACCATGAAATGAAAAGACAATTGTCCCTTAGAAGAAAGCTATGACAAACCTAGACAGCATGTTAAAAAGCAGAGACAATGCTTCACTGACAAAGGTCTGTATAGTCAAAGTTATGGTTTTTCCAGTAGTCATGCATGGATGTGAAAGTTGGAACATAAAGAAGGCTGAGTGCCAAAGATTTGATGCTTTTGAAATGTGGTGATGGAGAAGACTCTTGAGAGTCTCTTGGACTGCAAGGAGATCCAACTAGTCCATCCTAAAGGAGATCAGTCCTGAATATTCACTGGAAGGACTGAGGCTGAAACTCCAATACTTTGGCCACCTGATGCGAAGAGCCAATTCATTAGAGAAGATCATGATGTTGGGAAAGACTGAAGGCAGGATGAGAAGGGGACGACAGAGGACGAGATGGTTGGATGGCATCACCTACTCAACGGACATGAGTTTGAGCAAGCTCCAGGAGATGGTGAAGGACAGGGAAGCCTGGCGTGCTGCAGTCCATGGGGTCTCAAAGAGTCAGACATGACTGAGTGATTGAACAACACAGTGCTACATAATCTGAGGTTGGCTGAAGCCTGTATATGGGGAATCACAGACACTGGGGGCCCAGTGTGAAGTCACAGGCAAATATCTGACTGTGCAGAAGGTCAGTGCTCCTAACCCCCATGCCATTCAAAGATTCCCTTGTATCATTCACCTGTTGTATCTTTTGTTTCATAACCTGTTTCTCTGCACTAAGATGTAGGCCCCATGAGAGTACTTTTTTTTTTTTTAATTAATGTACTCCAAGTGCTTAAATTATTTCTTGGATGAAGGTGGCTGTCAAGAGGCCAGACCACTGATTTTGAATTATTGGGAAAAATCCTGAGAAGATGGGAAAAGGCAGGGTGGTGTGTGACATCACCAGAGTCCTTGAGTGCTGGGACCTGGACACGATATCAGGGGCCACCAGGATATACTGGGGTGGGGCACGTTGCCTGCCACAGAAACAACAGTATTCCAAAGCTGAGGTGCTTGACAGAAGGCCAAGGTCCAGCAAATCACCTCTGTTCCTGTATCTCGGCCAAAGACCGATGTGAGAGCAAAAATCTGTTGATGGGAAAAAATGCAGAACCTAAACATTGAGAATTATGCTTTACTGGGGGCTTTACGGAGGACTTCAGCCCAGATACATACTGAGGGTAGGTCTGAGGACTGTCCTCAAGGGTAAGGGAGGAGTTGGGATATGTAGGAGTTTTTGCAAAAATAAGCAAGCAAACAAAAAAGCCTGGGCAGTTAAACACCAAAAGATATCTGCCAGCTAAAGGAAACCCGATCTCTCAAGTTAACAAATTTGGCGCTTTTCTACGTGTTAAAAGATGCAAGAGCCTGGAGTTGATGCAGTCATTCCTGTACCTTACCTCGAGCACCTTACCTGCCGAGGGCTGCTGCCCTGTTTTCCTCATTCTGAGTCCCCTCGGGGGCACTGTCAGAGGTGGCTGATGGCTTGATGGCCACAACGTCTCTGTTTACTGAGATGGCAGGGGGCATTCTTTATCCTCAAATCCCATATTGTCAAGACCCATGGGGACCTTTGGAGGCTGTGTTATTTGTGAGGAGTTTGTACCAGAAAGCATGAGCTGAGCAGCCTAAACAACAGAATATCAGCTCTCTCACTTCCGGAGCCCAGAAGTCTCTGATCAAGGCGCCAGCGAGCTCGGTTCCCACTGAGGCCTGCGGGGGAGGGTCTGTTCACACCTCTCCCAGGCCCTGGTGGTGACCTGGCCATCTCCAGGACTGCTTGGTGTATGGAAGCATTCCCACCTCGACCTCGGCCTTCACCCTCTGGAAGGTGGGATTCTCCCAGTGAAGATGCGTGTGTCTCTCTGTCCAAACTTCCCCTCTTTCTAAAGATGCCGGTCATCCTGCATTAGGTCCACCCTAACGACCTTATCCTAACTCATCATCCCCACAAAGACCCTCTTTTCCAAACAGAGTCACATCCTGAGGTCTTACTGGAGGTCAGGATTCAATGTAGGAATTTGGCGGCGACACGAGTCAACCCTTAATGCAGGTCTAGCTCTTCAAGGAAACTATATTCAAGATGAAAATGGCCCGGGATGGCTCTTAATAGATAGGTTACTGTAGTGTAAAGCCTGACAGTTGTGTTGGATTTTTGTAAGGTATTTTCCCGATAACCTTCGATTGGTGCCTGATAACCTCTGGTTGCCAGGCATCCAGATCAAAGATTAGCTATCTAGAATCAACACCTTGCCAGCCACGCCTTGATTTTATAGATTTTGGTTAATTTGACTATTTGGGCCGCCTATTTGTGTGTGTGTGTGTGTGTGTGTGTGTGTGTTTTCTTTCTTCCTGCTCTTTACATTACTGCTCATGTATTTTAAATCCACCAATTAAGAGTGAGCCAACAAAAGCCTAGGCCCCCACCCTCAACCCAAATAAAAGCAGAACCCAGATCCAAGATCTCAGGCTCTCTCTACCCTCGACCTCACTCTTGGGCTCTAGCTGCGCTATGTAACTTCCTGGTCGTGTAAGTAATAAATCTTTATTCAAGGATTTCTGATAATTATCATGAAAGGGTATCATGCAATCGTAACAACCATGAGGTCTAATCCAGCCACTGCACTGGTTATTGATGGGCTGAGACCACCATGCTTGCTGCTCACTGATCTCAACGATCAGTAGTTTAACAAACCAAAGTGTATTTCTCACTCACGCAAAGACCACTAAATGTCTGCGGACTCTCCCAGACAAGGGTCCCCCACGCGATGCCTCAGGGACCCAAGCTGCCTCCATCTTCCTGTTCCACCATTCAGGGCACAGAAACTGGGGCACAGGACATGGTCTTTACCTCACTTCCACCTGGCAGTGACCCTCAGCACTGATGCACACGTTTTGCTGGCAAGATTCAATCTCCTGAGCCTCGCCTGGAGGGGGGCCTGGAGAACGTGGGGACCAGGCAGAACAGGGATGGGCACCGTAGCCTCAGGTCTCTGGCTTTGGGGGGTGAGTGTTGGGGACTATTAACTGAAGGTCATACAAGTTAAACTCTTAGCAGTGGTGAAGGGCTTGAAAAAGGCATCTGTTTTGGAAATAGAGTCACTGTCTCCCCGAGGCTGAAGAAGAAAGAGCAATAGATCCCAGGAGCTTCAGTCAGCTCCATCTCCAAACAGGTGAGGACTGGGGAGGAGGGGGCGGCAGGACACGCCTGGGTGAGAGTCCAGGACCCTGGGAGGAGGGGGCGGCAGTACACGCCTGGGTGAGAGTAGCGGGACCCTGGGGAGGAGGGGCGGCAGTACACGCCTGGGTGAGAGTCCAGGACCCTGGGAGGAGGGTCGGCAGTGCAAGCCTGGGTGAGAGTACGGGACCCCTGGACAATCTTGCTTTTTCTAGAAGGGGAGGAGGAGGAAGAGAGGAAGGGCAGCCAGAAAAGAAGGCGGAGGTGCTGGTCCAAGTCAGGTGAGGAGGTGTCATCCGCCCCACTGCAGTTCTTTCCCTGCTGGGGTCCCCAGGGTCCCTGGGGGCGGGACAAGTTCTCCTCACCTCCTGAGAGGTTCACGGGGGCCTGGCACTTTGCGGAGGCTTAGCGTGTACTTCTTGAATGACTGGTTTATGGAGTGAATGAATGACACTAACTGCCCTGCTTCTTATTCCCAAGCGGCTTACTTAGCAGCAGAAAGGAAAAATCCTTGGTCAGCAGCAGATGGCCCTTGCCCTCTCCTGGAAGTGGGTTCAGGAGGGTCACACCCAGACCCGGTTATGGGGATTTATTCACTCAGGAGGGAGACCCACAGGAAAGCTGACAAAACAACCTACAATCTCGGCATCAGCTAATGGCATGTAAGGATGGAAAAACCTCAGTTCTGTACTGCTGATGAGAGGGGGGAAAAGAGGATTGCCTTGGGTGAGTAGCCTGCCAAACTCTGAGTCCCCCAACTAAGGAGGGTATCCCCACCCCATCCCCTACCCCACCAAGCTTCCAGAGGGATCAGCTATTTAACTGGAGTTCAGGATAAACAAGATGGTCGCTTGGAGACACCAATTCAGGATCCTCTGAGAAGTAAATAGCCAAAAATGAATATCCAGTCCCTGATTACTGGCCGCCTTCAAGGGTGCCTATAGTGTGTGTGTGTGTGTGTGTACACGTGTGTGCATACGTGTGTGTACGTGTGTGTGTACATGCATACATCCATGAGCACAAGCCTGCACGTGCCTAACTTGGTGTGACAAGAAGGTATGTGTGCATAAGTGCATTGTGTCCATAGGTGAAAATATTGTGTAAAAGGATGTCCACATTAGTAGATGAGTATAGAGTGTGTGTGTGTACATATGTGTGTGTGACTAGTTGTGTATTTGTGCACGTACAAGTGAAAGCCGCTTGGTCGTGTCCGACTCTTTGTGACCCCATGGACTATACAGTCCATGGAATTCTCCAGGCCAGGAGACTGGAGTGGGAAGCCTTTCTCTTCTCCAGGGGATCTTCCCACCACAGGGATTGAACTCAGGTCTCCTGCATTGCAGATGGATTCTTTACCAGCTGAGCCACATGGGAAGCACGTACATGTTTAAGGTTTGAAAGAGACGGTGCTGCTATAGTTCTGGAGAACAGCACCGTGGAGTCAACTCCATGGGTGGAGTTCGCAAGCCTCAACTCCAGTGTGTTGGGGGGAGTAAGATACACTTACCGGGGGGCACAACACACAGCCTAGACCTCAGGGCTCTCCCAGTTTGGTGGGATGGCCTGGTCACAACCTCCCTGGAACTCTCTGCTGGGTGAGGAGCATGGAGGTCTCTGCAGTGTTTCATGGGGGGAGGAGATTCTTGACCAGTGAAACTCAGCAGAGCTGGGAAGCGCCCCCTCCACGTGTACTGTGTGCCCAGTGAAGGCAGTCACGCTGGACCCGCCTGGAGCCAAGGAGCGTGTCTTCGAGTTCTCTTAAAGACATCATCAGGATCGCTGAACGTGAGCAGGACAGCAGGGGCCGGGGCAGATGCTGGCACCAGCTGGGAGCATCTGTCTGTAATCCCCTCAACATGAAGACCCTCCTGCTGCTGGCGTTGATCACGGCTTTGGCAAGAGTTGACAGTGACCTGTCACCAGAAGGGGAGCAGCCCGTGGAGGGAGGCACCTCCAACCCCAGCTGCCATGCCCACTGCATCTGGCCCTCTCTCATTGCGGGGAAGAGAGGTTGTCTTGTGGGGAGGGGGAGAAACAGAGGGAGGTCACAGCCGCTCAGGCCCCAACACCAGGCAGTGCCCTTCCAGCCCTGCTGCAGGTCCTTGGACACCTGGCAGATTTTCAGAAAAAGATCAAGTACATGACAGGGGGAGAATCTGTGACCACCGATGGCTTCTGGGGCTGCTCCTGTTGGTGGTGGCAGAGGACCCCCCAAGGCTTCAGCAGGTCGGGGAGGCCACCCCCAGCCCTCTCATCTCTGCCCACCTGTGGCCCGGCTGGGGTGGGAGCCAAAGTCTCGTGTTGGTATTCCACGATCAAAGAACCCCAGGAAGTCCCTGCTAAAAAAGCAGCCAGCCTGCTAGAAACTCCGCTCTAGACTATTGGAATGTGCCTGGGTCTCTGCCCAAGGTCAATTGGGGGGGTGACCTGGGGCCCTGGGCTCTCTGGAGATTGGGGAGGCAGCCCCGATCGCACAAGCTCGTTGCAGGTGCTGCGCAGAGTGCGACTGTCACTACAGAAAGCTGAAGAGTCGTAGGTGTGGCACCGCGCCCCTGAAATACAACTTTACTCTCTGCTGAGGCCTAATCATTTGTGATAAGAAAGAGTCCTACGCCTCCACCCAGCCTCCACTGTCCATTTTCCTGAGTGTCCTCTGTGCTGGGCACCAGAGCTAGACATTAATTCAAAGGGACAGTGCCCCTGCCTCAAGGAGCTCGTGGAGGACTGGGGAGTAACAAAAATGAAAATACAGCATGGTAGATTCTGATAGGAAGTGAAGCAAAGGACTCTGAACACCAAGAACGGTGACCTCCAAGCTGAGTCTTCCAGGCTGTGAGGGGTCAGGGAAGGAGGGATGGGGACATCCTAACAGGAGGACATAGGCAGGGTCCAAGGGCAGAGGGTACTATAATGATTCTGTGCTGATGAAAGGAAATGTGAGGGTGAGACCCAGTGGTGAGTGACGATGCTGGGGAGAGGGAAAGGGGCTAGTCAAGTCCCCAAGATGATACTGTATTTAGATTTTGTCTGAAAGAATTAGCGAGTGCTCAAGCAAAGACGTGACATATTCAGGCTTATCTTGCAGAGGACTGACTCTGGTTGAGTGTGGATGGAGACAGATAAAGGGGGGCCACCGTCAAGATGCAGACAAGAGACAGAAAGCCGCTGCCCTTTAGCAATGGTGGGTCCAGATGCAAGGGGTGGAGAGTGCCGCTATGATAGGCCCGAAACAGGGTCACCTGAGCTTGGTGCTTGACTGGGAGCTGTTGGATGGCTATACCACCGTGTGGGGGGGTACAGCTGAGAGGGCCTGGTAGGAGAGGGCAGAAAGACTTCCACTGGGAACAGGTTGAGTTTGGAAACTTCCAGAACACCAAGGGAAATGAGCAGCAGGCAGCTGGATAAAGGGACACACAGATGAAGGGAAGCTCTGGACACAGATTCAGGAAGTGGGCACAGAGAGCCGAGAGTTGGATGGACCCATCCACTTGATGTTTAAAGGCCCAAAAGGAGAAAAGCAAGGAGGTCAAGGAGGTGGGCCAGGAGGAGACGATTAACAGCAGCCAGTTTAACAAAGGGGTCTTCCAGGATAAGGGCTGACTGGGCTTCTTGGATTCAGAGGCAGGAAGGCCGCTGACGACTCAGTGGGAGCTGTTCCCATGGATGTGTGATGGCAAAGCCCAGTTAGAGTGGGTTGGAAGGTGGGTAGGAGGAAGAGAGATTGCAAGTGTAGGCAGCCTTCTGGAGTGAGCTTGGCTGTGAAGGGGAAGAGAGGTGGGCGGTGGCTGGAAGAGAGTGCCTAATGCCCCAGACAGCTGACCCACGAGTAGGATTTGCAGAAACTGTGGGCTTTTCCTTAACAGCCTGAGGTCTCTGAGATCAGAAATTATGTCTTCCCATCATGAACTTTCCATAAGGTCATGTGTCTTTAGCAGGCTCTGGGTCAGTTCAGTTCAACTGAGTCACTCAGTCTTGTCCAACCTCATGGACTGCACCACTCCAGGCCTCCCTGTCCATCACCAACTCCCCAAGTTTACTCAAACTCATGTCCATTGAGTCGGTTACCCTTTCCAACCATCTCATCCTCTGTCATCCCCTTCTCCTCTTGACTTCAATTTTTCCCAGCATCAGGGTCTTTTCCAGTGAGTCAGTTCTTTGCATCAGGTGGCCAAATATTGGAGTTTCAGCTTCAGCATCCCTCCTTCCAATGAATATTCAGGACTGATTTCCTTTAGGATGGACNTTCAGACACCACCGGCACTCTCAGGGCACTTACCCCCTCGCCCAGGGCTGGCTTCCTGGGCTTGTGACCCAGGCAGAGTCCCAGTGGGCACTGCACCCAGTTCACGGCTCTGCCCCAGCCATCGCAATGTTGTCCATGACGTGGAATCCTGCATTTAATTCCGCACTGGGACCCGCAAAGTAGGTGGCCGGTCCTCCCTCACCTGCATGCTACTTCTTTTTTTCTTCTAGCTTCCTCTGAGGTATTCTCACCTGGACCTGAATTCTTTAATAACTGTCATCAGAGCCGCTGGCTGTGAACAGTGGGGAAGGGCTCTAGGAAGCAGAGTCCGCGGCTTTCCATTGGCTGAGTTTTTTCCGAGAAAGGAGTCTTTCTTTCCTTCTTTCCACTGGGCTCTTCCGTCCCTACAGGATGTGAGCGCTCCCCCTTCTGGTCGCCTGACTGTATTTCAATGAGGCTTCTGTAAATTCGTTTCTTACATAACTTTCTTGTGAATGTATTCCCAAATTAGGTTTGTTGTGTTGTTGTTTTTTTTTAAAGAAGAGTAATAAATATTTTTTTCCTCACAAGGAAGATTAGGAAACAGAGTACAGAAAAAGTTCAGCCATAATCCTGATATTGGAAACAACCGCTGACTCTTGCCTCTTTGGACTATTAAAAACTGAAGAACCCTTTCCTGACCAGCGACTGCCACATGTGACCACATCCATCCCCTGTAAAGTAGCAGCCATCTTCCCCCGTGACACTCTCGCCACACCTCTCCGTCTCTGCGGCCCCTTTCCCTCTTGCTTCACCAAATGTTCCACAGTTGACTCTCTTTTTTTTAACCTTTTATTTTCTGCAGGGGTATAGCCGATTAACAAACAACATTGTGACAGTTCCAGGTGAGCAGCGGAAGGTCTCAGCCACACATACACACGTACCCGTTCTCCCCCAACTCCCTTCCCATCCAGCCTCATAACTTTAAGCTGAGTTCCATGCGCTATACAGTAGGTCCTCGTTGGTTTTCCACCTTAAATACAGCAGTGTGTATGTGTCCACCCCAAACTCCCTAACTATCCCTTCCTGCATCCTTCCTCCCAGCAACCATTAACACATCCTCGAAGCCACAGGTGATTCTTGAACAACAGGATTTGAATTGTGCAGGTCTATGTATACTAGGATTTTTTTTCACTGAACAGGCTCTACAGTAATGCAGAATTCGTGGTTTGTTGAATCCATATATATGGGGAATCATGGGTACCAAGAGCCCACTGTAAAGCTACGCACAGATCTCTGACTGTGACCCTAACCCCCGTGTCTTTCAAGGACCAACTGTATCTCACTCACCTATCATGGCTTTTGTTTCATTGTCTGCCTCTCGACACTAAAAAGTAAGCCTCATGAAAGTCTTTTTGTTTTTTCACTAATGTACTCCCAATGATTAAATTAGCTCTTGGGTGAAGGTGGCTGAACAAGATGCTAAACCATGGACTTTGAATTCTCAGGAGAAAACCCTGAAAAGACGGGGAAAGGGAGAGACATGTGTGATGTCACCAGAGTCCTTAAGTGTGGGGACCTAGATATGATACCAGGGGCCACCAGGATGTAAGGGGTGGGGCAGTCTGCCTGCCATAGAAGCAACAGTATTGTGAAGCTGAGGCGCTTATGAAAAGGCCAAGGTCTGGCCCATCACCTCTCAACTTCATTTAGGCCTAAAACAAATGGCCATGAGAGCAAACACCGGTTGATGGAAAAAAAAAAATGTAGAAACTGAACGTTGAGATTTATGCTTTATTGGGAGCTTTACTAAGGACTTCAGCCCAGATACAGTCTCTCAGTAGCGCTGAGGACTGTCCTCAGGGGTCAGGGAGGAGGCAGGATATATAGGAGGTTTTTCAAAAGTAAGTAAATAAACAGCAGCAAGGAAACCTTGGTAGTCAATCTTCAAAAGATCCTCCCAGTAAAGAAACACCAGACACCTCAAGCTAATGAGTTTAGTGCTTTTCTATGTATGGGAAGAGGCAAGAGTCTGGGTTTCAGGACATCGCTTCTGTGATACGCACCTGCTGCCAAGGGCCAGTACCCTGTTGCCATCCTGAGTCCCCTTGGGGCCCTGCCAGTAGTGGCTGCTGCCTTGATGGGCACGCATCCTATTTTACTGAGATGGCAGGGGGCATTCTTTGTCCATCATCCCAGATTTCACAGACCTACAGAGATCCCCAGAGGTTTTATTATTTGCTAGGGTAGTGCTCCAGGTACCACAGACTGGTTGGTGCCAGTGGTAAAGAACCCGCCTGCCAGTGCGGGAGACGTAAGAGACCTGGGCTCAGTTCCTGGCTCAGGAAGATCCTCTGGAAGAGAGAATGGCAACCCGCTCCAGTGTTCTTGCCTGGAGAATCCCAAGGACAGAGGAGCCTGGTGGGCTACGGGCCCAAAGAGTCAGACACGGCTGAAGTGACTTAGCACACACACCGCCAACCGAGTATCGTAAACAATAGAAAAATCTGCTCTTTCAGTTCTGGAGCCCCGAAGTCCAAGGTCAAGGAGCCAGTGAGGCTGGCTCCCACTGAGGTCTGTGGGGGAGGGTCGGTTCATTCCTCTCCCCAGGCTCTGGTGGTGACCTGGCCATCTTCAGCATTGCTTGGCATGTAGAAGCATCCCCACCTCGACCTCAGCCTTCCCCTTCATGTGGAATTCTCCCAGTGAAGATGCGTGTCTGTGTCCAAACTTCCCCTTCTAAGTCATCTGCATTAGGCCCATCCTAATAGTGTTAGACTCTTTGTGATCCCGTGGAGTGTAGCCCACCAGGCTCCTCTTTCCATAGGATTCTCCAGGCAAGTATACTGGAGTAGATTGCCATTCCCTAACCTTACCCTAACTCATCACCTCCATAAAGACCCTCTTTCCAAATAGAGTCACATCCTGAGGTCTTACTGGAGGCCAGGACTTCAGTGTAGGAATTTGGTGGAAAAACAAGTCAGCCCTTAATACAGGTCTAGCTCTTCAAGGAAACTGTATCTTCACGATGAATGCTGCCTGGGATGGCTGTGAGTCTGTACAGCTAGGTTATTGTAGTGTAGAGCCTTGAACCCGAACGGGACCTTCTGCTCTTCACCCCACTGTATCCTCTGCCTGCCTTTTGTCTGTGGAAAAGTCTTAGCCAGAGAGTAAGTTTAATCAGAGAAGTGAGTGCATGAAGCAACAAAGGAGAGCAGTCAAAGGGGACCAGTCAAAGGGGAGAGCAGTCAAAGGGGATAATGATGCAGTCAGCAAGCACACCAAGGGCTCTCGGCCCCTCCTCGAGGCTGCAGATGAGACCCTGGGTCATCTCCTGTGCACTAAAGCGCAGGCCCTGAAACCCCCACCAGGTGGGAGGAGGTGGCTACATGACGGCCAGCCTCCAGCTGCGACATCAGCTGCCACAATTCTGAGAGCTGTCCCCACGGAAGTGGAAACCAGCCAAGCCTGGAACTAAAGACTTCTTGCACCTAAAAGGATCGAGATGACGCTGGTTAGACCACTGATGACCAATTTCGAGACGAGCATCAGAGCCGACTGTACTGTCTCTGTATGTGGCCCCTTCTCTCTGCCTTACAGGCTTCACTGGCGGCTCAGTCTATAAAGAAACACGCCTGCAGTCCAGCAGGCCCAGGTTCAATCTCTGGGTCGGGAAGACCCTCTGGAGAAAGAAGTGGCAACCCGTTTCAGTATTCTTGCCTGGGAAATCCCTTTGGATGGAGGAGCCAGGCAGGGTACAGTTGTTGGGGTCACAAGAGGCAGACACGACTTAGTGACTAGACCACTAGCACTGGGTACCCCTGTCCATGGACGTTTCTGCCACCTGACTGTCCAGTGGGGACAGCGGGTGTTTGGACAGGCACCCACCCTCTGCGCCACCTGACTGTCCAGTGGGGAGGGCAGGCGTTTGGACAGGCACCCACCCTCCATGCCACCCACCACCAGGATGTCAGCACCCAAAATAAAGCAAGCTTTCCTTTCTACCAACTGGCCTCTTTGTCGGCTTCTGAGCGGTGAGCAGCCGGGACCTGGGTTCCGTAACATCCTAACAGTCATTTGGGGGGTTTGTTTGGGTTTTTGTAAAGTAAATTCCTGATAACCTTCAATTAGTGCCTGACAAGCTTTGATAAGTACCTGATGTCCTCTGATTGCCAGGCATCCACTTCAGTGATGGCTATCTAGAATAAACACCTTGCCAGCCACATGCCTATAGCAACCTTGCCAGGGCCATATGCCTCCCCTCACTAAGGCACCTTTGTATCGGAGATTTTGGTTAATTCGGTTCTTTTGGGCCACCTGCTGTTCCTCTTCCCATGATTTACGCTGATGCTCACATGGTTCAGCTTCACCAATAAAGGGTGAGCACACAAAACCCTAGGCCCCGCCTTTGACCCCAATAAAAGCAGAACCACAGACCAGCAATCTCCAGCTTTCTGTCTGCCCCTGACCTGCTGTGGGGTTCCAGGTGCGCCGTGTAGCTTCCAGGTCCTGTAAGTAATAGACCTTTATTCTTTCAAAGTTCTCAGCTGATTATTGCTGAAGGGCGTCTTGCAGCAGTAACAACCCTACTGTCTGGTCCAGCCACCACGCTGGTTATTGAGGGGTTAAGATCGCCATGCCGCAGTTGTGCTGGTCACTGATCTCAATGGTCAGTGGCTTAACACAACCAACCTGTATTTCTCACCCAGGCAGAGACCACTGAGGGTCTGCAGAACTCTCTCCAACAGGTGTCCCCCAAGGTGTCCAACGAGGTGTCCTCCAGTGGCTGAGGGATCCCAGCTGCCTCTGTTTCTCGTTCCGCCAGGAGAGGTGGAGAAAGACTGAGGAGTCGCATATGGTTTCCACCTCATTGCAGCCTGGCAGTGGGCATCAGCATTGATGCTCACGCGTGTTCTGCCCAGATTCAGTCTCCTGGGTCTAACCTGGACAGGGACCTGGAGAATGTGGGGGGAGCAGGCTGAAAGGGGATGGGCAAAGCTTTGGCACAATGGCTTTGGGGGATGTGTGTTGGAGAGTGTTAACTGAAGGTTATGGGAGCCAAATTCTTAGCAGTGTTAGAGGGCAGGAAAATGGCATCTGTTTTCAAAACGAAAGCTAGAATCTCCCTGAAGCTGAGGAAGAGAGAGCAGTCAGCCCAGTCTCCAAACAGGCAAGCACTGGGGGTGAGGTGGCAGCAGTTTCGGAATTGGGAGGAAATGCCGGGACAGTCTCTGGCTTCTTCCAGATGGGGGTGGGGAGGAGAGGAGAAGAAAGAGGAGCAAGAAGAGAAGCCAGAAACGCTGTCCTAAGTCTGGGGAAGGGACCATCTGTCCCCTGCGGTCCTTTTCCTGCTGGACAAGTTCTCACCACCTCCTGAGAGGCTTCCATGATTCCTGAGACTTTGCTGAGGCTTAGAATGTACTTCCTGTGAATGGCTCGATTATGGAATGAATGAATACCAGTAAATGCCCTGTTTCTTATTCCCAGATAGCATATTAAAAAACAAAAACAAAAACAAAAAAAACCTTGTTCAACAGCAGATGGCCATTGCCCTCTCTTGGAAGTGGGTTCAGGAAGGTCACACCCAGACTCTATTATGGGAATTTATTCACTCAGGAGTGAGACCCATTGGAAAGATGACGAAATATTCTAAAATTTTGGCATCAGCTAATGGCACATAAGCTTTTTTCTATCCTCAGCTCTGTCCTGCCAGTTGATAAGAAGAAAAAAGAGGATTGCCTAGGGGCTGAGGCATGCCAAACTCTTAGTCCAGTAACTGGCGGTGTCCCCACCCCATTCCCTATCCCACCAAACCCCAAGCTCTCAGAGGGCTCAGCTGTTTAGAGCTCAGAATAGACAAGGCAGTCACTTTGAGAAGTCAATCTGAGACCTCTGAGAAGTAGATAGCCAGGAACAAATACTGAGTCCCCGACGATTGCCCGCCTTGATGAGTGACTGTGTCCTGTGTGTGTGTACGTGTGTGTGTGTGTGCACATGCAGGCACCCGTGAGCACAAGCCTGCACATGCCTGGTTTGGTGTGACAAGAGGGGGTCTGTGCACAGGGGTGTTGTGTGGGAACGTGAGGTATTGTGTGAAACGATGCCCACACTAGTAGGTGAGCGTAGCGTGTGTGTGCGTACCCATGCACATGTGCACGAGTAGGTGTGTGTTCTGTGTACAAGGGTAAGGGGGAAAGAGATGGTGCTGCTTTAGTTCCGGAGGAAAACACTGCGGATCCGATTCCATGGGTGGAATTCCCAAGCCTTGACTCCAGTGTAGGGGTGAGTAAGCTATGTATACTGGGGGACACACAGCCTACAACCTCTGGGGTGACCTGGTCACAGCCCCTCAGGAACTCTCAGGAGCGTGAGGAGCATGGCGGTCTCAGCAGTGTATCGTGGGGGGAGGTGGTCTCGACCAGTGAGTCGTGTAACAAAGCTGGGGGGCACCCCTTGCACGTATTCTGTCTGCCTGATGAAGGCAGTCACGCTGGACCCCACCTGGGATGGAACAGCGTGTCTGTGATCTCCTTTAAAGACTCCTTCCATCAAGATCACTGAATGTGAGCAGGACAGCAGGGGCCGGGGCAGAAGATGGACCACCTGTTAGAGGATCTAGGCTGGTCTGTCTGTATTTCTTCCTCACAGAACCCTCAGCATGAAGACCCTCCTGCTGCTGGCAGTGATCATGGCCATCGGTAAGTGAACCTGACCTCTGGCCACAAGGGGCACAGCCCAGGGAGGGAGGCACCCTCATCCCCTGGCTTCCCTTCCCACCGCATCTGGCCCTCTCTCAGAAGTGGGGGCAAGGGGGTGGCAGGGAGAGGCAGAGGGAGGTCTTAGGGTCCCAGGCCCCATCACCAGCTGCCGTCCTTCCAGGCCTGCTGCAGGTCCATGGAAGTTTGCTGGATTTCCAGAAAATGATCAAGTTCACGACAGGAAAGGAACCTGCGACCAGTTATAGCTTCTACGGCTGCTACTGTGGAATGCGTGGCAGAGGAACCCCCAAGGATGCAACAGATCGGTGAGGCCACCCCAGCCCTCCCTCTGCCCACCTGTGGCCCAGGGGGGCCAGGAGCTGGCAAGCTCCTGTTATCCCATTTGCACAGAACCCCAGGAAGTCCCAGCCGAAAAAGCAGCCAGATTGCTGGACATTCTGCTCTAGACTGTACCAATGTCCAGGCATCTCTGCCCAGAGCACAGGCCTGAGACCACAGGGCACTGGGCTCCCTGGAGCCTGGGGAGGCAGCCCCACGAGCATAGTCTTGTCACAGGTGTTGCAGGGCACGTGACTGTTGCTACAGAAACCTGGAGAGTCGCGGGTGTCGCACCAAGTTCCTGAAGTACAACGTTACTTACCAAGAGGACCAAATCGTCTGTGGTAAGAAACAGTCTGACAACTCCTCTCAGCCTCCTTGGCTCATTTTCTCCTTCTGGGCACTCTGCTGAGCAACAGAGGTAGATACAAAGGGACAGTGTCCCCGTCTCAAGAATCTCACAGTGGACTGGGAGGTAAGGAAAACCAACACACAGCACGGTAGGCTCCGCTAGGAAGTAAGAAAGCTGGCGGGGCTCTGAATGCAGCCTGCGGTTCAAGGAAGCTCCCTGAAAACAGTGAACCCTAAACTGAGTCTTCAAGGCTGAGAGGAGTCAGGGGAAAGCAGAGCTGTGAGCATCACGACAAGAGGACACAGCAGAGTCCAACGGGCCAGAAGGAACCGCAGCTGTTCTGGGCTGCAGAAGGGAACCGTGAGGATGAGACAGACTGAAGAGCGATGATGCTGGAGCGACGGGAAGGGGCTAGGTCAAGTTCCCAAGGCCGTGTTGTGCTTAGATTTTTGTCCTGAAGCGGTTCAGTTCAGTCAGTTCAGTCATTCAGTCATGTCCAACTCTTTGCAACCTCATGAACCACAGCACGCCAGGCCTCCCTGTCCATCACCAACTCCTGGAGTCCACCCAAACCCATGTCCATTGAGTTGATGATGCCATTCAACCGTCTCATCCTCTATCGTCCCCTTCTCCTCCTGCCCTCAATCTTTCCCAGCACCAGGGTCTTTTCAAATGAGTCAGTTATTTGCATCAGGTAGCCAAACTATTGGAGTTTCAGTTTCAACATCAGTCCTTCCAGTGAATATTTAGGACTAATCGCCCTTAGGATGGACTGGTTGGATCTCCTTGCAGTCCAAGGGACTCTCAACAGAGTCTTCTCCAACAGTTCAAAGCATCAATTCTTCGGCACTCAGCTTTCTTTATGGTTCAACTCTCACGTCCATACATGACTACTGGAAAAACCATAGCTTTGACTAGATGGACCTTTGTTGACAAAGTAATGTCTCTGCTTTTCAATATGCTGCCTAGGTTGGTCATAACTTTCGACAGTCCTTAAGGAAATGAGTTAAAACCCAGAATTGCCTTTCAGAGGCTCTTGCCAAATGTGGATGAAGATACATAGAAGGGGGAGCCAGGAAAAGGCCATTGCCATTGTGCAGAAAAGAGGCAGGAGAACTTGACCTATAGCAAGGACTGTCAGGACAGAATAGGTGGAGGGTCCTGTCAAAATAGCTTTGAGACAGAATCAGCGGAGCTTGGTGGTTGACTGGCTAGGGTTACTGGAAGTTGTTGGTTGGCTATAGTACTGGATTGGTGGTATAACTGAGGAGGGCCTGGTAGGAGAGGGCAGGAGGGGTTCCAGTGGGAGCATGTTGAGTTTGGAAGCTTCTATAACAGCCAGGGAGATGGGCAGCAGGCTGCTCGTGAAAAAACTCACAGCTCAAGGTACAGTCGACACGGATTCAGAAGGTGGCCACAGAGAGAGGAGAGTTGGAGGTACCCACCCATCTGGTGTTTAAAGGCCCAGGAAGGAGACAGAGGAGGGGCAGTCAGAGAAGGAAGGGAGGGGACAGGAAGGCCGCGGGGTGGGCCAGGAGGAGAGGGTTAACAGCCGCCGGCTGCACAGAGGGGCCCTCCTGGGTAAGGGCCGACCAGGCTCCTGGGGTTCAGAGGCAGAACGACCACTGAGGACCTCAGTGGGAGTGGCTCCCATGGATCTGTGAGGGCAAAGCCAGATTAGAGCGGGCTGGAAGGTGGGTGGGAGGTGAAGTGAGGTCATGAGTGTAGACAAAGTTCTGGAGCAAGCGTGGCTGTGGAGGGGAGGAGAGAGATGGGTGGCGGCTGGAAGGGACTGCCTAGTGCCCCAGACCTACTGGCCCATGAGTGAGATCTTGAACAACCATGGACTATTCCTCAACAGCCTGAGGTCTCTAAGGTCAGAGATCATGTCTTCCCATCATGACCTGCCACAGGGCTCTGTGGCTTTAGCAGGCGCTGGGTGACAAGCAACAAGATGCCCACCTAACAGAGGCTCAGAGAGTGAGGAAGTCTGACTCTCCCGTAAGAGAGTCTGGGAGAGGGCAGTGCCAGGGCGGGGGCAGCTCCTCAGCTGTGTTGCCAGGGATCCAGTCCTCTCCCAACCTTCTGCTCTGCCACGTTGGCAGTGTGATTCCAAGGCACAGTCTAGGGCTCCAAGAGTTATGGTTCACTCCACAGAAGAGGCTTTCCCTTTGCACATCTTTCTCTTTGAGAGAGGAAATTCATCCTTCCTGGAAGTGCCCCGCAGACTCCCTTGTGGCTCACTGGTCGGGGCCAGAGCACAGGCTCCCCGGACACTAATCACTACGAAGGAAACAGGGATGACCATGGCTGGCTTTCACCCATCGAGACCCACTCCCAGAGCCCAGGGGCCAGGGGCTATGGACCTGAACACACCTGCTGGGGAGAAGAAAGAGACAGAGTCTAACAGCAAGGCTTTTCACAGCATCCCAGGGCACGACTGCTGGTATCCCCACAAGACTGGGTGTGGGCTTCCTGAGGGCAGGAGTCCTGCCTCCCCATCAGTCAGAAATACCTGGACATNAAGTGTAGACAAAGTTCTGGAGCAAGCGTGGCTGTGGAGGGGAGGAGAGAGATGGGTGGCGGCTGGAAGGGACTGCCTAGTGCCCCAGACCTACTGGCCCATGAGTGAGATCTTGAACAACCATGGACTATTCCTCAACAGCCTGAGGTCTCTAAGGTCAGAGATCATGTCTTCCCATCATGACCTGCCACAGGGCTCTGTGGCTTTAGCAGGCGCTGGGTGACAAGCAACAAGATGCCCACCTAACAGAGGCTCAGAGAGTGAGGAAGTCTGACTCTCCCGTAAGAGAGTCTGGGAGAGGGCAGTGCCAGGGCGGGGGCAGCTCCTCAGCTGTGTTGCCAGGGATCCAGTCCTCTCCCAACCTTCTGCTCTGCCACGTTGGCAGTGTGATTCCAAGGCACAGTCTAGGGCTCCAAGAGTTATGGTTCACTCCACAGAAGAGGCTTTCCCTTTGCACATCTTTCTCTTTGAGAGAGGAAATTCATCCTTCCTGGAAGTGCCCCGCAGACTCCCTTGTGGCTCACTGGTCGGGGCCAGAGCACAGGCTCCCCGGACACTAATCACTACGAAGGAAACAGGGATGACCATGGCTGGCTTTCACCCATCGAGACCCACTCCCAGAGCCCAGGGGCCAGGGGCTATGGACCTGAACACACCTGCTGGGGAGAAGAAAGAGACAGAGTCTAACAGCAAGGCTTTTCACAGCATCCCAGGGCACGACTGCTGGTATCCCCACAAGACTGGGTGTGGGCTTCCTGAGGGCAGGAGTCCTGCCTCCCCATCAGTCAGAAATACCTGGACATCGGTGCTTGTTCCAGACTAGAAACCCTGGGAGAACAGGAGCTGTCTTTCCCCCAAGAATTCCCATAAACACCCATGGACTATTAACAGACATCCATGCTGTTTATTGATTGTGCTTTCAGAGGATACGGGTGATTGCAAGAGTCAGTTGTGTCAGTGTGACAAGACAGCTGCCAGCTGCTTTGCAACAAACCTGAAGACCTACAATAAGAAGCTGCGCTTCTACAACAAGCTTCGGTGCCGAGGGGCTGCCCCCAAGTGCTGAGGGCCCCTCATCCTGGAAGCCTCACTGCCAGATGCTGTTTCCTTCCCTAGCGCCCGACTGCCTACACTAGCCTTGTTCCTTGGCAAATGAAGGGAAAGCCCTCGCCCACACTAGACACCAGCCAGGAGCCCTTCTCTCCCCAGACAGAAACCTTCCATCCAGAATGAGAAGCTCAAGGTCTGGGTGTGTATACCGGCCCCTTTCCTCTGCTTCTTTGGACAGCAGGATTCTTCCTCATTTTCTACTCTTCTTCAAGTCCAAAGTCATGTTTAACTGCAGCAGCTACACCCCTGGCTGGCTCTTCTGAATAAAGCAATTCACTTGGCAAACTATATGCATACGTGTGTGTTTGTGTATGTACTCACGCACACCTGGGTGTAGGCACTCACACACCACCCCAGGCCCTTCTAGTGTGAGAACATATTAGTACTGGTATGGTAGTGCAAGTATAAGGACTTGAAAACACAAGCTTCAGTGTCAAACCAGCCGAGTCAAATCCCCACCACCGCCACCTCCCTGAGCCTTAGCAACCTCACCTAAGTAGAGGTCACTTTGGTACCCAGTGCACAGGCTTATTGGAGAATAAAAGGGATAACGGATAAAGCACTGGGCCTGACATGCCTGTCTCTGTCATTACCACACGCAAAACCCAGCCTTCCCTCTCCTGCACTGAGGAAGGGCAGCTCCTGCTAGCCTGTTGGGCAAAAACGGAAGTGCTGCTCCTGGCATCTGGGGTTTTAGAGTCCAAGCCTCCTGTGAGATGCATTCTTCTCTTATGTTGCCGGTCCAGAGGTGGGCCAGTGTAACGCTGGCCACCAGTGGGACTCTCAGGGCATTTGTCCCCTCGCCCAGGGCTGGCTTCCTGGGCTCGTGATCCAGGCAGAGTCCCAGTGGGCGCTGCGCCTAGTCTACGGCTCTGTCCAGCTGTCCCAAGTTGTTAATAACATGGAATCCTGCATTTTACTCTGCATAGGGACCCACAGATTTGGTAGCTGGTCCTGCCTGCCGGGAGCCGGCATGAGGAACTCCACCCGTGGCAAAGGTCATGAGGAAGGAGGCTTGGCATACACAAAGGCGTGATCAAGCCNTGGACTGTGAAGAAGGCTGAGCGCTGAAGAATTGATGCTTTTGAATTGTGGTGTTGGAGGAGACTCTTGAGAGTCCCTTGGACTGCAAGGAGATCCAACCAGTCCATCCTAAAGGAGATCAGTCCTGAATATTCATTGGAAGGACGGATGCTGAAGCTGAAACTCCAATCCTTTGGCCATGTGATGTGGAGAACTGACTCATTTGAAAAGACCCTGATGCTGGGAAAAATTGAAGGCAGGAAAGAAGGGGATGACAGAGGATGAGATGGTTGGATGGCATCGCCGACTCAGTGGACCTGAGTTTGAGTAGGCTACGAGAGTCTGTGATAGAGAGGGAAGCCTGGCGTGCTGCAGGCCATGGGGTCGCAACAAGTCAGACACGACTGAGCTACTAAACTGAACGGAACAGCTTTTGGCACCAGAGGACTCAAGTATTGTAGCTCCAACCTCTGCATCAGTCCTTTCAATGAAACTTCAGGGTTGATTTCCTTTAGGATTGACTGGTTTGCTCTCCCTGCAGTCTAAGGGACTCTCAAGAATCTTCTCCAGCACCACATTTCAAAAGCATCAGTTCTTCGGCACTCAAGCTTTCTCCGTGGTACAACTCTCACATCCACACATGATTCCTGGAAAAACTATCTCTTGACTACAAAAGATAAACGGTACCTAAAACAATCCAGGTGATGCTGGTAAGACCACCAATGACCAATTTCAAGATGACTCTGAGAGCTGACTGTGCAGTTTCTGCATGTAACCCTCTCCCTCTCTCTGTAAAAGCGTGTACCTGATTGTCTGTTGGACAGGTGTCTGCCCTCTGCACCCTACCCCCACCCCGCTGTCAGCATCCAACAGAAAGCAAGCTCTCCACCAACCTTTTCATGGCCTTTTAAGTGGCAAGCGGCCAGACCTCGGTTCTGTAACATCCTGACAGTGTTTCGGGATTTGTTTGGTTTTTTGTAAATTAAGTGCCTGATGACCTTTGCCTGGGGCCTGACAACCTTTGATTAGCGCCTGATATCTTCTGATTGCCAGGCACTCACTTCAAAGACGGCTATCTAGAATAAACACCTTGCCAGCCAGATGACTATAGAAAGGGCCATATTCCTTCCCCTCTAAGGCTCCTTTGTATTGGAGATTTTGGTTAATCTTTGGGGCCCCTTGTTTTTCCTCTTTCAGCACTTTACAGTGCCGCTCACATGGTTTAAATTCACCAGCAAAGAATGAGCACACAAAACCCTAGGCCCCCACCCTCAACCCCAATAAAAGCAGAACCCCAGACCCGAGATCTCCAGCTTTCTCTCTACCCCTGACCTCCCTGTGGGGTCCCAGGTGCACCGTGTAACTTCCAGGTCCTGTAAGTAATAAAACTTTATTCTCTCATTTTTCTGATGATCATGGCTGAAGGGTGTCTTGCAGTAGTAATAACCGTACAGTCTGGTCCGGCCACAACATTGCTTATTAAGGGGCTAAGAGTCCTATGCAACACTTTTCCTCATCACTGATCTCAAAGATCAGCTGTTAAACACAAGAAACTTGTATTTCTCACCCAGGCAAAGATCACTAAGGGTCTGCGGGCCTTTCTCCGACGGGTGTCTCCCATGCTGTAACAGAGGGATCCAAGCTGCCTCCAGCTTCTGGTTCCAACATGAGGGGGCAGAGAAAGCCTGGGGCATTGCACACATATTTATCTCACTGCAGCCTGGCGTGGCCATCAGCACTGATGCCCACATTATCCTGACCAGGTTCAGTCTCCAGGGCCTAACCTGGAGTGGGGGCTGGAGAAGGTGGGGAACCAGCCAGAAAGGGGATGGGCATCACAGGCTCTGCTCTCTGCCTTTTAGAGGGATGGGTGTTGGGAAGTGTTAACTGAAAGCCATCACAGCTAAATTCTTAGCAGTGGTGAAGGGCTTGAAAAAGGCATCTGTTCTAGAAATAGAGTCACTGTCTGTCTGAGGCTGAAGAAGAAAGAGCAATAGATCCCAGGAGAGTCTATCAGTTTCATCTCCAAATGGGTAAGGACTGGAGATAAGGGGGTGGCAATACTTGAAGGGGAAATTCCAAAACACTCTCTGGCTTTTTCCAGATTGGGCAGGGGGAGGAGAGGAGAAGAAAGAGGAGCAAGAAGGTGGAAGTGCTGGTCCAAGTCATAGGAAAGGGATCACCTACCCCATTGCAGTTCTTTCCCTGCTGGGGTCCCCAGGGTCCCTGGGGGCGGGACAAGTTCTCATCACCTCCTGAGAGGTTCACGGGGGCCTGGCACTTTGCAGAGGCTTAGCATGTACTTCTTGAATGACTGGTTTATGGAATGAATGAATAACACTAACTGCCCTGCTTCTTATTCCCAAGTGGCTTCCTTAGCAGCAGAAAGGAAAAGTCCTCGGTCAGCAGCAGATGCCCTTGCCCTTCCCTGGAAGTGGGTTCAGGAGGGTCACACCCAGACCCGGTTATGGGAATTCATTCACTCAGAGAGAGAACCACAGGAAAGCTGACAAAATAGTCTTCAGTTTGGGCATCAGCTAATGGCACATAAGGATGGAAACCCTCAGTTCTGTGCTGCTGATGAGAGGGGAAAAAGAGGACTGCCTAGGGGCAGTGGCATTTCAAAGTCTGAGTCCAGGAACTGGTGGTACCCCCACCCGTCCCCTACCCCACCAATCCCAAGCTCCTGGAAGGACCAGCTGTTTAACTGGAGGTAGGAATAAACAAGGCAGCCACGTGGAGCCATCAGCTCAGGAGCCTCTGACAAGTAAATCCCCGGAAATGAAGACCCAGTCCCTGATCCCTGGCCGCCTTCCAGAGTGGCTGCGGTGTCCATGTGTGTCCATGTGAGTGCATGACTGCACCTGCTTGATTTGGTGAGAAAGAGGGTGTGGTGTGCACAAGGGTGGTGTGCACAAGGGTGTTGTGCGTGTACGTGAATAAATTATGTACAAGAGTGTCTACACTGGTTGATGAGCTCAAGACTGTGTGTGTGTGTGTGTACACATGTGCGTGTGTTTGTGTATGTACCTGTGTAAGGGTTCAAAGAGAAGGTGATGCTTTATTTCTGGAGAACAACACTACGGATCCGACTCCATGGGTGGAACTCCGAGGCCTTGACTCCAGTGTGGAGGGTGAGTAAGATATATCTAATGGGGGACACACAGCTTAGACCTCAGAGATCTCCAAGTCTCTTCTGATGGCCTGGTCACAACCTTCCAGGAACACTTATTCCAATGAGAATCATGAAGGTCTCCGTGTTTCATGGGGCGAGGGGTGGTCTTGAGCAGTGAAATGTTTACCAAAGCTGGGAAGCGCCCCCTCCACAGGTACTCCATGTCTGATGAAGGCAGTCACACTGGACCTGCCTGGATTGAGAAGCAAGTCTGCGAGTTCTTTAAATATTCTCTTCATCTGAACTGTTGAGTGTGAGCAGGACAGTAGTATTCTGGGCAGAAGTTAGTCTTCCCCTGGAAGAGGAGTCTAGGCCGTTCTATCTGTATTTTTCCCCCACAGAACCCTCAGCATGAAGACCCTCCTGCTGCTGGCAGTGATCACGGCCTTTGGTAAGAGCTGACCCTACCACCAGCAGGGGAGCAGCCCCGGGAGGGAGGCGCTGTCAGCCCCTGCGCTCTCTTCCCACTGCACCCGGCCCCCTCTCTGTGGGGAGGGGAGAGGGATGGCAGAGAGAGGCAGAGGACTGCGCACTGCCCCAGGCCCCATCCCCAGCCGCTCTCCTTCCAGGCCTCCTGTAGGTCTGTGGAGATACGGTGGACTTGGGGAAAACGACCCAGCACACAACAGGAAAGGGAGCCCTGCTCAGTTATGGTGCCTACAGCTGCTACTGTAGAGTGGGCGGCAGAGAAGCCCCCAAGGATGCAGCAGATTGGTGAGACCACCCCCCAGATGGCGAGACCAGCCCTCTGCCCACCTGTGGCCCCAGCTGGGGTGGGAGCTGAGGCTCATGCCATCGTCAAAGAACTCCAGGAGTTCCGGCTGAAAAACCAGCCCACCTGGTGGAAACGGTGCTCTAAACTATTCGCACGTCCCTGGGTCTCTCCCAGCACCGGGCTCCCCGGAGCGTGGGGAGGCAGCCCCGACAGCTCGGTCCTGGTGCAGGTGCTGTTGGACGCGTGACTGGCGGTACAGAAAGCTGCGGAGTCGCGGTAATGGCACCACGTTCCTGAAATATAAAGTTGTTGCCACGGCCCAACCATCTGTGGGAAGAACGAGCTCCACAGCTGCACCCAGCCTCCTTTGTTCGTTTGTTATATTTTGCTTGTCCATTTCCATAGTTGCCAGCCTCCTTTGTTCATTTTCCTGTGTGTCCGCTGTACTGGGCACCAGAGCTAGACACAAAGGGCTCTGCCTCAAGGGGCTGACGGCTGAGTGGGAAGTAAGGAAAAGGAAAACGCAACTCGGTGGAGGCTGATATGCAGTAAGGACGAGGGCGGGGCTCTGCACACAGCCTGAGGGTCGAGGAAGGCGCCTCAGAACGGCACCCTCCAAGCTGCAGCCCCAAGGCGGAGAGGAGTCAGGGGCAGGAGGGTTGGGGCATCCCACCAAGACACACAGCAGGGGCCAGGGCGCCAGCGGGGCTGTAGCAGTTCTGTGCTGCGGGAGGGAAACAGAGGATGAGGCAGAGGGGTGAGCAATAATGCTGGAGAGAAAGAAAGGTGTCAGGTTCTATTTACATTTTGTCCTAAGGAATTAGCGAGCTCCTGGGGAAAGGAGTGACAGACCAGAGGAACGCCTGAGGGTGGATGGAGACAGCAGGGGAGGGTGACATTGTCACATGCAGAAAGAGACCGGAAGAGCTTGACCTATAGCAAAGGCGGTCAGGATGCAAGAGGTGGAAAGTACTCTAGAGATGTCTTTGAGAGAGAATCAACAGAGCTTGGTGGTGGAGTGGGATTGTTGGTTGGTTATATGACTGTGTCAGTCATAGAACTGAGGAAGGCCTGGTAGGAGAGAGCAGGAGGAGTTCCATAGGGAGCACGTTGAGTTTGGAAGCTTCCAGAACACCCAGGGAGATGGGCAGCAGGCAGCTGGATGAAGGAACTGGCAGCTCTAAGGAGGGTCTGGACACAGATTCAGGAAGCAGCCGCAGAGACACGAAAGCTGGATGTACGGCCCCCCGCCCCCCCTCCCCGCCCCCCGTG